>OY856411.1:569522180-569867180 GCA_963693085.1 Alisma plantago-aquatica
CAGAATTAACATGAAGAAAATGAAATAACAGTAAGAGGAAGACAAGTACAAATTGGTGAGAGAAAATGGGATAAAAAGAGCATGCAAATGGTAGAAGTTCTGTAGGAAGAAGTCAGAATAAGACAAACCAAGGGTAGTAAAAGGAGATTGAAAGAGGAAGAATCAACAAAACAAAATAAAAAATAGCAGTAGCAGGTGCTAAATTAGAAAATATAGAGGAAGGAATAGGTAAGTGAAAATAAATGGAAACATGCAAACAATAGTGGCTAAGAGAGGAGATTTAGGAGGAAGAAATCAGAAAAAGAAAATTAGATATGTAAATAGTAGTAGTAGATTTCATAGCAGGATGTATAGGACAAATTTGAAAAAGAAAATATGCACATGCTTGCATAGTAGTAGGAGGGAATATAGGATGAATAACTCAGAAAAAACATAGCAGCAGGACGCAGAAATAAGATGCAGGAGAATGGATAAAAAAAGAAAAGAGAAAGAAGCAAGAACAATAAAAATATGAAAAAGTAGAAAAAACTTAACAAACAGCGCTATGAGGACATACCAATTTGGCCCAAATCAATCCTCATTTCCCCAAATCAGACCTGATTTTTCTCAGACCAGACCTAATTTGCCAAAATTTGACCTGATTTACTCTAAATCAGACCTATATCAACCATGCAATGACTGAAGGTGATCTAATTTGACCAAATCTAGACTCGATTCATGCTAGTTTAGCCTTTAAATTGCATAATTTGGGCCTAAAACGCCTTCAACGCCCACTTCATGTAGATAAGCTGAAATGAATTACTTACAGGATTTAAACGCTGATTTCTTGGTGTGAAAGACACCGATGAAGATGTGGTTGGTGTGTTCTGCATTTGAGGATAACTTTGTCGATTATTACCAGAAGAAGGGGACCAACTTTCAACTGCAGCCTTTAATAAAGTGTACATGTTAATATTCTTATGTGTATGAATATTGAAAATAATCTATAGCTGAAATGAGTTACCTGTGGCGGAAAGATCCGTGGATGTCCATTGCCTTGTATGGAAAGCCTGCCTACTCCATTCTCCCTTGAATTGTCTTGTATGGAAAGTCTGCCTACTCCATTCTCCCTTGAATTGCCTTGTATGGAAAGCATGCCTACTCCAGTCTCCCTTGAATTGCTTGGTCTAGAAAGTCTTCCTAAGCCATCCCCGCTTGAATTATTTTGGCTGGGAAATATGCCTACATCTGCACCATTACTTGTATTGTCTTGTATGTGAAAAGAACCCACATCCGACCTATTTGTGCCACTTTGCATGTGTAAGACACTTGTAGTATTCTGATTGGGGTATTCAGCTGCACAATCAACATTAATACTGCCATCCTATAACAAATACATCAACAATGTCAAAAAAAAATTATATATTACATTGACATAGACAACTGAATCTGAGTTACCTGTGATTGATTATACCAAGTCATTAATTGGGAGACGGAGTTCTTCAATCCATTTACTGTTTCTTCAAGTTCCTTAAGTTTATCCTGAAATAGAAAACAAATTACAAACATCAATCTAATAGACTAGTTGTAACTAATAGTTCAAGTTTAGATTCTCTCCAACATACATCCTTTGCATTGCTTTCCTCAAGTAGCATTTCATATCTTATACGGGCAGCTTTTACCCTATGTCCTATCTCTTTGTGCCCAATTCCAACACCTCGGATCCTAGCCTTTTTGGAAGGATTTAAAACTTGCAAATAAGCAGCACGTGTTAGATTATCAACACTTCTAGGATCTATTTCTTCTTGGTTTGCTACTTGGTTTTCCACGATATCAGAGATTTCAAGCTGTAATTAGAAAGCATCATAAAAGGAAAGCTTAAATTGAGATATCTAAGCATATGTAGCTTTGTAGACATCATAGGAAAGAAAATATCCATTTTCTAACCACTTGTGGGCTTTTGTCGTAAACTTTTTCCAAAAAATTGTTAAGAGGCACAACGGGTTGATCTTCACTGACCTACACATGATAGATAACATAATAATTGTCCATGTTATATGTTCAACTCCAACTAATAAAGACAAGTGTCCATTATTAATACCATTTTTACCCGATAACAACTCCATGGCTTTGATCCTGTGGTATGATCCATCACTTTTTTTGCTCTGTTTGCCTTGTTGATCTCGGAAATTTTCTAAACCATAAGAAACATATAATTAGAAAAAGTAGATAGGTATACATGCAAGTTATATGAAACCATCCTCAATATAAGCAAGCCAATAGCTGGATGTGGAAGAACATCCTCAATATAAGAGATAGATATCTCTATAATGTCCAATTCCACATTGGAAAGGGGACTGATGTGAAGTGTGGAGTGTGGAAGCTCCCTGAGATCAGAGGAATTGAGCAGATTCAAAAAATCTGCATCAGCGTTGAAGTACACCTGCTGCTGGAACAGAAATGAAGCACACCTGCTAAAGAACAGAAATGAAGCTCTTCTTGCTACTCTTATCATTTATCACATATGGATACATAGAAACAGATGTGTTTTTGAAGACAGTAGGAGCAAACCAAACAGTGTGTGGCATTGCATAAATACTGATTATAAAAGTTTGCATAGATAAATTGCATCCTTCTTTTTGACTTTTGATATCTATCTTTATAGATGTATTGAGATTTGCTCCCCTTTGTAAATTTTATGAGTAATGAAAGATAAACGCGCTTATTGATAAAAAAAAAGTTATATGAAACCATTGTACCTTAGACTTCTCGGTTCCCCATTCTTTAACAAGATTTTTAAACTAGTCCATATCTATGGAAGCATTTTTCTCAACTTTCTTCATCATCAATTCTGATTCAATCTTGTACTTTTCATAGTAATCTTTCTTTACACGTGCCCTCCACACTGATATCCCTTTGCTAATGTGTTCATCAATGTGATTCCATGCATTAGGGTGACTGCCTAAATCAAAGTATTTCTACAAAAACATAGAAAATATTACTTTAGATATAACAATCATACAATTTGTTGGTCTTTTTATGAAAAAGATTACCTCAATAAATGATTTTCTATCTGCAAAAGCTTGTTCTGGTTGTTCGTTCCACTTCAAGTCTAGATGCCATATGTGTGGTTTCCTTGCTAGCATATGACAATAACGATTCAATTTGGCACCATTCTCCCCAATAGCATTTCCTTCATCATCCCATTGGACCTTGTGACGTGGCTGCCCTTGCTTAGGAAGTAGGCTTTGCTCACTTGCAGGCCCACGTCCATACTTCCTATTCTCCTGTTCATCCTCAACATTTTCTTCAACTATTACATCATTTTCAATATTTTTGGACAGTAGAGTAGGTTCATCCTCACAATTTTCTTCAATTGTGGATGGAGGGACAACAATAGGTTGACTGGGTGTGTTGTTACAACTAGATATAGTGAATCTTATTCCTGCCATCCTTCAATTGACAAGGAAAAAAAATTAGATTATTGGTGCAGAAATGTCAGTAACAAAAGTAGTAGCTACATTTGAAAAACAAATAAATTGCGGAGAATATGAGACACCAACATATGAATATTCAGCATTTGAAAAACATATAACTTGTAGAGTACCTTGGTTTCATATCCCAAAAAAGAATAATGATGTCCTACTTGCTGGTATATGAAACAAGACTAAATAAATTGCAAAGAATATGCCATATAGTAACAGTTTGCCAAAAAAATGCAATACAACATATTCCCCAAGTAAATTATTCTAGACTTGCAAACAAAACAGACAAATTAATGAACTAAACATTAGCCCCATCATTCTTTTTTTAGTTCTATCAACAAAAGATCCCCCGGTGTCACTCCTCGTCCAAGACACATCACTAGTTACACCACCATCAGATTGTAAACCAGTCAAACAATTCTCAATAAGAGGTACTTCAGAATAATCTTTAGGAGGATGCTTTAGCACTGTGCACCAATCATCATCATTAGGATCCTTCACATAAAAGCATTGCAATGCTTGAGAATCCAGGATAAACGGTTCCTCCTTTTTTTTTATCCTTGAAGTGTTGATTTGTGTGAACCCATACTCATCAATTCGCAACCCGTTAGAAGTGCTTTCATCATACCAAGAACATCTGAATAATGGAACTTTGATTCCTGGACCATAAGTTAGCTCAATAACCTCCTCTAAGTAGCCATAGTACGTGACTTCAGCATTTATAGGATTTCGATATCTACCACTTGAATAACTTCAAGTGTCAGCACACAAATACACTCCACTATTTTGTGTAGTACATGTACTTTCAATGGGCTTTGAACGGAAACGATATCCATTGACCGAAAATCCTTCATAAGACATTCCTTCAGCACAAGGGCCTTGGGATAACCATCTCAAATCATCACTAATACTATTCGGCCTAATCTCTCGCATTTGCATTACCTTCATAAAAAAGTAAAACATTAATGTAATCTACACTAACTTGAACATTAAGAGTGACTACAATATTTATGTTTGAGACTTACATGCTCTTTCAACCACTTAGAGAACTCCTTTGCATGTTTTGTTTCTAGGGTCCGTGGGGCAATGTTGGGTTCCATATCTTGAAGAATACACATGTGTTCACTGCTTTATAAGAAGTGTCTAAATTAATGTACAACATATATACAAATATCAGCAAGAATTTTAGGATGTAATTAAATCTTACCTTCTGTAAACATCTAATTCCTCTTTATTGAAAAGGACATAACGATGGGCTTGTTCCAAAGTGTGGATGTCGAAATTTCTTGACACTCCAACTCTAATTGGAGATCCATCAACATTATGAGGAGTGAGGATCAGTTTTGTCTCAAAATTATGCAAGTACCTATCACAAAATGTCAAACTTTCTTCAGCTAAATAGCAACTAGCAATACAACCAGCCGGTTTAGCTTTGTTTCTTACATACTTCTTCAATTTCTTCAAGTATCTCTCTATTGGGTACATCCACCTAGTTCGGACAGATCAGGCTTGCCTGGCTTCATAAGCTAAATGAATGGGCAAATGCATCATGATGGTGAAGAAAGAAGGAGGGAATATTCTCTCCAACTGGCAAAGAGTGACAACAATTTCTTGTTCCAATTCTTTGAATTCCTCCACATCAATAATGTTACAACAAAGCTTGTTGAAAAATGAGCACAAATTAGCAATAGGCTTGTACACATCTAAGCTTATGCAATGTCTCAAGGCAACAGGTAGAATTTGACGCATAAGAACATGACAATCATGACTTTTCAGCCCAACAAGTTTTCTATCAGATTTGCTAACACACCTAGATATGTTAGAAGAATAGCCATCAGGAACTTTCAACTTTTCTAACACAGATAGGAACTTATCTTTCTGCGCATTAGTCATGGTGTAAGATGCTGGAGGCAAGTAATAGCGGTCACCTGCATCTACTGGCCATAAATCTCTTCGAATGCGCATTTTCTTCAAATCTTGACGAGCTTGTAAGTTGTCTTTACTTTTCTTAGAATCACCCAATAATGTGTTTAAAATATTCTCGCACACATTCTTTTCTATGTGCATCACATCCAGATTGTGTCTAACAGATAAATACTTCCAATAAGGTAGCTGAAAAAAAGATGCTTATCTTATTCCAACCAGGAGGTAATGGTTGAATTTGATCTCCAAGCCTCTTGCACTTATTCATTTTTCCAAATGTGATATTTTCATACCCATCAAATTGCCTCAGTATATCTTCTCCAGATAGTGGCTTAGGTGGAAGTCGAAAATCTTTTTCACCATCAAAATTTTTCCTATCACGTCTATACGGATGATTCATTGGAAGAAAACGTCGATGGAAACCATAGCATTGCTTTTTCCCATACTGTAACCATTTTGATACAGTCTCCACATTACAACAAGGACATCCCAAATCTTTCTTACCTTTAGTGCTCCAACCAGATAAGTCACCATATGCTGGGAAATCGTTAATGGTCCATAAAATCATTGCCCGCATAGTGAAGTTCCTTTTTCTATATGCATCATAAACTTTGACTCCAAGCTCCCAAAGTAGTTGCAACTCCTCAATTAATGGCTCCAAGTATACATCAAGGTCATTGCCAACCATATGTTGACCTGGGATTAATAGGGACATCATAATAAATTGTTCTTTCATAAGAAGCCAAGGCGGAAGATTGAGAGGTGTCACCAACACAGGCCATATGCTATGTGATGCACTCATATTGCCAAATGCATTAAATCCATCTATTGCTAATGCCAATCTAACATTGCGTGGTTCAACAGCAAAGTCTGGATACCTGGCATCAATAGACAACCATTCTGGTGTGTCTGAAGGATGATGAATACGACCATCCTTGCCTTTTACTTCTGATGGTCAAATCATGTCTTTAGCAATAGATGAAGACATATAGAGCCTCTCTAACCGAGGTATCAAAGGGAAGTGATACATGAACTTAGCAGCTACCTTCTTTCCCTTTGTTTTGTATTGCTTTTCATTCCATCTTGAAGCACCACAAGTATCACAATTTTCTTTTGAAGCTGCATCTTTGTGAAAAAGCATGCAATTATTTGTACATACGTCTATAGTAGAATGATCAAGTCGTAAATCCTTCACGATCGCATTTGCTTCATAGTACGTCTCCGGGAATAGACAATTTTCTTCCGGAAATCCTGAAACAATCAACTGTAACAACTTTGTGAAAGAATCGTTGGACCATCCAGATTCCTCCTTCAGAAATAGCAAGGCAACCAAATACGATAGCTTAGAATGACTTGTGCAACCTCTATAGAGTGGTTGATCTGCCTCTTTTAGTAGCTTGTAAAATCTGTGTGCATCTACATTTGCAGGTTCCTCTGTAGCTTCAGTAGAGTGGTCATTTGTTGTGTCACCCATACCAAACAAATCCTCCAACATCTGATGCATATTGTCGGTGCTAGGCATGTTTGGTGCCACAACAGGATTGCTCCTACCAATCACCTCCCCATGAAACGTCCAAACATCATAGCTATGCACAAATCCTTTTTGTAATACATGTGAGAATACCTCCTCCTCTGTTTTAAGGTATATGTTCAAACATACCTTGCAAGGACATATTAATTTCCCCTGTCTAGTTGGTCTCTGATGGATAAGAGCAAACTCAATGAACTTTCGTAACCCTGCCTTGAATACATCACTGCGCACTCTGTTCCCAATATACATCCAACTCCGATCTATTAGAAAATCCATCTACATGAAGGAAAATATATAATAAGTAGAGGAACATCTGTTTGAGATGTAGTCATGTAGGAGATGTAGTCATGTAGGAGCAAGAATAAGTAAGAAAAAGTAGCAATAAGAGGGGACATAGAAGTAACAAAAATTTAGATGCAATAGCAGGAACAGGAAATGAAGGAGAAATTGCAAAAAAAGAAAAGAAAAGAATCTAGAATAGGAGACACAAGAGGAAATAGAAAAAAAATCAAAGAAACAGTAGTATAAAAGGACTGATTTTTTTGCAACAATTGCAGCAAAAGGGGGTCGAATATACAACATGAAAAAGGAAAAAGAGAAAAGGGGAGGGAAGGGAGAAGACATACATGAAGTCTATCAATATACAAGAAGCAAAAAAAGAGGCAGAAGAAACATCCTTCAAGAAAAATCCTTCAAGAACTGCAATAGCATAGGTACCCACCTAATCAATAATAGTTCACAGATCCATCCATTAACTTTTTCTCACATGTCTCAACATATACTCGATTACAGGGGCTACTTATACTGTCAGACTAGCTACACTGCTTCTCTTCTCAAACTAGGCGATCTCTCTACTACAAAGGAGTATTTTGACGCATGGCTATTTAGACTCTACCAAAAGAGATTCAAAGCTGTGTGTGGTCCTGATGATATGGGTTATGTCCAACATATCCCATAGAATCTCAATATTGTAGCAGATCTCTATGCATAAAGGCACTGACAGTCTATTTCTTCTTAGATCTGATATCAACATATTGTTATTACTTATAACAAGCATTATGAGACAAATACCTAACTGTCCCTATAAGTCAGCTGAAATACTTAAACATATAAGTATATGATATCATGTATAACATATCATAAAATTAAGAACTGAAATACTTAAAATAAGTCAGCTGCATAAGACTTAACACCAACCAAGATAGAACATATGACATGCAGACCAGGACAACAGGGACAATTTCATTGTTTGGTATCTTGTTAATAACACAACACTCAAATTATGATAGTAGGAGACTGTAAACCAGCAGAACAATAGACTAGCAGAAGAAAACAGTTCATATATACCAACCACTACAGAAGAAAAGAAGTTTCCTCCCAAGAGAAACATTGTAGAAGTGTCTATCCCATCTAAAAATATTACTTTCATTGATAGCTGCTAGATATCAAAAGAGGAAAATACCCACTTCCGAAAAATGGCAATTTGGATACAGAGATGAGTAGCAATAGCCTCCAACCTGGGAGTACAATAAATACTAAGAAAGTTGACCATAGATATCAATATTTTAGATGGAATCCTTAAGAAGGTATTTCTCATGGATCAATTTGATCCATAGACTACCTTAAGAAGATGGTTACATCATCCCACTTAAGAAGATGGATATCATTCTTGCCTTCACACTATCCCCACAAGAAATTTATAATAATTATTTCCACTTCATCACAGATAGAAGTAGGAAGTGAAAAGGAAGAGGACCAGGATTTTTGATTGGCGGACATAGTAGAATTACAAAGTTCTAGTCTCCAATGGTAACTGAAATGATATGTAAATAAGTTTGGTATCTTTAAAAATCAAATGATGGGCATAGAAGCACTAAAGCATGGGCGTGAAATGAATGTAACTTCTGGTTCACTTGTATGATATGTATCATTATAAGTTAGTAGCATACCATCTTTTTTTTTTGGTTAAGCCAGGAGGTGCTTTTATTCACCCTACCCTCCTCGTGTAGGCTAAATCACCAAGAAAAACATGTACAACTCCTGCTTATAAAATGCAGGTATTCACCCAAAGAATCTCACATCTCTATACATATATTACCCCCAACAACAAAACAAAATCACCCCTTATCCACATGAACATACGGAATATTGCGCCTCTCCATAATCAACATACCCCTAATCTTCTGTGGCAGATTTTCAGGAATAGAACTGATATATATGTCCTCCATGTACGACCCCCATATTCCTAGTTCTTTAGGAATAGAATTTATTACTTTGTGAATCTTGGAACCATTGATATCGTCCGTGATTATTTTTCTTTTCAGTTCTCTGAAAAATGGCATCGCCTTCCAAGGTGCATCAGCAGATCCCCATAAGATATCATAGGTGCGTTGATCATCTATCTCCATATAAGCAATCTTCAAAAATCTGTCTTCCAGAATCTTAAGACCCACAACACACGCTTGTAAATATGCAAGCGTATAATCTTCTGCCTGTAGCCAAGTTCTAAAAACCATCAGCACCTGACCTCTTCTGTTTCTCACTATCCCCGCCGCCCATCTTCGACGGTGTCCTTCCGGGTCGACTGTTCGTCCAATGGTGAGGTTCATCTTGAGACTATGTATGTCTGGTGGATCCATCTCAACAACATTATCTTCCTGACTTTCCATGAAGGTTCAATCAACCTGTTCTCGGCTAACGCCTGAAAGAATAAAGGGTCTTCTTTAATCACAAAGCATTTCTTCTTCATCATAATGTTCATCCTCATGGTAATGTACTCCCATTCAAAGAGTAAGTTTCTTCTATCATTCTCGAACCTACTTCGACATCGAAGCCTCCAAATACTCTCCACAATGATGGCAGCCAACCTGCTCGCTAACCAGCGTCGTGCAGATCGGGTGTGAATGTTACTGCGGACAGCAACGAGATGAGCTAGGTCCTGTGGGGCGGGATCCTGAGTCAAATAAGAGTACTTCTCCCAGAAAAATCTCGCTATCTGACTCTCGAATATAAGGTGAATAACATTCTCCGACGAGGGATCATCACAGCACGAGCACCTAGATGCCATTTGAATATTGCAACGTCTAACATTATCATCCGTTGGAAGTGCACGGTTCATCATCTTCCATATGATGATGCTTGCTCTAGGACAGTCCAACTTCCACACATTTTCCAGGTCCACAGTCTCAGCCAAAGGAGGAATGAACAATAACTTCTTAGCAGATCTGATATCAAACTTCCCATTTTCTGTTAGCGTCCAGCTAAGAAAGTCTTTATCATCGGATAGGAAACATCCTGTTCGTTTGATAATCGCCATGCCATCTTCATCAATAATCATACTCAGAGCCTGCCAGTCCCATCCATGTTCCTCGGACCAGAAGTCTTTGACAAGAAATCTCATGCTTCTGTCGGATCTGTGTAAAGCATGATCAACCATCCTGCTTTCACACCAATAGGAGTCCCAAAAAGGAATATCACCAACTCCTTTAATCCATATGCATCTCGGATAAATAGAAGGAAACATCTCCCAAATCTTCTTCCAACAAGGGGACGCTCCGGCACCTTTCTTCAAAAGAGGAGGGTATATTCCCGAATTACTTATGGTTCGCGAACCATACTTCTGTCTGCAGAAAGTAGCCCATAGCGATTCTCCTGTAAGCATCTCCCAACAAGCCTTGGCAATGAAAGCTTGGTTGGTAATCCGAAGAGAATGAACCCCCAAGCCTCCAACATTCGTGGGTATGGACACCCTGTTCCAAGCCACCCACACTCTTCTGTCATGGTTTTCTCTGTCAGCCCATAAGAAGCGAGACATCATCATCTCTATCTTGTTGCAAGTTGAGATAGGAATTCCTGCTGCTGATGCAGTATGGATGGCAGTACTAGCCAAGACGTGCTTAATCAACAGTCTTCTACCAGCAAAGGATAAAAGCCTTGCTTTCCACGATGACACCCTGTGTTGGATTCTAACAGACAGGTATTCAAAATCTCTCTTCAAAGTCCTCCCCACAGAAATAGGGACCCCAAGGTATGACAAGGAATCAGCAATATGGTCAATCCCAATCTCATCTTTGATACGATCCCTCTCCGAGTCATCCGAGCTACCAAGCACACATACAGATTTAGCTCTATTAATCTTCTGGCCTGTCGCCCTTTCGTAATCATATATCACCTATTTAAGGACCTCAACTGATCCATTCGACGTGGCTAGAAGCATCACCAGGTCGTCCACATACATGAGAATCGGGGGTGCAGTCCCAGAACCCCTTGTGAAGTAAGAATCAATGACAGCTTCTTCCTGTAAGTGGATAAGCCTTCTGGCTA
Organism: Alisma plantago-aquatica; assembly: GCA_963693085.1. Taxonomy (NCBI): domain Eukaryota; kingdom Viridiplantae; phylum Streptophyta; class Magnoliopsida; order Alismatales; family Alismataceae; genus Alisma; species Alisma plantago-aquatica. Next base: position 569,533,422 of record OY856411.1, read on the forward strand.
ACATATCTTCAAAAATAATGAACAAAGATGGGGATAACACGTTTCCTTGCTTGAGACCTTTCTTCAAGGAGAAAAAACCATCAGTGAAATCACCAACTGACACCGTCGTTCAAGCTTCTTTGAAGAACCTGGAACAAAGATCAATGGTGTCTTTTATAAAGCCAAATTTCTCCATGATCTTCTCCAACACGACCCAGGAAATTCTGTCATATGCTTTCGACATATCTAACTTGATGATCATATTCTGCTTTTGAGGACCCTGCTTAAGATCATGAGCGAGTTCTTGAAGAAGACGTATATGATGAGAGATATCCCTGTTTTTAACAAACGCCCCTTGGAAGGGCGAAATAATCTTAGGTAAGAGCTCAGCCATCCTGTTATTAACGATCCTGGCTATGATGCGCAACGCCATGTTCTCAATGGAGATCGGGCAAAAATCTTTCTGTAAGTCCACGGGCGATTCAATCTTTGGTATTAAAACCGTGCGGCAACAAAAAAGACTTCTATGACACTGTCGTCCTCTGAAGAATTCACTGACCATGGAGATGAAATCAGTCTGTATACACTCCCACATGTGGGTGTAGAAAGGGAGAGTAAAACCATCCGGTCCAGGGGCAGTGTACGGGTCCATTCCTTTCATACACTCCCAAACCTCCTCCACCGAAGGAATTGCAGAAATAAGAAAGTTGTCTTCTAAAGATATCAGCTCAGGAATCATCTGCGTGAACTGGTCCAGCTTGGAAAAGTCTATATCCACATCTTCATCCTGTAAGCATTTCATCTGATATGCTGCTTCTTTTGCAATCTCTAAAGGATCATCAATTGTATTCCCATCTGGTTTGATAATATGCAGAATATTTCTTTTCTTTCTTCTATATTTGACCGTGGAGTGATAGAATCTAGTGTTCCTCTCACCATCTTCTAACCACGACACTCTCGCCTTATCCTTCCAAAACAATTCCTCCTGATCTAGGATCATTTGGAGCTCCTTTTCTGCCTGCAGAAGATTTTGTTCGTTAATGCCATTAGGATTCTCATCAAACGCCATCTGGGTAATATGAAACACATCCTCCATGTCCTTTTTCTTTTGATGTATGTCCCCGAAGACCTCCTTGTTCCACCTCTTCAAAGCTCTTCTTGTCTTTTTAAGCTTCTCATAGAAAACATATGAAGGATGTCCCACCACCTCAGAGGCCCAAGCTTCTTCTATAATAGGACGACACCTCAGGTCTAGCAACCATGCTGATTGGAAAGCAAAGGGAGAGGGTTGTTTTTTATTCTCCAACGATCTGGCCCATGAAAGAATCGGGCAGTGATCAGATACCCTAAATCGCGTGAGGTGAGATGAACGTGACGCAGGGTGAGCCTCACACCAAGCTGCATTGAACAGAATCCTATCCAACTGTTCCCAAGTCGTCGGAGTGAGGTATTGTTTATTAACCCAAGTGAATCTACTGCCATCAAACATTGCCTCATTCAGATTTGCATCTGCAATGAAATTATTGAAATCCGACATATCAACCTCACCAGGAGGTGTATCACCTCGCTTTTCTTCTATCTTCCGCACTGCATTGAAATCGCCTCCAATCTGCCATCTTCTATCACCAATATCAGCTAATAAGATCCTGAGGGACTCCCACAACTCCCTCCTTCTGTAAGTATCACAGCTAGCATACACGCCTGTGTAGAAGACATGCGTGCCATTCGAATCAGTAATGCGGATAGTTATGTGTTGACGATGAGAGCAAACCACCTGAGGATCAAAGCTACGATCAACATACATCCATATCTTGCCTCTTTCCGAGGCATTATCAGTAAACCAGTCCAGACGGACTATATCAAGAAGTTCCTCCGCCCTTTCAGCTTGGATAAAAGGCTCCATCAAACAAATAATCTCCGGCTTATGTCTCCTGCATATGTTACCAAGGACTCTACGTGTAGGATTATTCGCAGCCCCTCTAATGTTCCAAAATAAGGCCTTCAATTCCATAAAAATAAGAATGACCCAAACATCCGAAAGAAAACCTTCAGGACGTATGACGTTCCCCCTCACTGTATCCGTCATCAGAAAACCATCGTACATCATCTACAGACCTCCTCCTCATAGGTCAGCGATATTTCAGTTTGTCCATATGGTCCTGCCCCGGTCTATATCTCTGCGTATTATCATTTCCGGATCTTCCTCTTCTACGATGCGACACTTCCCTAGGTTCAAAGCACAGGTAGTCCTCCAAACTCCGGTGTCTGAGTGTCATTCTATGTCCTTCCTGGTTCATAACCAACCTGCTATCTTCAAACACAGACGATCTCTGTTCCACTTCAGATTCCTCGTTTCTCTGTACTGTCCGATCTTCCACAACGTGTGTGTCCCTGCTAAGTTCCTTCCGGTGCTCATTAGGGGTGTATGATATTATCTCCATCGGTATGCCGATCTCCTTGCCTTCTTCAGTCAGAATAACATCCAGGGATGATATTTTTCCTCGTGCCACCATCTGTATCTTGATCAAAGATCTTCTATGACCATAGTTCAGGTTGATAAATTATGGGACATCCTCCGCAAACGCTTCCATTTCAACCAGCACACCAGAGACATCATTCTCCTATCTCTTCCAGGTAGAAATGCTCCTCATATCCCCAAAAGCTGTCATCATCTTATCAATTGAGTCTCTATCCCTGCATATAATAGGTATCCCAGAAACCCAGAACCAGAAGTGTTCCCGGGTTTGACAGTCTTGTCCACCTTCCATCGTCTTCAAGGTTAAGGGTGCTCCCCATGGGTCCAAAAGGCCTTCGGAAATAGCCGATCTCGCTTCTTCTGTAGAGTTGAAGAAGACAACCGCTTTTGTATGTGCGAATCTATAAAAATCAACAGCTTGCGGCCATCTTCTCTTGACTGGATTCACCAGATCATCCCACCGAATCTTCGGGTGCCATGAAATCTCTAAGGCCTTAGATAAAGATGACTCTCTCCTCTTCCTCATCTCATCATCTGGTCCTATATCAACCTCGATCCTTCTAGCCATGTGTAGATTCCCTCCTCGAGCTGGTATACTGACAAGTAAAGGGGGAAACGCCTGATATGAAGATAGTTCTGGCGGTTTGTTGTTGATAATAGCACGGCAGCGTCTTGCTTCATGTCCAGGCTGTTTGCATCTGTAACAAACCCTTCGACGTGTGCATTGTGATTGCCAATGTCCTTTGGACATGCAATTGTAGCATGTATCCTTAGGTATACCATAAACCGATCCTTTCTTCTTCATGCTATCCTGCTCTCCCGCAGCGGTGATCTTCAGAGGGTTCTCCCTATTGTCTTCGGCCACCTGTTCATCCCCGTTTGTCGCTGTTGGGTTCCCATGCTCGATAGAAATCTCAGCGGGTATACCGCTGGGTTGATTCATAGAAAGATCGGTTTCGCCCTCTACGTTCCCCTCCGTCAAACTCTTATCTCCTCGAGTCTGCTCCTTCTCCGAAGTCGATTGTTGCACTGTCGACGTAAGATCTTCATTCACCGGCTGAGAAGAGGAAGGATTCGTCATAGAATATTGCACCAACATATTGACCACGGGCTGCGTCTCCTCGATCGATGTCTGCCGCGTGGGAGATCCGAGAATATTTCTGATGTCGGGGATCACCGCATCCGTTGATGTAGAAGATGAAACGAAGTTGTTGCGTCGTTCGACCACCGCGCTCTGCGCCCTCCTATACTGAACGCTCTGACGCGTAACCCTCCTTAGCAGCGGTGAAGGCAGCATCTCTACCCAGCCGCCGGTTAGGATGAAGAAAACAAGGGTGCTAGGGATCTGGGTGGACTCCGGTGGACGGGGTGTCCACCCGGAGGGGTGCCGACGGCGGCCGCCGCCAAGGCAGGTCAACGCTCACCTAGGGCTCCACTCCGCTCCTCTCACCTAGTAGCATACCATCTTTGTGCACGCTTAGCATCAATAGAATGTCTGTCATGACCATGGAAAGCTTCAGACATGCATTCAACAAAAGGTCTGCTCTGGTTGAGAAGTCTAGCCAGAAGCCTCAAGAACGAATGGGTGTTCTTAGTAATGTGGGTTCCTCCTTGATCCCTTTGTTGTTAAAACAACATTTGTATATTTGTCTTTTTTCGTTTTCCCCCTCCATCTAAAATAATTCCCTTTCTTTAACATGTGGTTGTGATGCAGGCCCTAAAAGCCAATAACTATGATAATGATCCTCTGCTAAGTGCAGCTCTGTACCTGGAGATTAATTAAAGGCCGACTGCCCAGGGCTCCCATGGCACACATCCATTCCTAATATAATAGTTGGCTCTTAGGAGATCTTTGGCATGGATGGAAGATGCAGAGAAGTTCACCACAGCTGAGCATCCTCCATCCATGCCAAAGATCTCCAAAGTGCCAACTATTATATTAGGAATGGATGTGTCCCATGGGAGCCCTGGGCAGTCGGCCTTTAATTAATCTCTAAGTACAGAGATGCACTTACCAGAGGATCATTACCATAATTATTGGCTTTTAGGTCATACATCACAACCACATGTTACATAAAGGGTATTATTTTAGATGGAGGGGGTAAAGGAAAAAAGACATATAATATATCCAATTGTTGTTTTAGGAGGAACCCACATTACGAAGAACACTCATTCGTTCTTGAGGCTTCTGCCTAGACTTCTCAACCAGATCTGAGATGTTGACAATGACTTAGTGTGCCTCTACAAAATGCAAAAACACCAGTCTATATTATACTTACAACCAAAAACAAAATTAAGTGGTGACTAGACTCTTACATATTCCATTTGACCCATATAATTTTAATAAATCATTACACTTAGCTTACTACATGTCTATTTTTAAACATCAACCCATTCTCAGTCCATAGTAATATTACCCATTTATCAAACATCACAATGTGAGTTCCGAATGAAGGCTATAAGGTTTGAGATATAATTTATATGGCTATTTCATGTAAAGAGGAGATACGTTATAGGAAACTCAAAATTTGGATACGCAAATGAAGAAAGAAGCAAACACTGGCAGTAATTAACAGATTACAGTAAACTATTGGGATACACATATGAAGAAATAAGCAAGCATTGGCAGTGAACAGTACATTACAGTGAACTCAAATCTGGGATACACATGAAGAAGGATGCACATTGGAATCGTTACCTAAAACTAAATGACCAACACATGATTGAATCAAACAACATAACAACAAGCAAGCACAACAGTTGCAAGAGAATAATAAAACAAGTAGCATAGAAAAAAGATGCAGTTTTAGTAGCAGTACCTTTTCCCACGCTTCCGGTCAATGGACAGAAGCAACGAGATTAAAACTGAAGAAGAAGAACAATGGACGTTGCAAGAGAAGAACTGGAGCAGAGGCGGTTGGGCAGCTTATGGGCGTCAGATCAAGGAAAAAAGACCAGTAGCTTGATCCAAGGTTGAAGTATTCTTCAGAGCTCCTGCTGGGCGCCGCTGGTTTTGCTGGGATCCGGCACGATATGGCTACTCCTGGCCGTGGAATTGGAAGCAGGTCGACGATTGGAGTTACGACCTGATGCAGTTGGGGTGGCAGGAGCAGTTGGGGCGCCGTCCTGGAGGTAGGCGCGGTTGCAGCTGGGTGCGACCGGTGGGATTTGGGAAATGCTAAGCGGATGGGGTCGTGGGGTTGCTGAGGCTGGGCGGCATTAAGCTGGAGCAGACCCTGGCCGTGGAGTGAGCGAGGCCTGGTCGACGGACTGAAGGCGTGGTCGATGGAATCAAGGAGGTGTCGAGGACGAGGGCAGGTGATCAGTGCTTCCCTAGTTCGTCATTGTGCAGAGGGACGAGTGGGGAGGGTTTTTCTTTTCCTTTTTAATTTTGATATCCAAATGTTGTATTTTAGAATGGAGGGAAGGGAAATGAGATGGAGGGAAGGGATATGAGATGGAGGGAATCATTTGTCATGGTATTTGTCAAGGAATGATTAATGACTAATGTATTTGTGAGGGATTAGTATTTGTAAAGATGTTAAAAAAATGGTTGAGGGATTTGGTCCCATATTTGAAGGATGAGCCCTCACAAATAGCCATCATTATTCACAATCTATGGTTCCTCACAAATGTTCTTCAACAAAGGCCAAATTTTTTGTAGTGGTTGGGATCCATTACAACATCTGGGAGTAACTCAGCAGGACAGAGGAGTAACCTTGAAACAACAGAGAGTAACTCTATCAGGCCGAAGAGTAACCCATCATAACAAACAAGTAACTACAACAAGATTTGTATTCCAAATTACAAATCAGAATAAAATAGATTTCCAAGTTGGACATAAACACTTGTGAAGAAGAAAATACATAAAGGTAACTTGGACAAATAAGATTATATGTAGATTTCCAAGTGAGCTTCACAACAGTAGAAAAAAGAGCAAGGATTTGAAAAAGCTACTACATTGAGCACATCTGGTACATGTCGTCAAAGGCATGAAGTAAGAAAACAAGGCCAGGTCAGGTCCAGAGAGGCGCAATTCTCTAACAAGCCGATAACTGCAGAAAAAGGGGTAATGATAGAGTACCTTAATAGAGAGAAGAATTGATCAAAACTACTACTTGACAAGTTCTGTAGGCATTCACTTGAACTATCTTGAAGCGTCATCGCTCCTTTGAGGTGCCTAGGGCGTCACTGTAGGCCGCTGGAGGTAGCCGGAGCAAGGCTGAGTAGGGGAGGTCATCGCAAACAGGCGAGAGAGAAAAAGGACAGCGGAGAATGGTTCCCTTCTAGGTCGGGCGCCGCTTTCAGATCGGGGCACTGCTCTAGGGGAAGGATGGGCAAGATGCAGACACACTTGGAGAACTTGATCGATACGGAAGGAGACCTTGTCACCGTCAATGTAGCTTAGGAAGCAATAGCCGCATTGTCAATTGGTGCTCTTGGATCGAAGAGGGGCGGAGGAGAGGGAGAAGCCGGAGCAGTGAATAGAAACCCCAATACTCTGCGGTGGATGAACGGTAGCAGCCCGCCCAGCGATGGATGCTTTCCAGCAGCGGAGGAGATCAGAGGAGAATCACTAAACAACGGAGATTTGCAGAAGCTTCGGTCGCGCGCAGGGAAAGAGGCGGACAACACAACAGTGCCGGGTAGCGAGATTAAGTTACCCGCACGGGCAACAAATATTTAGCATATATATATATATATGTGTGTTTGTGTGTGCGTGTGTGTGTGCGTGTGTATATATATATATATATAAATATATATATATATATATATATATATAGTTGCGATCTAGTGAGAAACATTCTACGGTGAGAGCATGAGAGGCATTTGAATTACTATAAAGTTGTAGCTTATTTTAATTATCCAATGACGAGAAGAATATTATTACAATTACCTTCACACAAAAAATCATCACAATCAGATATCGTTTACATCTCTATATATACAATATACACATTTTACATCCAACGGTCAGCCTAAAACTCAATATTGAGTGTTGAAAAGTATTTGCTTGTTGTACGTGCAATACAAGTCCTATGATGATGAGATTTTATGGAAACGTGACTAATAGGGTATATTTCCAATCCATACGATTAGATTATGAAATTTTGATAATTGTTGAAAGTTATTCAAATGCCTCTCATGCTCTCATCAAGATATGTTTCTCACTAGCTAGATCATTCTCATATATATATATATATATATATATATATATATATATATATATATATATATATATATATATATATATAGGGCATTCATTCAATGCTCACGCAGGTAGCTACCCGCTCCACATTTAGTTTTTTTTTGGAGTTTCTTACTTTACACATGTAGATGGTTACTTTACCATGAAAATTGTTACTTTTCATTTATAAATAGTTACATTTGTAACCACTATAAAAAATATACAATTATATATTTATTCCAGATTTTTTATGTATTATGTCTGATTTTACTTTTAGAGTTAAATAGTTGCTTTTGATCAACATAGTTACTTTTTTGTTTCTACAGAGTTACTTTTCAGACTAAATAATTACTTTTTATACGGCAAATGTAGTGAATTCCAGACTATCTGTGAGGTTATTAAAGATCAACCATATATATATATATATATGTATGTATATATATATATATATATGTATATATACAGAGAGAGAGAGAGAGAGAGCGAGAGAGAGAGAGAGAGAGTCAGCCTAGAATACACTCGAGTGTACAGATCATGATTTATACACAAATGGTGTTTGCTTATCTACACCATATTTTTTTTAAATCAATTCATTGATCTTCATGGTTGCAATAATAATAGGCCACATACAAAATTTAAGCTCATTTGGATGATTGTAAGTCACTCATCCAAGGACAACAAAATCGACGCACAAAACTAATTTGAAATGTATGATTTTTGCCTCCTTTAGATGCACGACCTATAAGTGTCCACATGAGCTAAAATTTATTATATTATATGTTCTTAAGATATTTAAGAAGTTCAACAGTTTGGATTTTTCATTAAATTACTGCATCATTAAAAATGACTATGGTGTACGGTGTCTTTGGTGCACTCGAGTGTACACTAGCATGACTCTCCCCCCCCCTCTCTCTCTCTCTCTCTCTCTCTCTATATATATATATATATATATATATATATATATATATACATACACACACACACACACACACACACACATATATATATATATATATATATATATATGGAGAGAGAGAGAGAGAGAGAGTCAGGCTAGAATACACTCGAGTGTATCCGGAGCGGAATACACTCAAGTAATTTTTCATGATGCAATATTTTTTTTAAATCTAATCCATTGATCTTCTTAAACATCTCGTGAACAACTCATACGCAAAATTTGAGCACATTTGGATATGTATAGCTCATGTTATGAAGACCGCAAAAATTATGCATTTCAAATTAGTTTCGTGCGTCGATTTTGTTGCCCTTGGATGAGTGACTTACACTCATCCAAATTGGCTCAAAATTTATATGTAACCTAGTTATAGTATGACGGTGAAGATCAATGGTTTACATTTTGCAAAAAATAGTCTTGATATGCAAACACACTTGAGTGTATTCGTGCGATCCGTACACTCGAGTGTATTCTAGCCTGACTCTCTCTCTCTCTCTCTCTATATATATATATATATATACATACATATACACATACATATATATACATATACACACACAGATATATATATATATATATATATATATATATATATATATATATATATTTGTGTGTGTGTAAGCTCATAATATGACGTTGAGCTTGTTATTTTATCGCACTTTTGATTTTTCTTATTTCTCACATGTTTGATTTAGGTTAAGTTTTGGTGTGTTGAGTGAGAGCCATGTGAGTCAGATTGGGTTGGGTGACAATTTTTTGATTTGTGGGTAGGGTCGGGGTTTGGGTTAGACTTGGTTCAGATCATGCTAACCTGTGTTCAGTGACGCAGCCAGAAACTACGATCTGGCTGGGCACTGTATTGAGTAAGGTTTTAAACAGCCATATAGGTAGTGCAGTGACACTAGGTTTCTATTAATATCTCAAACAAACTATACAAATTAGTATATGATAAGCAAACATAGGGTAGGGCTTGTGCCCTCCCAGGTTTACATGTGGCTATGCCACTACCTGTGTTGTGTCAAGTTAAATGTTTAGTATAGTAGGGTTTAAGGTATGCATTCTTAGCTTATGCATGCTAACTTGTGCATACTCAGACATGGTATTAGCAACTCTTTGTATGTATGCATGCTCATCTTTGTTATATTTAAGTTTTATTCACTGTCCTCATCGATGTTCAAACTGAGATTGACGGAGTTCTGTGATGGTAACATGGGTGAGAACTGAACGTGATTTCAAATTTCACCCGAAGCGGGTTGCATCGCAGTTTCCTTTATTTTATAGCTGGATGTCGTATTGGGGTGTACGATAGAAAATAATATCTTTTGATAACCTTTCAGGATAATATCTCAGACATTAGAAAAAAAAACTCATAATGATAGTATCTCAGACATTAAAAAAGACTCATAATGTGTTTGGTTCCGACTCAATAATGTGACAACGGACTCGGACCCAGATTGCATAAGCAATCGACCTAAATAAGTGACCTTGGTTAGATTTGAATATCGAAATTTAACCGTGTAACCAATCAAGATTAGACAGGCTACAGATACAAGCCCCAAATCAGCAAGGCCGGCCAACCGACCATGTCAGATTCACTGATCTCGACAGCACTAGTAAACTTGAGTCACTCCGGGAGGAGCGGAGGAGGCGGCAGTCAACAGCGCAGCAGAAACAGGTATCCCCACTTGCACTGCACGTGCAGCCAACGTGGCTGGCCGAGACCCCGAGGGCGAGGGGGCAAACCCAAACAACGTTACAGCGGTGCCGCCTGGCATGCAGTGCACGGAACACCATGCAAGCAAACCGTATAATAACTGCAAAAGAATGCTGATTACTGGGAAGTTAACGTAGCTCCAACTGCCACTTTTGGGGCTTTTTGGAATTCCTATGCACATACTGACTGCTGATTAGCCAGCTAATTCATGGCCATGGTGATGGGGTGAATCCCACAGCAGAAAAGGATGGCGATGGGAGATTCGCTCGTGGTTTACTGGTCCACTTAGTGCTGAATCTGAACATCATATGACGTCGTGCTGTCTCAAGGGTGTTCCTTCTCTTGACGCCTTGCTGCCGACACAGGGAGGTGTTGCAGTAATGGTGCCCTGGAAGAATACATCTCTTATCTACCCATTACCAAAATCAGCTTTTGTTCGGTGTGCAGCTAGTTCCTTTATTTGTTAGTAGTAAATAGTAAATGTCCCTTGTCTTTCGATGATGGTGGAAGTACTGGACGGCGGGCAGTTGGATATGCTAGGTAGAGGAGCTATGTATGCGAAACATCTTGAATTAGTGCTTGGTAGAAACCTTTTGAATATTTTATATGCAGGAACGGAACGGAGCTTCTGAAGAGCGACCGGGGGCTTTGCCCCCCACCCCCTCCCCATCCAAATTTTGAAGATGTTTAATATATATATATATATATATATATATATATATATATATATATATATATATATATATATATATATATATATATATAAAGAGTCAGGCTAGAATACACTCGAGTGTACGGATCGTATGAATACACTCAAGTGTGTTTTCATATTATGAATATTTTTTACAAAATGTAAACCGTTGATCTTCACCGTCATACTATAACTAGACTACATACAAATTTTGAGCCCATTTGGATGAGTGTAAGTCACTCATCCAAGGGAAACAAAATCGACGCGCGAAACTAATTTGAAATGCATAATTTTTGCGGTCTTCATAACATGAGCTATACATATCCAAATGTGCTCAAATTTTGAGTACGAGTTGTTCTCGGGATGTTTAAGAAGATCAACGGATTAGATTTTAAAAAAAAATTACATCATGAAAAACTACTTGAGTATATTCCGCTCCGGATACACTCGAGTGTATTCTAGCCTGACTCTCTCTCTCTATATATATATATATGTGTGTATCTATATATGTATATATATATATATATATATATATATATATATATATATATATATATATATATATATATATATATATATATATATATATAGAGAGAGAGAGAGAGAGAGAGAGAGAGAGAGAGTCAGGCTAATGTACACTCGAGTGTACCAGAGGCACTATATACCTCAGTTGTTTTTTAAGATGCAGTAATTTTTGAAAAATGTAAACCATTGATCTTTTTAAACATCATATGAATAAACTATATATAAATTTCAGCCCATTTGGACACTTATAGGTCATGCATCTAAAGGAGGTAAAAATCAGACATTTCAAATTAGTTTTTTGTGCGTCGATTTCGTTGTCTTGGATGAGTGACATACTCATTCAAATATGCCCAAATTTTATATGTGGCCTATTATTATTATAACAATGAAGATCAATGGATTAGATCGTGCAAATATATGGTACTGGAGACACAGTACACCTCAGTCATTTTTAAAGATGTGGTAAATTTTTGAAAAATCTAAACCATTGACGTTCTTAAATATCCTAAGAACATACTATAAAATTAATTTTAGTTCATTTGGACATTTGTAGGTAATGCATCTAGAGGAGGCAAAAATCATGCATTTCAAATTTAGTTTTGTGCGTCGATTATGTTGTCCTTGGATGAATGACTTACACTGATCCAAATGAGCTCAATTTTTGTATGTAGCCTATTATTATTGTAACCATGAAGGTCAATAGATTAGATTTTGGAAAAACATGATATATATAGGAAAACACCATTGGAGTGTACATCATGATCTGTACACTCAAGTGTATTCTAGCCTGACTCTCTCTCTCTCTCTCTATATATATATATATATATATATACATATATATATATCTATCTATATCTATATATATATATATATTGAATACACTCGAGTGTACCAGAGACGCTATACACCTCAATCGTTTTCCATAATGAAGCAATAATTTCAAAAAACTAAATCATTGATCTTTTTAAATATCTTAAGAACATTCTATATAATAAATTTAAACTCATTTGGACACTTATTGGCCATGAATCTAAAGGTGGCAAAAAATCATGTATTTTAAATTAGTTATGTGTGTCGATTTTGGTGTCCTTAGATGAGCGACCTATACTCATCCAAATGAGCTCAAATTTTATACAGGGCTTATTGTTATTGCAACAATGGAGATCAATAGATTATATTTTGCAAAAATATGGTCTGCATTAGTAAACACCATTGGAGTGTACGATGTGATATGTAAACTCAAGTGTATTTTAGCCTGACTCTCTCTCTCTCACACACACACACACACTCTCTCTCTCTCTCTCTCTATCTATCTATCTATCTATCTATCTATCTATATACATACATACATACATACATATATATCTAAAAGAAATGTGTACTCGAGTACATGTAGCTTACATGTACCCATCTTCATTTATGATGATTGTAAATCATAACTATGACATCTATGCTAATGGATTTGATGCATACCCTTTAGATAAGATGTGTATCAAAAATCATCACAATCTAATATAAATAGATCATCCAATGAAAAAATATGTATATTTTCTAATCAATGTTAAGTTGCAAAAACTACATAAACTATTACATAATATATTGCTATATCTAATGATCCATGTGAGATATGGCTGTGATTTTTGAAATGCATCTAATCTATATATTATTGAATCAATCCATTTGGTTGGATTTTATGAACATACTCCAAATGTGCCATTTGGATGGTTGATACTAGTAAGTTTCACATAACATCCGGTGAATGCTTCTGAACCTCTCTCTCTCCCTCTCTCTCTCTCTCTCTCTCTCTCTCTCTCTCTCTCTCTATATATATATATATATATATATATATATATATATATATATATAGAGAGAGAGAGAGAGAGAGTCAGGCTAATGTACACTCGAGTGTACCGCAGGCACCGTACACCTCATTCATTTTTTAAAGATGCAACAACTTTTCAAAAAATCTAAACGGTTGATTTTCTTAAATATCTTAAGAACATACTATATAATAATTTTTAGCTCATTTGGACACTTTCAGGTCGTGCATCTAAATGATGCAAAAATTAGGCATTTCAAATTAGTTTTGTGCGTCAATTTTGTTTCTCTTGGATGAGTGACTTACACTCATCCAAATGAGCTCAAATTTTGTATGTGACCTATTATTATTGTAACCATTAAAATCAATGGATTAGATTTTAGAAAAACATGGCCTAGAAAGGCAAACACCATTGCGGTGTACAGTATAATTTATACACTCGAGTGTATTCTAGCCTAACTCTCTCTCTCTCTCTCTCTCTCTCTATATATATATATATATATATATATATCTGTGTGTGTGTGTTTGTGTGTTGTGTGTATACATATATATATATATATATATATATATATATATATATATATATATATATCACAACCCCACCCTCAAATATAAATATATTTATTGTATATATGTATATATACATGTATATATATCATAGCAAAATATTCTACATGTGGGCTCTGATCTCCAAACCATGACATAAACACGATTAAAACTTAGCGGAAGCGAATCGGTAATCAGCGGAAGACAAAATCACGGGAAATTAAAACTTTTCATGACAAGAGCTTGAATCCATAAAAGCTTCTTTCATAAAGATAGATAAACTGTTTACATCTCAGGATAATTACTTCTTGAGTAATTATATACATCAAGATACAAAATCTCAAGATCACTAAACAAAAGACTCCAAGACCTGAGAGTACAGAGGACACATAGGACTGACTCTAACTACACCACATGGCAGGACAAATCTCCACCTGAGATTACTGCTGCCCCTGGTGCTGCTGTTGTTGAGACTGGTCACCTGTAGGTTGGTTCCTTCGTCTCCGACGTCCACCTAAAAAAAATTGAAGCCTACAGGGTGAGACAATTATACATAATTGTCCCAGCGAGAGTTATAACTCTTCACCAGAAGCTTTATTATAACATCAAAGATTATTTTAAACAGTAAAGCCTTCAAAGCATTCTATAACCGTTGCAGGTATAACAAGATCTCTACAATTTAGGAGATATGGAGAATATCAACATTATTGCAATGTAACATCAATCAACTAACTTGGAGTCATCTCTAACAAGTTATACTACATGGTTGATTATGTTTTACAAACAACATTATGCCCTGTGGAGATGAGGCTTACCACTCATACTCCAACTGATCGCTGAGAAGCCGCATCAGTATCATACATAGGTCATTAAGAGAGCCGGATTCTCATGACCTTCACCTTCCTCAGTCAGTACGAGGATCACTTGTAGGACATCTCGTGTCTCTACTACTATAGCTTACCAGGGTAAACTGGTCCTTCGCTATTCTATAGTCACAGTGGCATTCTATACTCTCTTCGTCATCAGGAGGTTTCATATTTACCTACCACTGATACGGATATCTGTGCTTTCTTCGTCATCAGGAGGTTTCATGTTTACCTACCACTGATACGGTATGGAACTATAGTGAAGGATGGATGGATTCCACATCTACATCACTTTCCTACACTAGGATGTAAGGTTCTACACATCCATGTACCCCACATACTCAAAAGTATGTGCTCCAGGAGTTCACCGAGGAAAACCTGTTTCACCATCACTTAATTTCTGACAATGATGGATCTATGATCAGTGCTCTATATTATACTTGATTAGTTAGGTACATTCAGTATTCTTTAACAGCATGCATTGTTCTGCAAACAATAACAATAGCATAGCAACTATAAAAGAAGAATACTAAATGTAACAGGCCTAACTCATATCAATCATTATTTCTCATTATCCTCATCACAAGTCATATCTAAGGCATGACCTTGATGGTATTCATGGTTCTCATAGCCCATTATCAGCATAGGATGCCACTGGCAAGGCATCAGATTACTTTACTTATTCATAAGGCTAACAACATGCCTTTAATGAATATAACATCAACATCCATACCTGGATATGATTACCTTCATATCAGAACCTGCATGGTTAATACATCTGATAAAGATAATACAACAATAAGGAATGTACTTCCTACTGTTGTGATAAGAGTTAAATCTTTAATTCAAATCAAATAGAGTTTAATACTCAGAAACATGCCATTACCCTTGAATTAGGGTTTACTATTCACATTACATGTCATCACCCTTGAATTAGGGTTTACTATTCACATCAAGGTGAATTAAACTCATAACATCATCATGTATGAGTAACATCTTCATTGATGCTCTTGGATTAGTTAAAGGTTCATCATTTATCATAATTAGGGTTTCTATGATCTCACACAGGTGGATCATACCCTAATTATGCTCATTCCTGTGCATTGGAGATGCTTTAGTTGAGTTTCTACTTAAAAAGGGTACTTTCTCTCTCTAGAAGTACTTTCTCTCTCTAGAAGTACTTTCTCTCTCATCATAATGTTAGGTGATGTCAACATCACTCTAAAACAGGTTGGATTGAGGCATCATAGGCTAACATAGCCAAAAACATCATCATTATGTGATTAGAGTTACTTTCTCTCTCTAGGGTACTTTCTCTCTCTAGAGTACTCTCTCTTTCATCATACTAATGACTGATGGTAACATTAGACTAGATCAAGTTGGATAGAGTCATTATGACTAAAAACATCATTCTCATGTAATTAGGGTTTGAATTGAGCAAGGTATAACTTAATTGACCCTTCAGGGGTATATTGGTAATTCACTCCATTGATCATCATTATGGTCAAAACCTTAGTCAAATAACCCCTTAATATCCTAGGTTGTCATTAGGGTTTGATTAGGGCAACATTGAACCATTTATATCATTATTTGATTTAATGAAGTCAACCTTGAATCACATTGATTGATTTCAATCATTAATCATCAATTGAATTGAGACCGGTTGAAAGTGTTGACCGTTTGCCCACTTTGACTTTCCAAGACCGCGAGCCTCCTTCTAACTCCAAGACCGCGAGCCCCCTTAGGCTTCAAGACCGCGAGCCTCTTCAAGGGTTCAGGACCGCAAAGCCTTCCATTGGTTCAAGTTAATGTTGAGACCGCGAAGATCAATTTGATGTTGAGTCCGCGAAGAGGTGTTGACCGTTTAGCTAGTTTGACCTCAGGACCGCGAGGCCCTTCGCGGTCTTGAGACTGCGAGCCTCCTCTCGGTCTTGAGACCGTGAGCCCCCTCACGGTCTTGAGACCGCGAGCCCTCTCACGGTCTTGAGACCGCGAGGCTCTCATGGTCTCAGCCGCTGGGTCCTTCAACAAGACTCAAAGATGCAACCAATAAAGTCAAACAATGTTGAAGCCTTCAAAAGGTCAAATCTATGTTGACCACCTATGGATTGGGTTAATCAAGATTATGCTTGACCAATTGGTCAACCAATTGACCCTCAATTGTTGACCAAGTAGGATTGAAATCGATTCAATTAGGGTCTATCAATGTTCACCCATCAACACTCAACAATGTGCATCAACACAAGGTTGAACTCTTCAATTGAGCTCCAATTGGGACCAAACTTGGCCCAAACGGTCTTGAGGTCATGTGGGTGGATCCCACATGGTCTTAAGACCGTTTTCCCAAGATTTCATCAAAGTCTAAGGTGATTTGATAGGGGTTGAACCATGATTGAACCACAAAACAGAATTTTGATTAAATTGATAACTTATTTGCAATTGGGTCCTCAATTGGTCAAATTACTCAACCCTAGACCTTCAAACGGTCTTGGGTGATTATTATCTCGGTCTTGAGACCATTTGGATGAGTTCCAAACGGTCTTGAGACCGTTTTCCCATCAATTTTTTGGATTCTAGTGGAAATTCATCAAGGTTGAACAAATTGAGTTGATGATTATATCAATATTTAATTGCAATGTAAATTGGTGTAAAAGTACCTTCGATTGGTCAACAAATCTTGACCTAAGACCTACAAACGGTCTTGGTTGATTGCCCTCGCGGTCTGAGACCGTTTGGTGACCCCCAAACGGTCTTGAGACCGTTTAGGTCAATCAACCCTAAAAACCCTAATTAGGTCACCATAATTTCAGTACTGATTTCACCTAGGTTTATCCCTAGTAATCACCCTTCAACTCTTAGCCCGTTTGGAATTAGACCATAAAACTTGGTGAGTTGTTCATTAACATAATTTTGAACAGTAATATCATACGGTCAAAGCTTAGTCAACGACCTTACACGGTCTTGAGACCGTTTGCCCAAAAAGGAAATTTCAGACCGTTTGAAAATCAGCAATTAATTCATTTAAAGTTGTGACTTAAAAAGGTTATCTCCCGATTCCTTTGGCGTTAGTCTCCCAAATTTTGAGGGTAATTAGCCTATATAATTAGGAACAGATTTCTTATACGGTCCACGCTCGGTCAACGGGGCCAAATGGTCTTGAGACCGTTTGCCCTGTCGCGGTCTCGAGACCGTTTGCTCACCTCGCGGTCTTGAGTCCGAGAGAGCAAACTGTTAGGACCGTTTAAGGAAAAAAAAGCGGTGGGTTTTTCTTGGAAATCACGCCTTCATCTCCTAGCTCAAGAAAAGTACGAATATCCCATGGGTTTGCTTGTAAAATAGCAAAGAACAGTAAGGAACATGAAGGACTATCATCTAACCGCATATAAAGGATGCATATAGTAAAGCATGGGTTTAGAGTTATAAAACCCGCCTAAAGCTTGCTTCTTGAGCTCCAAGCTTTCAAGCTCCAAGCTTTAATGGCGTCCTTGAGTTCCCACAGGTTGGCCAAGGTGAAAACTCCAAGGAAGGATGAAAAAGAGACGGCTAGAAAGGTAGGGTTTCAAGAGTTAGCCATGAAGATGACCTTGAATTCGAATTCTAACCATGGAATTAGGCAAGAAGAAGATCCCAAACCTACCTTGCACCCTTGGTCGTTTCTCTTGAGCTCCAAGATAGTCCTTAGTCGGCCAAGCAAAGAGGAAACAGTGATATGCACGAAGGAAAGATTTCTTTGCTTGAGAGGTAGAGTGTATATATACTAGGGGTATGATTCTCAACATTAGTTCATAAGTTTCCCTTAATTCCAACTAAGTCCTTCCTTTATTACTTGCTCGTCCCTTCCTCTTTATTCTAAGGACAAACCTTATCTTAAGTTATAGAAAAGAAGGCAAGGAAGAACAATCTAATAATAAAGTTCATACTTAAAGGGATATTGCACATATACCCTGATTATTCAATCACAAAGCCTATTTCTTAACTTGATAACTCAATTGAGGTGAATTCCTCATCATTTCTTCTCTAAATGATGGCAAGAGTCTAAAAAGATACTTTAGATGACATTCTTTACAAATTGCATCCCTTTATTTGGGTAAATTGCATTTTACCCCAAATTAGGGTTTCAAGCCCTGGGATTGCTTCCACAGCTGCACCTTGGTGCTCTAGCTTGGGAAATCCCTCAAACTTTGCCAAAGAGATTCTCATGATGTCTCAACATCAGAGGAACATCTCATTATGTGCAAATTGCAAGCTAACCCTTTCAACTGGGTAAATTGCACATAGGTCCCTATATATCAAAACAATGCTACAACTTTAAATAAAAAGGAGCAAATACTGAAATATACGTTTCTGAGAAACTTAATTACATGCTCAGAGTTAATCACAAAGATTTAATTACATATTTAGGCAAAACACCTAGGGTTGACTCATAACCCAGGTCAGGGATGTTACACTACATGTATATGATTTTCAAATAAAGACAATATAAATTAGTAATTGGATGGTTTATATGACTTCTTTTCAATTAAATAGTTTGGATTCAAGTCTCACTTACAACATATTTTTTTGAAAGTTCATTTTACTCAGCTTCTCATAGTTCATCTAATATGGTCTTCATCTAAATCAGCCCACACCCCGACTATTGTAATTTTCTGACTTCGTCACTAGATAAAAGGGATAAAAATGGAAGGAAAAGGAGAGGAGGGGAGGGGAGGGGAGGGGAGGGAATGAGATGTGAGGGAAATTCATTTTTAAGTGTTTGGTTAACATAGGGAGAGGAAGAGAATGATATAATTAAAAATAAATTTTAAACACAATTTAGATGTATTATTAAGTGTATGACTAATTTCTTCTTTATCGTATGTTATGTAATATTTTCCTTCATATTTATGTATGACCACTAAGTTTCAAATAATTATTCAAGTTCTCTATAGATCAATCTTTCTCTTCAATCCTTCTCTATTTCTCCTCTAATATTTTGTCCAATTAAAATTCTATCTAATATACAAAGTTCCCTCTAATTTGATGCCCTAGTTTCTTTCCTTTATTTTCTTTTTTTCATTGTTATCATCTACATTCGTCTTCTCTCTGAATTTATTAATTTTGATTTGTTTTCTGACTTTTTATTTCTTATTCCACATTTCTAATAAGTTTGTAGGCAAATCTTTTTTCTTCATTTTATTTTGACTCCGTCATGGCACAAAATACATGCAAATCTTTTTCACTTCATTCTTCCTTTCCTTTCATCCCATATCCATCATTTTATCTAGCTGAACAAGTTGAATCTATTCCCTTTTCCTCCCTTCCGTATAATTATTCACTCTACTAAATATGTTGTTAGCTTTCATAATAACAAATCCGTCAAATTTGGAAGCACGCCAATTTCAATAAAATTGAAACTGGTGTGTATTCTAGTGCCATATATTTTGCATAATGACTAGTTGTCATAAACATGGGTTACAACGTAAGTATTATATTACCATGACTTTGAATGTCCCCAGCCGAATCCTCCTTAATATGGGTTGCTCTAGCTTTTTGAAATCCACCATATTGGTGGAATTGTGTGAAAGCAAACATGGATGTCTCCTGTTGGGTGTACAAAGACCGTGGAATTCAAGATCGATGAGTCGATCCCTATCTAGCACTGTAACCGAATGGATACTTTACAATAATTCCTTTCCCAACTCATATTTACTCCATATTACATGTAAACACTTAACTAGAGGCACACACTGTAGGTACATGGCTAGTACACACTCTTAAGACTATGGCCGTATTGCAAACCACATACCTCCAAACAACACCTCCCCTTAAAGTGCTGAAAAAATAGTGACATGAAAGCATGCATTGAACAATATAGTACATTTACCACCCACATGTCCATGGAAACCATATACGTAAATCCAATATAAAAGGTAAGAAAAAGAATTATGGAAGTGTACTTCTAAACAAAAGAGTTTATGTATTTAGCCAATAAGATTTTTCTTACCAACTTACTCGAGAGAAATCAACTCTTTGTTGTAAGTGCACATAGTTTGAGAAAGCTTTCCCTACAAGATATTCTATTCAAACAATATGGCATTCACCTACCTTTATGCCTTTCCAACCAAGATTTATTCACCGAACATAAAAAGCACACCAAATGGAGGGCACAATGAATGCTAAGCATCATCACTTAATATATGAAGAAGATAATGATGGTATTTGGAGAACAATATAGGAAAGGAAGGATGTGATATAATGACATGTAACATCAAAGAAGAGAAGGGTAGATGATGCTAGATAATACTAACAACATCTATGGTTAATGAAGTTAAGAGAATAGAAATTAACCCTAAGCATATATATAGCCATACTTATGATAGTGCATACAAAGTCCTTCTCAGTTCCCATAATTGTCACATATACACCTTCACATATTGAAATTTGTGCGCATTTCAAAATATGAAGAGATTCAATTTCAGTTTGATTTGTACAAGTGAATTTGATCAGGATCACAAAAGAAATCTCATAATAATGTAATCACTTTCATATTGTGTAAAAATAATACCAGATGTTTGTAACAATTTCCTCATCCTAATTCTCTCACTACACTAGACATGGAATGTGTACAAACATGATATCCATTCCCTTCCCTAGTTGATGTGACTCAATATCCATCCCTCATCCCGTATAAAAGGAAATCAACAAATTTGAGGTGGTAAATGTTCGATGAGTAGCTCACGTAGAGTCCTTCTTAGCACTTATGACTAAAATGTACATGTGTTTCATTTGCATATGATTTAGGATAGAAAAGGGACTCAATCTTTTTAGAGTTGAGACACACAAATATGGTTAGGATTCTAAAGAAAATCCTATGGAGGCTATAACTACTTTTTCATAGTAAAATATTTCATCTTAGATCGAAGATAGTTTCTTCAACTCAAGGCCTACACCTAGCTTGGGTCGATGCCTCAGTGTGTGAGATCTCCATGCCTACTTGAAGATTTGGTGAATATATGTAAGACCCCTAACCTACCTTAGTTCTTGATTGTGTTTAATTTGCTTAATAATGTGTTTTAATCTTAATTAATATCTTGAGATGCCTTAATAACATGTAAAAATTTTATATTTGAGTTTGGTCTTGTATGGGCGATCTTTGAGATAGTTATGCATGTTGTGGACCAAGTTGCAATTTACCCATGTTGATGGTCTATCTTGCAATTTGTCACATGGAGGTTGTGCCTTTTGTGCCTTAGCTTCATGAGAGAGAATTATGCTTAGGGGAGCTTTTTTGGACCTTGGTTGATGAGGTGGCATCATGAGATGATATTGGGGTGTGCATGATTTTGCATGGATGCTTGGGTGTGATGGTGTTTCGACCTTGTGTGATGGTTTTGAGGTGTTGTGACTGCAACACTCTCTTGGTTGATGTTTCATTGTGACCTATTACCTTGGGAAAGTGTTTTGGGCTGCTAGGGTTTAGCTTCGGTGGAGTGTTGTGACCGTTTGGCTTTAGTGACCTAGTGTAGCGGTCACTACCCTTGGTGTCATTATGACCTTGAGGTATAGTGGAACTCAGTGGTCACTACACTAACTTGTTCTTATCACCCTTTCTTGCATGCAAGTCTAGATTGGTTTCATCGTCGGTCCTTTGTGGGACAAGTGTGCTTTTAGTTCTCTTATACCTTGACACCTCATGATCTTCACCTCTCTCCTACCCCCTTGAGTATATATATACTCTCCCTTTCACATGTGAGTATCTACTTTAGCTCTTTTTCCTCTCTTCTTCCTTGTGTTTGGCCTTGAGATTGGTGGAGCAAGAAGAAGGTGTTGATCTTGGAGAAAGTGGATGGTCTTCTCTTGCATGTGGTGATCTTGAGCTTGGTCATCTTCTTTGTGGTGATCCTTGGTGATCTTTGATCCTAGTAAGTGGATCTACACTCTTGATCTCATTTTTCTTTGAACCCACCCTTCCTTCTTCTCCTTTCTTGGTTGTGAGACTATGGATCACCATGGTGTCTATCTTGAGGAAACTTCCCTCCATATAGGTTGGAGACTATGGTTTGACCATGGTAGTTCCTATGTGAGATGAAGCTTTCTTATTTCTTCTTTCTTCTTTCTTCCTCTTTGTTTGGCCTAGGGTCTTCTTCACCTTGAGCTTTCCTTTGACCTTGGTATGTTATTCTTCTTCTTTAGGTGACCTAGTTGGCCATGGAGTTGATCCAAGTTGAAGTTCTTCTACTCTCTTGTAGCTCATGGGTTTGGAGTTTGATCTTCATCCTAAGGCAAGTTATATAACTTTCCCCTCTTCTATTATTGCACGATTACATTACTTGCATGTTTTTGTTTTCACCTCTAATATATGATTCTAAGATGTTAGATGGTTCTATGATTATCTAGGGTTTAAGATTTTGAAGTGTTCTTGTATAGATTACTCTTTCTCCTGAACACTACTTCTTGCACCCAAAATCCTAGTGATGGTGGATTAGTTGCTTCTTGCGTGCATGATTGATTGATAGTTTTATCTCCATTCTTATGATTCATTTATTATATAGCAGATAACAGTTTTGGTTGTCATATGCATATGTGAGACGATGGTTTTTCCTTCTCTAAGTATGGTTTCCTTGTTGGTTTTGGTGATAACCATTTTTAGGGTTTTGATGTTTATCATCTTCATGGAGCTTCCCTCTTGATGACACTAGGTTTTCTTGATGGTTATCATTTGTGTTGATCATGGTTTAGTTCCATTTTGGAGTTTTTTATGTGTTGTTTGGAGTGGGTTGACCTTGTGGTCTCTACACTCACCATAGTGCTTGAGTTCTCTACAAGTTGATAGGGTGTTGCGGGCACAACAAACCCTAACCCTAATGGGTGGTCACTATAGTGCCTGAGCTTGGTCTGGTTGCTACGTGGGTCCCTAAATATGATCTCTTGCAATCACAACACATGCTTCTATTTTGGTTGTTCGCCATACACACACACCTAGTTTGGCCGCAACAAGGTGTTAATCACCAATGGTCGCAACAAGTAGTCTCTACACATTGTGCTTTGTTTGGACGCTCCACCTTGATCCTTGAGTGGTCTCTACACTTTATTTTCTTGTATGGTCGAAACATAGTGATACTTGGGATGATTGACTAATCATGTTAATAATGATACTTAACCCTAATGTTCTCAAAGAATGTGGGAGATGATGTACCTAGAGTTTAATGACAAGTTTTGAAATGGAAACCCTGATCAGCTATATGGGAAACCCTAACCCTATTTAGGGTGTGTGATGCACTTGCTTTTTTTTGAAGTAATCAACATGTAATGATTTTTTCTCTATCCTACTTGTGTAATCCTAACCTTCCAGGTGGAATAAATATCATAGCAAGTGATTGTTGTGGTGTATATGTAATGACACATGGTGATGATTATGGGCCTTTGTGAGGCATGATGAGATAAGTGATGATGTGATTTGGGTCTTATGACATGGTAGAGGCTCAATGCATAGGGTGATGTGGTATCCTATAGTGATGAGATGAGGGATTTCTATCCCCTAGTAATGTGATAATGTTGATGGCCTTATATGGCAGTGATATCAAGTGACGATGTGACAAGTTTGTACCTCATACATTTTATATCAGCTAGAATTGTACCTTTACCCCTATTTTGTAGAATTTGTTTAGGGTTTGTACGTTGTAACTTGATTGATGATAAAAGACATCCAATTGTCTTAACTAATCAAGTGAAACTCTAATCATGTAGTGCCATGTGCCATAGATCCATTCCAGAGTAATAACTTTGTTGGATGGTGAAACCAGTGTTCCCATGGGAAACCTAGAGCACATATTATTGACTATGCTAGGTGCAAGTGACCACGTGTGATCGGCCTCGAATCGTGTGTCTGGAAGGGAAGGGGATTAAGAAGGAATTGAACCTTTAAATTTATAATCTGAAACCTTTAAGGACACCCGCAACTTTATTACGGGGTCGAAGTAGATATACGAGGTCGAACATAGGGATGTGGTGACGTTTAGGATGCTTGAGATTTCGTTCTTAAGTTAGATAAGACAAGATGATAGTTGAGGAAGGATAAGCGGCTAGAACTAGTCTAGTAGGTTGTCACAAATTAAAACAAAACAAAGAAAACAAAACAAAATAGAGTTTGTGCGATTCTATTAATCAGAGAGGAGTTCTTGGCCATGTAACCACAAGTTGGGCAGTCTATACACCCATTCTTGGGTGTAGACAACCCTCGAACACCTCAGCACGCAACCTACATTCAAACATAGCACACATCGTGGTATCTATTCCTCTGGGGTCATCCCACTCTTTCTCGCGTAGTGTGACTAAAACCCATCAATGATATGAAACCTCTCTCGAGGATGACAAACCAACATCCTATAATATCCTAGATACCCTCTCAGGTCTAGATTATTCTGGGATGTTTGGAGCAGATAACCTTGAACTGTCCTCCTTTCAGATTCCGAGCCAAACAATCTTCTCTTATCTATTTCTACAACGAATCTCTTGATATAGGCAGAAATAATAGTTCCAACAAAAAAGAGATCAACCAAACTAGCAATCATAACCAAAAAGAGGAGATAGAATATAAAACAAGCTAGATCTGAAATTAAACTGCTTACTTAAGGTAAAAGTACATAAACATGCCCAAAACGGGCTACATAGCCAAGAAGGAGCTCAACTAGCCATGGACAAGCATAGTTGGCACCGAACAAAGATGGAAGAACATCATTTGTACAGAAACAAAGGAGAACAATATAAGAAAGGAGAAGAAGGCGAGATTTATCCTGTAGAGGAGAGGTGGCTTTCGCTCCCTAGCCTCCATTTAGGCCAGATCTCGTCTTTTGGGTCGTCCTCCTTGATGTGTTGGACTCCTTGGCCTCCTTTCTCTCTAAATCCACCCCAAACAACAGCTTGGTTTGTGGATGGGGGTGGAAGATGATGGTTTGGACGTTCTCCTTCTCTCTTGAAGATGGATCCTCAGTCTTCTCTCTCCTCAGCTTCCACCTTTGGAGATCTAAGACTAGAGATGGAAGATGGTGGGGGTGGAATCACGCTGAAGAGATGGGTGTAGAACGACCACTTTGGATTTCTCAGACCTTCAAACTCTCCTACAGGGGTCTGGGAACTTCACCAGGTTGGGACCACTAGGTGGAAAAACTCTGCAGATCAGAACAGAACCCCTCTTCAGGTGGAGAGGGGCGGGTATTTATAGGTGGGGCTGGATTAGGTTGCGGCCTTACTCACCACGACTGTTGTGATGATTGCGGGTCGTAGTCCTTAGGAGGTCGCGGTCTGTGGTCGAGGTACCTTCCATGGTTGCGGTTTGAGTTCATGGATCCACCATGGTCGAGGCATAGGACCTGGTCACGGTTAGCTCTGAAATTGCTACAATGACTTGGATCACGGTCGAGATGGGTTCCTAGACTGCAGTCTTGGTGGAGGTAGATATTGCAGTTGCGGTTGAGGTGAGCATGGATACCTCGATCGCGGTCGTAGTGTATCTTGTTGGTCACGGTCGCGGTCGCGGTGAAGGCCTAGCTACTGCAAAAACCCATGTGTTGGGGAGAATTCTTTGGAGAATAGATGTCTTTTCTGGTTCGGTGCCTGCAAGTCCCAAAATTGGCTAGTTCGAGCAACTTTATCTATGAAAATATATAAATTACTAGAAGATAAGGAACATGGGATATTTAAGGCATATTAAGGCTATAGTGACACAAAACCATAGACAAATTCTTAGCATAAATACATAAATTTGGGTGTTATCAACCACCCCAAGCTTAAACCTTTGCTTGTCCTCAAGAAAGACTGTTCTCAAAGAACAAAAAGATAACATCCAAATTAAGCTTAACAGTAAATGTTACAGTTAAGAAAAAATAGTTAAAACATCAATTATCCCGATCCATGTTGTTTTAGAACAAACCCCCACCAATCGAGCACAATACTGCCAAAGTAAGATCAAAGAGAAACCAGAAAAGATTAAGCTAGTCCACTGTAACCTGTCACTACCCATGAGGGTTTGAATCATAATTATACAACATAGAAGCATTGTCACATAGATGATCACACGAGTGATGAGCAATGAGAAATCATCATGAATCCATGTAGACCAATCAGGGACAACGTGCCTCTCACTTATTCAGGTCCTAAGAAGCAAAGCGAAAAGACTCTAATGACTTCTGAGGATCCTGATTTGTGTCAGGTTGGTCCATGTAACGAGCAACAGTCCCTACAGTCCGAGCCAGTTGGCCCAGAGTAGTGAGACGAACCCCTCATACTACGCTCGAACCAACCCTACTATTGGGATGATCTCATAGGTCTCCTAAGGGTTCCTAGTGACTCTCTAATGAGCTTTTGGAGTGATACTACCAGGCACGACATACCCGTGTTCATAAGTGTAGTCATACACCGGCTAGGCATCATCCTCAACCCTTCTGAAAGAGGAAACAAGTGCTCATTTATTCACGCTCAGGCTTTTATTTTCTGCAATCTAATTTATAGGACTGGGTGAGAACTCTTTTGATGTTTTTGGGATTTTGTGGGCAGCCAAGCCTCTTTTGTAAATTTTTAATTTATTTTCATCTTCTTGACTCAATCTAAGGTGAGAGGGCATGTAGTCCATCAAGGAAAAACATTTCAACTCGATTATGGCTCAAAACTCATCATGATCCATTTGATACATGTGTGAAGAGTAGCAATTATGATTCAAGGATCCTTAGTATAGAGGCAAGCTTGTAAAACCACAACTAGGAGTCTTTGATCGTGCTTTAGCTCATTCCAATGGTCCTATACCTTGTAATTTTCATTCACACATAGATCAAGGGAATAATGTTTTTAAGTTATGAAAAAGGCGCATAACCTTAGATTCATTACCAAACTTAAGGAAAGAGTCAATGAGAAAGTCAAGCAAAAAATCAAGCAGTTTAAGATGATAAGCATTTAGCTATAAGAATTGCATTGCATAGCCTTAATTGCAAAGCTACAAATTACAAAACAAAGTCTTACAAAGCTGAAAATTTTAAAAATTTACGTTAAATTTTATGCTAGATGCAACGGACGTAGAATAATAAGGCATACATGCTATGGAAGAAATAAAAAGAAAAGGCAGAAAATAAAGGGTGCACACCCTGACCACCCCAAGCTTAAAAAATTTGCTCGTTCTTGAGCATTTCTTTTAGCTTTAGAGGGCATGGGAAGTAGCTGCTATTGGTAGTCACTGTTTAAATATTAGTCCAGATTATCTAAACCAATTGATGTGTGTTCTCATAGTTCTAGTTTAGATCCGGCTGAAAATGAATTGACTGGTTGTAGCCTTGGGTCGGCTGATAGAAGGCCCTGAGGGGTTGTTGGAACGGTTGCTGATAATTCGGCTGAGGTTGTAGCGGAAAGGTTATGTCAAACCTCTCTCTGAGGTATTGTATGTCTTGCTCCAGCATATCGAACCGCCTACCTGAGTCAGCTCTAAAATTCGTCATGAACTCATAGAAGCTTTCCAAAGTAGGATTTGGCGCATATTGCTCCTGTTGAGGGGGTCGAAGGTAATCTGAAGTAGGCCTCTCTTCTAGGATCCTACCTAATAAGGTATGTCATGGAAGGTTGTCCCCGTATGCTACCCACCCTCTTGAGCCTGTGGAACTGGTGGTGCAGAAGTAGAAGCTCCTACATGTCTGCCCGTACGATGAACGTTACCCTGAGCGTCTAAAAGAGAGACATCCATGAATGATGTTCTACATGTGAAATATGCATTTGCTGGCAATAATATTCTATTCTTGTAGTGACCAAATATATATAGATAGCCTGTGATGCACTGTTTGATCACTCCTGAGCGGATCAAGTGGTCTAAGTCCAACTTGGACCACTCGGCTATTTCTTGCATAAGTGCCAACTGTTCTTCTCCAATTCCTAGATGGCGTTCCATAAGAGTTATAATTCCCACCATCGACATGAATTGGACTTGTTTCTTGAAAGAGTTGTGGATGTGGTGAATTATGAAATTCCCCTCATTCACTTTCTTTCTTACTACCGCACACCACAAAATGTAGAGGTCAGCTGCACTGAGCGCTCCTTAACTGTCTTGCTTTTCCAAGACGTAGTTTTCTATTACCCGATGTAGATAACGAATTGCCAGGTTGTGGATGTGTGAGGGCTTGGTTCCCTTAGTGATGTACTTGTCTTCCCCCGTAAGTATTTTCCATGCTTGGACAACATTAAAATTATGGTCCCATGTCTCCAGTCGGCCTCTAGGCATCTCAGCACAGTATTCAGCAGAACATGACAACCAATTATTGAGTTGTTCCATAGTAACTTTGCGAGGCTGGTTAAGGAGATGAAAATGCAAGGCAGTGTGTTGGTGGTCCTTGGATGTCGCTAGCGTAGCATAAATCTCACAAGTGATTTGATGATAGGTGTTGCACTGTGCATACATGAGGACATCAAGGCCAATGACTGCAAGATATCTGTTGACTTGCTCTTAGATCCTGAGTCTAAGGAGTATTCTTGGATCGACATATCTCGGGCCCACTAGTCTACACTTGTCTCTGATTAGAGTATCAAAATTTTGCTTTTGCTTCATACTGTTGAATAAGGGAGAGGGGAGTGAGTTTTGGTTGGCACTGCCATAATTGATGTGGCATCTTTTCCCTTGAAAAGAATCACGTGAGGAAGTTGACTGTCGCATGGATGTAAAACTTTTTGCTGACTGTCGATGTTGGTCTCCTACGGATGAAGCTTTGTGCAAAATTGACGAGCTTTCTTGATACCCAGTCAAAGTCTGGAGCTCAGTTTCATTGCATTCTATCCACATCTTCTCACTGGAGGCTTCTTGCATTGACTCACCGCTATAGGTATCCATAGGAGTGCCGACCAAGTAGCGGTAGTCTGAACCGGTCTCTTACGACCTGAACCCTAGAGTATAAAGAATAACCTCATCTTCATATATCAGATTCATGGTTCGAGAGGCGTGGTGTGGGTAAGGGATTCTGTAATTTGATGGTGACGTGGAGATTCCTTCCCCTTTCTTTCTCATAATAGACTTTTTAAGCTTTTTGAAACTATTTTTCATAGCGTCCATGGTGTCGATTCTTATGATGCAAATTTGGTAGGCTTGACTATGCTGAAGATCGGTGTTGCTGATCCAAGATACGCCAAGTTCGAGCGTGGTCTGGATTGCGACATGGGTGAAGACCACGATCGTGGTAGTGAAGACCGTGACCTCTGTGGCTGGTCTTGGCACCGTGACCTGTGTGATCGTGATCACTCCGACCATGGTGCACAAGGTGACTACGACTGTGGAACAGACCTTGATACCGCGAACTGAGTGTGTTGGACACCGCGAATGCGGTGTACAAGGTGACCTCGGTCTACATGGTCGTGACCATGAAGACCGCGACCGTCCCCACCAAGGCATATTGATCACCAATCCACTCGCGGTAGAGGAGACTGTGATCTTAGGGACCGCGACCCGAGTACTGATCGTGATCGAGAACGCAGAACATGGCGTAGCCCGAAGCATGCTGTGGGTGGAGTCGTTGGGCCACTGCTTAAGGACTGCGGTCGTAGTCTAACGGGGGTTGCTGCTGGTGGTGGTGTTGATGTGCCCGCTCTTTCCCTGTTAGCCTACATTGGAGACAAGGGGAAGAAGGAAAAATGGCAGGGGCAGCACAGTGGTTGAGGGAATTTTGTGGTTAGGCGAGGAGACAATGCCTCGACCCAGGGGTATTTATAGGTCGGGCGCCCAGTGACAGCCTCACCCCGAATCGCGTGAGGTTACAGACAGAGCAGAGGTAAAATCGAAAAAAAGCATCAGAGACCCAGTCAAAAGAGGCAAAAAGCTCGGTCAAAAGAGTAACAGTTGGTAAAAAATGTGGAGACAACCCGACATGCCGGTCAGTCTGGCCGAAAGAGCATCCTCGCACCTTGGATATTTGTGGTCCCAGTCTCAATGGCACGCGATCGTGGTCTTTGCTTTATGTGGTTGCAGTATCACTAGTACGCCTGCGGTGATGGACTAGCTTAGTAGACCACAGTCATGATTCAGCTCTGCCACGTGAGGGAAAAATGAGGGCGGAAAGCCAAAGGAGATAAAATCCGAATCAAAGTGTGTCGATTAAGTTCACACAAGAAATGGGCCAAAAAAAGTTGTTAGGGTGCGGAGATGGAAGTGTGTGAGAAATTAAAAGAATACTAGACGATGCAAGAGAAACTAAATTTCTAGCAGTTAGAGGAAAGATAAAATTTAAATTGACTTTATTAAGAAATATTTTAAAAGTAAAGATCAAAGAAAAATTGTATAGGCAGTAGAGGATGGCTTCCCTACAACTCCTACACTTGGATCCCAAATCCTTAGTTTTGGAGTCTGAGTTACCTGTATCTCGCTGCTCGGGCTCACCATGTAGTGGCAGAATATGTGGAGAGGCGACCCCTTTCGAGTCTGGAAAAGAGGAATAAAACTTGGCAACTCGGTGAAGTCATCTTTGTGCTGTGATTTACTTGAACTGCACTGGGATGAATTATTTGGCAAATCATCTTCAAGGTACCCTCCAAGATATGAATCTGAACGGGAAGGCCCTAGGATGTCGATACAAGATGCGACTGAGGGGAGAGGTTGGATGTCTTCTGGAGGACTTATCTCTTCTCTCTCCTCTTCTGAATTTGGGGTTGGATGCTCAGATAAATTCTCATTTACAGTCCGGGTTATCCAATCATTTTCTGATCAAGAAGTACCTCCAGAAGGATGTGTTTGGGGTTCTACCACCCCAAGCTTGTCACCTTTTGTGGGGTCCATGGTGTCTTTATGCTCAGCAGCCATGTTGAAATGGATTGTCCATCCTACTCCATCGATATCCACCAAACCTTTTAAGGGAATGGTGGTAAATGTCATCTCATGCAGCTCCAACTCGTCATCATCGGTATGTTCACTGCTCCAATTTGAGCAGTTGTCATCATCGTCCTCATCGAACAAATTGTTCCAAACCATGATGGGCGTACTGCTCAAGGATAAATGACAAATCTCAATGTGAGAGCTATCACTATGGTCTGAATCAATGTTTGACTCAAGTTCCTCATACCAACCTTCTGGTTGCGAGTTAGTTTGACTATTTTGGTGAGGATAAGAGTGTTTATCATCGTCATCATAAAATCATTCATGCATATGACTTATATCTTCCATTGGTTCATCATATGGATAATCTGGATAGAATGAAGGGCTTCCCCAAGTGGGTTGGTCTTCACAGAAAAATATTGGATAATCCAGTTGATGGTCTAAATAGGATGGCAAGGCATACTCCTGTTCAGGCCCAATGGAATGGTCTTGATGACTAAAATCTTCATTGTCAGGCAGTGGAGGTTGCAACTGTGTGGTAACCAAATTGATGAGCTCTTGAAGCTTCTTGCCTAGTTCAATATTTTTAAGATTTGTCAATTCCGCATTGCACTCCTGTTGGAGGCTTGCTATATCAGACTGATGTGCTTGGGTGAATCCTTGCTTAGTAGTTTGAAGTATGCTCTTACTGCGGGTTGCAATCTCTCTGGCTACTTAGAGTTGATGATACTACCTTTCTAGTAGTTGTTGGAGTGGATCGACATTTTTTCGGAGATGATGAGTTAAGGAGATGAGTGTGTTAACACATTCTTTAGCTAACTCCACTGCCTTAATCAGTTCTTGATCTCTCGATAGCACGGAATTGGAGGGATGGCTGACAGTTTCCATTGTCGAAACGTCTACATATGACAACGGTGGGGGTGAATATAGCTTGACGAGTTGTAAGGCACAACTTTCAGTTATTTTCCAGTAGTCAAAATTACGGAAAAATTCAGGAGGATAGGTGGACAAGATGACTTTTCTTGTAGAAGCAAGATCCATGATTGAAAAAGTATAAGAAAAAGGAAAATTATTCAACATATATGGACAAGTATGTTTAAAACAAAAGAAAAACTATGCATATATATACAAGCTTAAAAGTGACAGAACAAAATCTATTAGGCGTGTAAACATGGAAATCCACGTCCCCGGCAATGGTGCCAAAAAGTTGATCGGCCTCGAATCGTGTGCCGGAAGGGAAGCAGATTCAGAAGGAATCAAACCTTTAAATTTATAACCTAAAACCTTTAAGGACACCCGCTACTTTATTACGGGGTCGAAGTAGATATATGAGGTCAAACACAGGGACATAGTGATGTTTAGGATGCTTGAGATTTTGTTCTTAAGTCAGATAAGCCAAGACGATAGTTGAGGAAGGATAAGGGGATAGAACTAGTCTAGAAGGTTGTCACAAATTCAAACAAAACAAAACAAAATGGAGTCTATGGGATTCTACTAATCAGAGAGAAGGAGTTCCTGGCCATGTAACCACAAGTTGGGCAGTCTATACACCTGTTCTTGGGCGTAGACAACCCTCGAACACCTCAGCAAGCAACCTACATTCAAACATAGCACACCCCATGGTATCTATTCACATGGGGTCATCTCGCGTAGTGTGACTAAAAACCATCAATGATATGAAACCTCTCTCGAGAATGACAAACCAACATCCTATAATATCCTAGATACCCCCTCATGTCAAGATTATTCTGGGATGTTAGGAATAGATGACCTTGAACCGTCCTCCTTTCAGATTCTGATCCAAACTATCTTCTCTTATCTATTTCTACAACGAATCTCTCCATATAGGCAGAAATAGTAGTTCAAGAAAGAAAGTGATCAACCAAACCAGCAATCATAACCAGAAAGAGGAGATAGAACATACAACATGCTAGATCTAAAATAAAACTACTTTCTTAAGGTAAAAGTACATAAACATGCCCAAAACACTACATAGCCAAGAAGGATCTCAACTAGCTATGGACAAGCATAGTTGGCACCAAACAAAGATGGAAGAACATCATTCATACATAAACAAAGGAGAATAGTATAAGAAAGGAGAAGAAGAAGAGATTCTTCCTGTAGAGGAGAGGTGGCTCTCGCTCCCTAGCCTCCGTTTAGGTCGGATCTCATCTTTTGGGTCGTCCTCCTTGATCTACTGGACTCCTTGGCCTCCTTTCTCTCTAAATCTGCCCCAAACAGCAGCTTGGGCTGTGGATGGAGGTGGAAGATGATGGTGTGGATGTTCTCCTTCTCTATTCAAGATGGATTCTCAGTCTTCTCTCTCCTCAGCTTCTGCCTTTGGAGATATAAGACTGGATATGGAAGATGGTGGGGGATGGCAACACACTGAAGAGATGGGCATAGAACAAGCACTTCGGCCTTCTCAGACCTCTGGACTCTCCTACAGGGCTCTGGGAACTTCACCAGGTCAGGACCACTAGGTGGAAAAACTCCCCAGATTGGAACGGAACCCCTCTTCTGGTGGAGAGGGGTGGGTATTTATAGGTAGGGTCAGATCAGGTTGCGGCCTTACTCACCACGACCGTAGTGATGACCGCGGGTCACGGTCCTTACTCACCACGACCGTAGTGATGATCGTGGGTTGCTGTCCTCACGGGGTTGCAGTGTGTGGTCGAGGTACCTTCCACAGTCACAATTGGAGGTCATGGATTCCCCATGGTCGAGGTGTAGGCCCTGGTCGCGGTCAACTCTGAAATTGCTGCAGTGACTTGGATCGCGGTCGAGGTGGGTTCCTAGACCGCAGTCTTAGTGGAGGCAGATATCGCGGTCACGGTCGAGGTGAGCATGGATACCTTGATCGTGGTGTATCCCATTGGTCGCGGTCACAGTGAAGGCCTAGCTACTTCAAAAACCCATGTGTTGGGGAGAATTCTTTGGAGAATAGATGTCTTTTCCGGTTCGGTGCCTACAAGTCCTAAAATTAGCTAGTCCGAGCAACTTTATCTATGAAAAGATATAAATTACTAGAAGATAAGGAACATGGGATATTTAAGGCATATTAAGGCTATAGTGACACAAAACCATAGACTAATGCTTAGCATAAATACATAAATTTGGGTGTTATCAATGTGTCCTTGACATTTTGATCCTAAGTGTTTTTAGAATGGATGTGGTCAGGTCTCGGTATTGATGAGAATGTGATGCGATAAAGGAAAACTATGGTTGTACCTCAAAGATTGCATTATATACCATGATCTCAAGTGTTGTGACTTGTACCAAGGGGAGCTAGGACTATAGCTTTGGATATAAGTTGTTGTCTACTAAACTATAGCTTTGACTATAAGTTGATGATTTGTAGTTTGACTAATATGTCACTGTGGTGCATACCTGAACTGACCGAGAGGTGCAGGAGAAGATCATTGAATCTAGCTCTTCAATAGATCTTCTATGGAACTAATTTTGACTTAGTAGTGGTCAGTTGGATTTGGGTGGTACAACTCAAATCCTCATGGCAAATAAAAGATGTAATACAATAGTGTAGTATTTTTTTCTTAGGGTCAAATACGATTCACATTAGATGACCCCATGCCTTGTTTCTTATATTGATTAGTTGATTTATAATGTGGAAATAAACTATTATACATGTTATTTATATTACTTCTAAAGTATAATATATTCTACTACTCAGTTGTATATCCTAAATTGCTTAAACAAGTATTAATTCCTTTTCTCATATCATTTAGTTTGATCTACTCAACCTGATAATAATGTTATCTTCCTGCTTTAACTAATCTTTGTTAATATTTTTTTTTGGCAAAGAGTTATATCTCTCGCTGGGGTGTTGGTCTCACCCCATGGGTTTCCACATCTTTTAGGTGGTTATGCATGATGGAGTAGAAATCATGCGGTTGAGGCTGAGCAACAAGAGGAGCATTAGATGTTAAAGGTTGGATATGCTTCTAGTGTTTTGTAGTAGAGTCTTATGTGTCGTCCATGTACTCTCAGATCCTTGAGGGGTGTTTTGTAGACATTGTATATCAAAACGAGTTTTAGAAGTAGGCCATGGTTGTACATATGTGGTTTGTATTCGTGAACATGTTATCATATGTAATAGGTTGTGGCAAGTTGGCTAAGTGAATAGTGATATGTATCATCTTGTGGCATGATATCTAATACAGGTGGCTTCATGTGGACTCAAATATAATATGTTTCTGCTTCTATGGTTATATGGAATCAATTTTAATTTCCCATTTTTTGTGGTAATCTGGATGATTGTATTAATTCAATGATTTGTTTTGAGTAATTCATTTTTGTGTTGGGATGGGCGTCACAATTTGGTTGGTATCAGAGCTCTAGGTTTGCTAACTTTACATGGACATAAGGCTAGGGTTTGTGTCTATTATCATTTCATTTGACATATTTAATGGTAACTTATGCTTATATAGAAGAAAAGAAAATATATGTCTAGAGAACACAAAGATCATGTTGAAAGCATTGTTGGTGCACTAGGTCGTGGTGCTAGGAGGCAAGCAAGGGTTGATGGAGTTCCTAAAGTGCCCTAATTTGACCCTGGGGTCTTGGAAAGTCCCACTTTATGGTCCATGTTTGGATAGTTAATGACCATGATGACGCATACAACGGATAAAATGCATGTACCAAGCTAGAGCAGAAGTCCCCAATGGGAAATTCTTGGGTTCTGGGAAGACTTTTGTGAGATTAAGGTGTGTGGGGGTGTTGAATTATGTCAGCACGGTAGATCCAACAAATGCTAATATGTGGTTGACTGAGTTAGATAAGTCCTTCAAGATCCCCAATATCCCTAAAGAGGATAAGGTGAAGCATGCAGTGTACCTGTTGAAAAGGAGTGTTGACCATTGGTGGGCCATTGAGGAGGAAAAGGGTATGGTGTTGTGATCAGTTGGGAAGATTTTCAGTGAGAATTTGTGAACTGATACTTCTCGGAGACCTACCTAGATGAGAAGATAACATAGTTTGAGAAAATCCTATAGGAATCTATGACAATCAACGAGTATGAGGTGAAGTTCATGGAGCTTTTGAGGTTTTGTTCGCATATAGCTGCAATGGATAAGGAGAGAATAAGATGCTTTAAGAAGGGTTTGAGATCTGAGTTTATGACACCAGTGTCATCTTTAGAGAATAGGGAACGGTTTGCCACATTTGTGGAGTCAGTCAGGAGAATAGAGCAGTCATTTGTGGAGAAGCGAGAGGTGAATACCAAGAAGAGACTAGCACAATATCAGTGACAGTCATCTAGAGGCTTCAAGAAGCCTAGGTTTTCAACACCTCAGTCACAATAGAGGTTGGTAGTTCAGTCCTAGTGGTCTACAAGAAAGGGTAGAGGTCGTAGTCTTCCACCGGTAGGAGCTCACAATGCAGAGTTAGTGTTAGTGACAAGGTTGTCTAGGCCATGGTACAAGAGAAAGACCTATTATAAGTGTGGCCAGGTTGGGCATAAAAAGTGGTTTTTCCCTATGAAGGATGAAGAGTGACACAACAATCGAGATAGACTCAACATGGGTTGTAGCAGTGATAATTTAGTAGTGGTAGAGGCCAAGGATATGGTCAAGTGTTGCACATTTGTTGGTCTGGGCAAGTTAGCAAAGGATAGGGTCAACAACAGGCAATGGCTCGATTCTATGCTATGAGTCATCCAGAAGGAGTAGTCAACCTCAGGGTCGTGACATGTCAGATGGAGTTATTTCATTATGATTTGTATGCTTCCTACTTCATATCTATTTTTGTTGACCTAGGTGTGATGCATTGTTTTGTCTCCAAATAAGTGATTACTAGTTATTCTTTGTCTATGCGTCGTGGATGTGATAGTCTTTGCTTAGAAACCCCTTTGTTTGGTTCCTCCGAGTTGTGGGAGGAGTGTTCATCCTGTGTTCTTTCTTTTTCATGATGCATCATTCAAGTGGATCCCATACCACTTGACATGCATGGATTCAATGTGATCCTTAGAATGGATACTTTGGAGAAGTATCAGGTGGTCTTGGATTGCAGTTCTAAGGTGGTGATGTTTTGTAATGATGATGTTTAGTGAATCTTCTAAGGAGATAAGAAGATTCTTCTAACATGTTTGAAGTTAGCTATGATAGTAGAGAGGTTGATGAGGAAAAGTTGTGAAGTGTTCTT
Source organism: Alisma plantago-aquatica (assembly GCA_963693085.1). Taxonomy (NCBI): domain Eukaryota; kingdom Viridiplantae; phylum Streptophyta; class Magnoliopsida; order Alismatales; family Alismataceae; genus Alisma; species Alisma plantago-aquatica. The sequence continues at coordinate 569,571,144 of OY856411.1, forward strand.
GGAACATGTGGTAGATACCAAGGTGAGGAGTCCTAGTATTTAGGAAGTGCTAGTTATTTTTGAGTTTGAGGATGTGTTTCCCGATGAGTTCCCAGGTATTCCTCCACCCTGAGAGATTGATTTTTAGATCAATTTGGACCATGGTATGCAACTGATGGCACAAACACCGTACAATATGGCACCAGATGAGATGCAAGACATGAAGTAGTAGTTGCAGGAGTTGCTTGAGAAGGGCTTTATCAGGATGAGAACTTCACCTTGGGGTGCTCCAGTGTTGTTTGTGAAGAAGAAAGCTTGATTCATGAGGTTGTGCATCGACTAGTAGAAGTTGAACAAAGTGACAATCAAGAACAAGTATCCTTTACCATAGATAGAAGATCTATTTGACCAGCTGTGAGGTGCCACTATGTTTTTAAAGATAGATTTGAGGTCGGATATCATTAGTTGCAGATCAAGGTGGATGTCATACCCATGTCAGCTCTTGGACTCAATATGGTCACTATGAGTTTGTGGTTATGCCGTTTGGGCTAATAAATGCATCGACAATGTTGATGGACATGATGAATAGGATGTTTCGGCCTTATCTTGAGCAGTTTTTGGTTGTGTTCATTGACGACATCCTGATCTACTCCCGAGATAGCCAACATCATAAGCAACATTTACAACAGGTGTTAACCTTGTAGAGGCAACACAAGTTGTATGCTAAGTTCAGTAAGTGTGAGTTTTGGCTGAAGGTGGTGTCTTTCCTTGGACACATGATATCTTCTGAGGGTGTACATGTGGATCCCAAGAAGTTCCAGTTTGTGTTATAGTGGGAGAAGTTGAAGACACTGATAAAAGTTTGTAGTTTCCTTGTTTTGGCAGGCTACTACAGAAGGTTCATCAAGAACTTCAGTACAGTGGTGTTCCCCTAATAAAGTTGACAAGGAAAGGTGTGCCATTTGTCTGGGATGACAAGTATAGGTGTTGTTTTTAGCTTTGAAGGAGAAGCTAACTAGCAAACCAATGTTGGTTCTTGCTGAGTAGGGAAAGGGCTACATCGTCCACTGTGATGATTCAAGGAATGGTTCGGTTTGCACACTGATTAAAGATAAGATTGTGATTTTTTTCACTTCACGATAGCTTAAGAAACATGAGGAGAGATACCCGACGGATTCAGAGCTTATAGCAGTGGTTCATGCATTGAAGATACAGAGACAATACCTTTATGGTGAGAAATACTAGATCTTCACCGACCAAAAGAACCTACAATACATCTTCTCAAAGCAAGAGTTGAACATGCGACAAAGACACTGGATGGAACTGATCAAGGACTATGATTGCTCCATAGACTACCATCCAGGAAAAGTGAACATGGTGGCAGATGCTTTGAGCAGGAAGTCTTCGTCGTCCTCATCTGTGGATAAGGCATAATTGTGTTCTTTGGTGTGCCATAAGAGAGACATGTTGGTCTCCTTGCATCATACGAATGTGAATTTGGAGGTGTCCTTGTTAGCAGGATTGTTGGCGCAATTATAGGTGAAGCCTATGTTAAGACAACAAATTAAATATACACAGTGTGATGATATTGTGATTCAATAGATTCGAGTAGAGTTTGGAAGTGAGAAGTGTGATGGATTCCATGAGTCAAAAGATGGGACAATATGTTACCATAGAAGATCAATGGTACCTGATGTTTATGATCTAAGGAAGTTGGTTCTAAAAGAGGCACACTGTTCAATGTACGCCATGCATCCAGGTAGCACTAATATGTACTAGAATTTGAAGGACCTCTACTGGTGTCCTGGTTTGAAGTGAGACATGGCTGAGGTTGTGTCTAAATGAGTAGTATGTCAATAGGTTAAGGTAGACCATCACAAACCTATAGGAGCTTTGCAACTGTTTGCTATACCACAGTGGAAATGTGATCATGTCACTATGGATTTTGTGGTTGGACTTCTTAGGATAGCCAAAGGTCATGATTCCATCTGGGTGATCACTAACATGTTGACTAAGTTAGTGCATTTACTTCCTGTGAAGACAACATATATAGAAGAGAAGTTAGCTCAGGTTTATGTTGATGAGATTGTTTGTTCACATGGTGTCACAAATACCATCATGTCTAACAGAGGTCTGTAGTTTACTAGTCACTTTTGTGAGCATCTACATACAACCATGGTATGACGTTGAGGTTCAGTACAACATTTCACCCATAGATAGATGGACAATCTAATAGGACTATACATACTTTGGAAGATCTGCTGAGAGCTTGTGTTTTACAGTTTTTGGGAAATTGGTATGTGCACCTTAATTTGATAAAGTTTTCATACAATAATAGCTATTAGAGGAGTTTTGAAATGGGATTGTATGAGGCTTTATATGGGAGACATTATAGATCTCCATTGTGTTGGCATGAGACTGGCGAATACCAATTTCTAGGTCTTGATCTTGTACAACATATCACATTGAAGATTAATATGATACAACAACGGTTGAAGGTATCCCAAGATAGGAAAAAGTGTTATGCTTATAATCATCATAGGCTGTTGGAGTTCCAAGTGGGAGACAAGGTGTATCTCGAGGTCTCTCCTTGGAAGGGCGTGTTGAGGTTTGGGAAGAAGGGTAAGTTGGATCCCAAGTATATGGGACCGTACCTTGTAGTGGCATGTGTTGGGAAGGTGGCTCATAAGTTGGAGTTTCTACCTAAGTAGCACAGGTTGCATCCAATTTTCCATGTTTTGATGTTGAGGAAGTGTCACTCCGACATTGAGTTGGTTTTTCTGCTAGTGGAGGTTTATCTAGATGAGGATGTGTCTTATGCGGAAGGTCTTGTGTTGATCCTTGGTACAAGGATCAAGAAGTTGAAGAAGAAGGATATCGTTTTGGTTTTGTGGCATCACCATTGCATGGAGGAAGCCACATGGGAGCTTTAGGATGAGATGCATAGAAAGCACCCTTCTCTTTTCACGTAGGATTTTCGGGGAAAAATACTTGTTAGGGGTTTATGGTTGTAAGACCCATAACCTAGATTAGTACTTGATTGTGTTTGTTTTTCTTAATAAGATGATTTAATCTTAATTTAATCTCTTGATATGCTTTAATAAGATCTGACAAGTTTATGCTTTCAATTTAGTCTAGTGTGGATGATGTTTGAGCTAGTTATGCTTATTGTGGACCAAGTTGTAATTTACCCATGTTGAGGCTCTATTTTGAAATTTGTCACATGAGGTTGTGCCTTTTGTGCCTCTGCATCATGAGAGATGGAATGATGCTTAGGGGAGCCTTTTTGGACCTTAGTTGATGAGGTGGCATCATGAGATGATATTAGGGTTTGCATGGCTTTGCATGGATGCCTGGGTGTGATGGTTTTGAGGTGTTGTGACTACAACACTCTCTTGGTTGATGTTTTTTGTGACCTAGCACCTAGGGAAAGTGTTTTGGGTCACTAGGGTTTGGATTTAGTGGAGTTTTGTTGTTTGTCTTTGGTGACCTAGTGTAGCGGTCGCTACCCTTAGCAATGTTTAGACCTTGAGGTTTAGTGGACCTAAGTGGCCACTACACTACCTTGTTCTTATCACCCTTTCTTGCATGCAAGTCCAGAGTGGTTGCATGGCCGATCCTTTGTAGGATAAGTGTCCTTTTTGTGCTTTAATACCTTGACACCTCATGATCTTCACCTCTCTCCTACCCACTTGAGTATATATACTCTCCCTTTCACTTGCAAGTATATCTTTTAGCTTTTTTTCCTCTCTTCTTCCTTGTGTTCGGCCTTGAGCTTTGTGGATCAAGAAGAAGGTGTTGATCTTGGAGAAAGTGGATAACATCCTCTTACATGTGGTGATCTTGAGCTTGATCATCTTCTTTGTGGTGATCCTTGGTGATCTTTGATCTTGGTAAGTGGTTCTACACTCTTGATCTCATTTTTCTTTGAACCCTACCTTCCTTCTTCTGCTTTCTTAGCTGTCAGACTATGGTTACCATGGTGGATATCTTAAGGAATATTCCCTCCATATAAGACAGAGACCATGGTTTGACCATTGTGGTACTTATGTGAGATGAAGCTTTCTTCTTTCTTCCTCTTTTTTCGGCCTAGGGTTTGAGATTTCTTCACCTTGAGATTTCATTTGACCTTGGTATGTTTTTCTTTTTCTTTAGGTGACCTTGTTGGCAGTGAATTTGATCCAAGTTGGAGTTCTTCTTCTCTCTTGGAGCTCATGGCTTTGGAGTTTGATCTTCATCCTAAGGAGAGTTATAGAACTTTCCCCTCTTCTGTTATTGCACCATTATATTGCTTGCATGTTGTCATTTTCATCTCTAAAGTATGATTCTAAGATGCTAGATGGTGTTATCATGATCTAGGGTTGAAAATTTTGAAGTGTTATTGTATGGATTACTCTTTCTCCTAAGCCCTACTTCTTGCACCCAAAACCCTAGTAACGGTGGATTAGTTGCTTCTTGCACACATGATTTATTGACGGTTTTATCACCAATCTTATGGTTCAATTATCATGTAGTATATGAAGGTTTTGGTTGTCATGTGCATATGTGAGATGATGGCTTTTGCTTCTCAAATTATGGTTTCCTTATTGGTTTTGGTGATAATCACTTTTAAGTTTTTGATGTTTACCATCTTCATGGAGATTCCCTCTTGATGAAACTTAGTTTTCTTGATGGCTATCATTTGTTTTAATCATGGTTTAGTTTTGTTTTGGAGTTGGTTATGTGTTGTATTGAGTGGTCTGACCTTGTGGTCTCTACGCTCACCATAGTGCTTGAGATTGCTACAAGATGATAGGGTGTTGTGGGCGCAACAAACCCTAACCCTAATGGGTTGTTGCTATAGTGCATGAGTTTGGTTTGGTCGCTACTTAAGTCTCTACATATGATCTCGTGTGGTCACAACACATGCTTCTATTTTGGTTGGTCTCCACACACACATACCTAGTTTGGTCACAACAAGGTGTTAATCAACTATGGTTGCAACAAGTCATCACTACACTTTGTTCTTTGTTTAGGTGTTCCACCTTGAGCCTTAAGTGGTCGCTACACTTTGTTTTCTTGTATGGTTAAAACATAGTGTTGTGTGGGATGATCGACTAATCATGGTAATAATGATGCTTAACCCTAATGTGCTCCAGGAATGTGGGAGATGATGTACCTAGGGTTTATTGACAAGTTTTGAAATGGAAACCCTAATCGGCTATATGAAAAACCCTAACCCTATTTTGGGTGTGTGATGTACTTGCTTATTTTGTTTTAAGTGATTAACATGTAATGATGTTTTCTCTATCCTACTTGTGTAATCCTAACCTTGTAGGTGGCATAAATATCATAGCTAGTGATTGCTATGGTGTATATGTAATGACATAGGGTTGTGATTATGGGCCTTTATGAGGCATGATGAGATAAGTGATGATGTAATTTGAGTCTTATGACTTGGCAAAGTCTCAATGCCTAGTGTGAGGTGGTATCCTCTAGTGATGAGATGAGGTATTTCTATCCCCTAGTAATGTGATAACGTCGATGGCCTTATATGGCAGTGATATCAAGTGATGATGTTACAAGTTTGTACCTCATATATTTTATATATCCTAGAGTTGTACTTTGACCCCATTTTGTAGAATTTGTTTAGGGTTTTTATGTTGTAACTTTATTGATGCTAAAAGACACCCTATTGGATTAACTAATCAAGTGAAACCCTAATCATGTAGTTCCCTATGCCATATATCCATTCCAGAGTCAAAACTTTGCTGGATGGTGAAATATGAATTCCCATAGGAAACCTCGAGCACATATTGTTGAGTATGCAAGGTACAAGTGACCATGTGGCCTTGACATATTAATCCCAAGTGTTTTGAGAATGGTTGCGATCGAGACTTAGTGCTGATGAGATTGTAATGTGATAGAGGACAACTGCGGTTGTACCTCAGAGATTGGGCTATATAACCTGATTTCTAGCACCGTGACCTGTAGAAAGGCGGGCTAGGTGTTTACAGGACTATAGATTTGGCTATAAGTTTCTATCTACAAGTCTATGGATTTGGCTATATGTTGTTGTTTTGCAGTTTGACTGATATGTGGCTGTGGTGCAGACTCAAACTGACTGAGTAGTGCATGAGAAGATCATGGAGTCTGACTCTTCTATAGATCTTGTATGTCACTAATTTCAACTTAGTAGTGGTCAGTTGAATTTTGGTGGTACAACTAAAATCCTTAGGGAAAATAAAAGATGTAATACATCAGTTTAGTATTTTTTCTTAGGGTCAAATACAATTCACATTAGATGACCCCATGCCTTGTTTCTTATATTGATTAGTTGATTTATAATGTTATAAAAGAAATCAACTATTATACATGTTCTTCATGTTCCTTCTAAAAGTATAAGATGTTCTAATACTCAGTTGTAGATGGCTAAATTGCTTTTCTCATATCATTTAGTTGAATCTCCTCAGACTAATAATAATGTATCTTCCTGCTTTAATACATCTATGTTAATAGTAGTTGTTGGTAGAGAGTTCTATCTCTTGTTGGGACGTTGGTCTCAACCTGTGGGTTTCCACATGTTTTAGGTGGTCGTGCATGAAGAAGTGGAGATCATGCGGTTGATACTGAGCAGTAAGAGGAGTAGTAGATGTCAAAGGTTGGATATGTTGCTAGTGTTTTGTAGTAGAGTCATATGTGTTGTCCTTGTATTCTTAGGTCCTTGGGGGTGTTTTGTAGATGTTGTATATCAAAACAAGTTTTTGAGTCGGCCACAGTTGTACATATATGGTTTGTATATGTAAACAAGTTATTATATGTAACAGGTTGTGGAAAGTGGCCAAGTGAACAATGATAAGTATCATCTTGTGGCATGATATGTAATACATGTGGCTTCATGTGGATTCAGATGTAATATGTTTCCGCTTCTATGATTATATCGAATTGGTTTTAATTTACCATGTTTGTGGTAATCAGGATGATAGTATTGATTATGCATTTTCTTTTGAGTAATCTAATTTTTGCGTGGTGATGAGTGTCTCAAAATATACCTACTTTCATTTCCTTATAGAATTATGGTAACAACTTATAAAAAAATGTGGGATGAGAAGCTCCTCTCACATGAGTCAAAATATAAGTTGATCTCTCTAACTCTTATGCATTAGTGGTCCCTATGGGTTTAACCCAAGCCAACCTTAACTTATAAAAATATCCAACTAAGTTTAAAGTATAGAATGCAATGTTATTTTTGTATGTATACGTCAATCTTATATTTGACTTTGAAAGCGAACTCTGAATTGTCCAATGTTACCCCTACTAGAAAAGGGTGAGCATATGCTAGAACTCAGACTAGAACCTTGGGAGTAAAGTGTCTATAAATACAAGATAATAAAAGTTATAGCTTGATCTGATGTTAGATTCATTAGCATCTACATTATGGATCAATAAAACTTTAGTAAACAATTAATTATCCCTTTAGGGCCACACAATATCAAATAATTAGTTTCACTATCTGAGGATGTATCTCTAGAATCATATTATAAGACTTGAAACCAATTATACAAAGTTGTCTGTTAACTTGCAGTCCAAATACTATTTTTTTAATGCAAAAGAAATTGATTTGAATTTATGAAAAACTACTTATTGTCTTTCATAAATGTGTCTGAGTTTATCTGATAATCCTTGGATTTGTGAATGATGATTTGTCTTACATGTTATATTTGTGATTTATATCTAAAATACATTTGAGCATTATGATTTTCTCTTAATATTCAAGACATGAAAAACCTTGAATTCTCTACACTTTGTTATTTAAAAGAAATGTAACATATCAATGGTTCCCATGTAACATTATTTTACTAAATAATAGTTGGATGAACCCTAACTGAGACATAAAGAGACATCCATTTCAAAACATGTGTAAATTGGTTGAAATTTTAGTATTATGTAATAACATAAAGTCACACTAGAAAAACATTTTTGTTTTTGATAGAAATGAATCATATATACATGGATGTAATTTTAGTAAGTTTGGTCTATGTATGGGTCAACATTAACCTAGACAGGTTGATATCGAACAACCTTTGGTGGTGTATTTCACAATCAAGACCTACATCGATTGGATGTATAGTTAGAGTGGACCGTTATATGGATCATTATTGATTGATAATAGGTCAATGGTGAGGATTGGCATTCTTAGAGGAGTCTTAGTTCAACATAAACTCATAAATTGAACAATGGGGAGCTAAACCTTAAGTCAGAAAAATTTAATGGAGGTTGACGTAAGCCAGGACGGGTTGATGTTGGGGATCTATGAGACCCATAGATTGGATGACCTATATAGATATCAACCGACCTCTATTGTGTTAATTAAAATTATCATGTAAAGGTAAAATGGATTAAATGTTCTCCTAGTCTTATTTAACATTAAATCTTGAGATGCATACCTCTTAAATCCTATTATATGTTATACCAACACTAGATTGCATTGATGTGGGAATTTGGGAAAATTTTGGAAAAATTGGGAAGAAGGTCAAGATCAAAGGTAAGAAAAAAAGAACATGTAAACCCTAACTAAGTATGGTTAGATATATTTTCTTTCTCTTTTGTTGACACAATAGTTTACTGAACTTCTCCAACATTTGTGGAACTAATGATCAACATCTATCATTCTTTTATTTCTCTTTCTTCTTAGTTGGGAGATGAACTGACACATTTTTGGTGAAGAATGAAGAATTCTATGAAATTTGATTTTTTTTAATTTTCAATTCTATTCATGTCGTAGTCGGAGCTTGAGCATGAGACCTCTTAATAACAAACCAAGATCTAGCCAACAAGGTGTCCCATCTTAGACCCCTGTTGGGAGATAAGTAACAAATTTTGGTTAAGAATGAAGGCTCCTATGAAGTTTGTATTTTTTTTAAATAAGATGTTTCAAACTATGATTCATAGTTTGGTAAGGTTTAATTGATATATTTAAGTTGTCTATATCACTTTGTCGACATCCCCTTTTTTGTAACTCAATCAACGGTCATGATAATATCTTCTCTGTGGCTAATGATGAAATTCATCCATTTTCCTCATATTTCCTCACTTATTAATCCATCCATTTCATCTATTTACTACTTGTTGTTGATTTAAATGATAGAAAATCTTTTCTCTAGATATAAGTACAATATTCACTTTAAATGAGTATTTATGAGTCTTTTTCATCAACAACCCAATTGATTTGTCCTAATTATAATATCCAATTTCAATCCCTTCAAAAATTCAATTGTCTATCTTTTTGTCAATTTTTAAAATTGGTGACTCTATTTATGTCATCTTCATTGCTTGAACCCAAGACCTCTTGGTAACAAACCAAGGATCTAAGGTGTCCCGCCCTAGAAACCTTTCTTTATTCATTATTATAATGGTAAATATATTTTTCTTTTGACCAAGAAATAGAGAAAAACGTTGAACCAGCCTGGCCTACATGGGTCACAATTGCAGTGTGGAAGTTATGGAAGTACCGGTGTCGGCTAGTGTTCCAGGACAGCAGGGTGAAATCGGAAGCCATGGCTGAAGCTATCTCATAGGAATTTTATTTTTGTCGTCAAGCATTCCGAGAAGGGAAGGGGAAGTTGTAGGAGACATCATGACGAGAGTTGAAATGGGAAAAACCTATAGAAGGTTGGGTTAAAATAAACATGGATGTGTCCGTGAAGAGTAGAAGGAACGTGATGGCTACAACCTTAGCAATTTGAGATGACAGGGGTAACTGTCAAGGTGGAGGCAACAACAAGGTACCAGGGAGAGACATTCTCATTGGAGAGTTGAGAGCCATATGGACATGCATACAGGAAGCTCGGACAATCAATAAGCGCATCATTTTGGAATCTGAGAGCAAAACAACGATCGACATGATCCTAGGGAGGAAGGAGACTCCCGTGAAGTACAAAGCCTTGCAGGCATATCCTAGATAGTTGTAATTTTCTTAGTTCTGTTCAGTTTGTGTTTAGACCACGGGCATGTAATAAACTAGCTGACAGTATTGCTTAATGGGCAATGGCTAATGCCCAGGAGGTATGTAGGTGGAGACAATGCCCTACATTCAGTGTCAAACTTCTTGATGATGAAGCGGCGATGGCCCATGGAAGTCATGTAACACCCAGGTTGGCCTATGTGGGTGCATAGGATGAATAGGAAAACTCTCGGGGTTCTTGAAGAAATAGAGAAAAAGGGAATACTTGGCATCCAAATTTTATCTTCCTATTTTATCTCTTTTTATAATCAAGTTCTATTTGTCATACAACTCAATCCATAAGTCAAAGAAATTTTATATCCTATATATCTCCAAAAAGTCCTAGAAAACCTAGGAACTCAAATATGGAAATGGTTTGGTTTCCTTCTAGGGGACACCCTACATAATCCATTTTTCTATTAGGTAGTCACCTCGAAGAATGAAACATTTGAATGAATGAAGAATTTTTATAATGGTTTTCCCTATTGAACAAAGCATTTCACAATGCTTGCTCCCCATGAAATGAAATCCCAATTTGTTTCCTATTTATCCTCATATTTGATATGCCTTATTTGTAAAATGTCTCTTTAGACACTAAACCCCCAAAACCTAATCTATTGTCATAAATGTCCTCCAATATCAACCATAAAAATCCTCCCTTTCAACTCTTCTCATGATAGACAACGAACTACACTCTTTTTTTTGCTTCTGCTTCACAAGTGACTAGACGATCCTTCTGCAAGCTAAACCAATTCTGATATGCTGAAATGTTGTTTAGACGATAAGAAGCTAACAAGGAAGCATGCTCTAACTACTTGTCTAGGATACTCTAACTTCTTATCTAGATTTTGTTTTACATATTGTCTAAACTACATAATTTCTCATCCAACAACAGCTGATGTGATAAATAAAACTAGATATTGTCCATAATAGTATGGTTTCTTTTCAATTATAACCACCCATCTATATTACCTTTCAAGAAAAACTAGTTTTTTCATCAAATTATTTCTTGATTACATGGAAAAGCACATCTTTTTCATATCAACCTCTTTCCATTGTCCCACTCTCCATTTCCCACCTTTCAACCCAATCTCCTGGGATATATCTTCAATCGGGGAGATCTTGAGGCAATTGGGATCTAATAATAAAAAAATGCATCTTTATGGTCGATGACAGAAAAGTCATGATCATCTAATTCCCTAAATGTTTTCAAATTTAAACCACATTTTTTCTTATATTCTTGTTAGTACCCCCTAATCAAACCCCAAACTAACAATATTTAGAAATTTATAATATTGAATGAATATAGATTTCTTAGGTGACACGATGGTGTCTAACACCTACCTAGTTTGTTACATGATTTCCAATTTGGTTTGTTTATTCATATTTTACACACTTTATTATCCTTTGGGTGGATTCAATTTTTGGTATATTTGCATTTTTCCACTGATTTAAACATGTGTCTATTGTTTGTTTATTTGTTTACTTTTTCGAATAAAACCACAAAGGTGACACTGAGTCCTTATCTTTTTACTTTTTTCTTTAAGTGTGACAATGACTGTTAATTTATCTTTATATATTTTTCTCATAGCTAAAACACATTAAATCATATTTTATTATATTTGAACCAAAATTTCATACATTTTCCTTTCACAAGGATCTTATATAGTTTAATAATAGAATTTCAAGATTTTGAGAAGTTATGTTAAAATGGATATAGTTTCATGGTGAACGCGTATACTCATTAGTTTTATTAAAAGAAACTATTGTGCTTTCATAAATTGAGATTGTATAGTAAGGCTCAATGGTCCCATATTTAGCCAATATTTCTATAAATTCACAAGAAACTCTTGATTAGTGTTTAGTTGATGGAATTTACTTACTTCAACATGATACGAGTTTGATTGATTGCATAAAATTTTAGTGAACTCAGATGAGCAAATAAATGAAACTTGGTTGTGGATTGTTAATCCTAAATGATACAAGTGGTTTTGATTCAATTGAAATGAAATATTATTAGGATGATGAACTATTATTAGGATGATAAGGTGTCAATATAATCTAGTACAACAAAATGAAAGTTATTGATCAGATAACTAGACATTTACATGACACTAGAATTGTAGATTCTATTGTGGAGGTATATTTTTTTATGGATGAAACATTCAAACTGACTAGGGGGTCCATTATCAGGAAATATAATCACTATATAGGAATCAGTGGGCCTAGCCCAAAGAGGAAGCCTTATTTAATATAGTGAGGTATGCAATCATAATTAGAGATTCAAATGGTACTAGAATATCGAATAGTAAGAAGATTTCATGGTGATATAAAGTGGACAGTAGAAATCCTTATCATTAGAAATCATGTAGATAGATGAACCTTGGAAGTTTCTATATTGTGATAAGACTATATTGTCTTGACTTCACTCCTAAGGAACGTATTGAAGGGAACACTCTATTTACCATGAAGTTGTCACATTAGTAAGGACAAACCTATAGAATCATATGGCAAACATGGAATGAGTTTATTAGTTTAAGGGTCTCAATTATTAATTAAAGACACTAATGATGATCCTTAATTGTGTTGAAAGGCTCTCACATGAGTGGTTAATACACCTCATATGGGTTCAAGACATTTAATGAACAAAAATAAAGAGTTAAACAAGACAAAGATTGAGCATGTATTATATTTAAATTTAATTATTTCATATAATTTATCTTTATCTTCAGTTTGATTATTTCAATTGGTTATTTATCTAAACCTCTTAGTTATTTCTTTTAATTAGGTTTCCCGTGTAATACATAATCTATATACATGTGTTATAATTATTAAATGCTAGACTATTATTCTTTACATATAAATTAAAATACTTAACAACTTCCACTTGAATGGATTTGCATGTTTAATGATGGTTGAAAGTGGAATATCAGTCATACACCCAATACCTTTTGCTCTACTTAATGACACTCATATCATACCCAATATGATGAAAATCTTATAGAATAAAGTTGTTAACAATTTCTTGGTATGAGGTTTATGTCATAAGTAGATAGAGTAACAAAGTGTAGTAGTTAGTTTAGTAGATTGGTCTCGTGGTTACATTGATCCTAGGAGAGAGAGGATAATAAAATTTGTATAACTATGCAACAAGTTTTGTTCCCTAATGAACATTATATTAAGAGTAAGGTATGACCTAGTGTTTATGTTTTTAGTTTAACTTACATTAGAATATGAATAGTTATTTACTCTACAATATTGTATTCTCATTTTATCAAAATTATTCTCAATGACATGAGTAAGGCTATTTTTATATAACTTCATTTACTTAAAATTAATTGACTAGTGTAATCATCCATCTTGATTCTCTCATGTTGAAGTATGTGATTTAGGTTACGAATACTTTTGTATTAGAGCATAGATTTTTGGTTAAAGTCACAAAGAGACTATTAGGACTGAGATGTTTGTCTATTTGACATGTGATCACCTTACAATGACATTTTTTATTGTTTAGTAGAAGACAAGAAGAGGATAAGGTTCCTTAGTTCAAAATTTAGTTGGACACTAGATAGATCTTATTCATTAGTGTTTATTATGGATCCCTATTGTGATAAGGTTCCTTAGTTCAAAATTTGTGGTATATTTCATACATGATAGTTTCATGGGAAGAGTTCCAGGGTTTCCTTTATTGTGACCAACATTAACATTGTACGTAGAATTTTCATAGTCTATAATCAGTACTGGCACTGAGTCAATAGTAGCAATGAAAAAAACACCAATCTTCTAGTATAGGAGTGAGTTCTTGGTGGATTTTGGTTATAAAGGATTATCACCCAATGGAAGTTTCTAGTGTGGCACTATTAAAGACACATGTAGTTTCTACTCCTTGACACCTCAAGAAGTAGAAGTGTTTTGAGGGATGATTATAGGTGAGACATATCTTTCCAACCATTTTTCATTTTCTAGTTCTATTGATCCTGGGGAACCATAGATTTCCTCTAGTGTTTTCTAGTAGATCATCATACATGTTTGTGTACCAATTTATGTATTCTCTTGAGAATGCTTTTAGGTTATTTGACAATGGTTACCAATGTGTGTATTGACTGTCTTTTCATTTTTAGTCAGCACACGATTTTGCTAACCCTATACTATTAGAGATGGATTCCTTTTATGCTGTCTTAGGTATGGATTTCTACAATATGTATTATTTCTAGTCGAATTGTCATAAAAAAGAAGAGACATTTAGGCATGGAGATTTGTAATGTCTTGTCATAGGAGAAAGGAAAATTCAACTCTATATTGTATGCGTAGTGGTGGAAAACAAGATGTTAAGGAAGGTATATTAAGATTTTCTTACAGATATTATGGATACCCATGCCAAGAAACTTAATTTAGTAGATAAACAAGTTGTTCATGAGTTTCATGTTGTATTTATTGATTATATCTCAATAATTATTCATCGAATGTGAGATTGAGTTTGACTTGTTGCGCTTGTTAGGCAGTTATCCTATGGCAAAACTAGTGGATCATATTGCATCAACTAACTGAAAACTCAATTGAAGTTGTTAGAAAAAGGCTTCACACATCCTAGCACTTTTCTTTGGCGAGAACATGTTTTTCCTATTGAAAAGAAGGATAATTCTATGTGGTTATGCACAATTATGTGAAATTGATGTATGGCATGATCAAGAATAAGTATCCATTAACCTATAATCAATGATTGCTTCCATTGGAACATCTTGAAATTCTTCCTAGGATAAATGTGGAACCAAGATATCGTCATTTAATATGAAGCAGAAGGTTGAAACTAAAAGACTTTTTAGATTTTGTACATGCATTATAAGTTCTCGTCATGCCCTTTTGGCTGAGTAATGCCCCTACAATGTTCATGGACATGGTGAATTCATTTTTTGGAAGTTCCTAGATGACTTTGTTGTCTTCTTCATAGATAAGATTCTTATTCCAGATATGAGGTACAACATGAACCTAACTTGAGAATGACTCTACATTTTAGGCAACAACAAATCAATTCCAAGTTCAACAAGTTTGAGTTCTGGTTAATGCATGTTTATTATTCTAAGGAATAAGATTTCTTTTTGGATAAACCAAGAATGTATCTATCCTCTTTATTTTACTTCCCCAATGAATACAAGCTATGAAAGAAAAGACAATTGTACATGTAATATATTAAGAGGAAAACATAAAACTAGTTGTATATAGCTTGTAAATCTCTGAAGGCAAGAATACAAATAATATCAACCTCCCTAGCATATAGGATGGTTCTCTATTTCTCTCTTAATACAACTATTATGAACAAGTATGATAGATCCAAATTTAGCTTTTCCACTTGTCCTTAACAGATCAATGAGGGTTTTAGGAAGAATATTACACTTCTCCCAAAATGTATACCATATAAAGATAGAAAAATTGCAATAAAAAACTAATGATCTTGTGTTTATTTCTTTAGGCTAGAATATGAAAACCAAGGATTGCAGGGTGTCCCTAGTTGATCATTCTATGCAAGAAACATTTTGTAGAAACAAAAAAAAATTCCTAGGAATTTGTGAGGACCAAATCAATCTCCCCAACTAATAGAAAAATTCTTGACTCTATATGTGACATCCTTCTATCACACAGATAACGAAATGCCATGCAAAAATGTGTGGAACCGTCATAAACATCATATTACCAAAAACACGGGTTAATTAAAACCGATTGTGGAAAGCAGATAAGAAAAGAACTACATAGGCAGATAAGAAAAACATCATATCCACAACCTACAAGGAAACATGTTATATGAACATACATAAACCTTCATCCGTGTCCATAGTTCATAGGATCCATCTATCACATAGGTAGAAAGAGTTCACCACCTGTTTATATACATAACAGGCCATACAAGGCCAATAATGGAATAAACAAGCTACATCAGTTATACATTGTGAAATGTCATCAAAACACCTCCAAGGACCTGAGAGTACAGGGATGACTCTAGGACTCTACTACAAAACAACCAAAACAACAACATATCCATCGCTTGCCTCCTACTGTTCTTCTTGCTGCTCGGCGGCAACCTCATGACCACCACCACATCTAGTACGATCACCTGAAAAGGTTTAAAACCAGAGGGGTGAGACACAAAGTCCCAGTGAGAAACAAAACTCCCCGCCGAAACTCTAAAACCTCAAAGGAGAGCTAGAACATATAGAATAAGTAACTGATATAAGCAGCTCATATACACGACATACTGAACAGAACTAACTTTATTAACAGCTTACCAAGATATCCAGGAGGCATATAACCAGATATTTCTTTATGGAACATGATTGACAAGATAAGAATAATAAGAACTTATCATAAGATATGAGGAATGTACAAATAACTGCAAGATATAACTAGGGCAACTATACAAGTAAGGCCCTCAACCAATGTTCCATGTTTTGCCTTAAGCAATACATACTATACGACTAGATTACAAATTTATTATGCCCTGAGGAAGTGAGACATCCCTCTCAAATCCAACCTTTGGCTGCGAAGCCCAAAACCGGTGCCATACAAGGTCAATGGGAGAGTCGGACTCCATGACCTCACCTGCTTGTGGTCAGTGCACGATATCCAAAGTAGGACCACAATCTCTTGCTTAAGTGGCCTTAGCCACAGGGTCAGCTCTGAAGGCTACCCTTCTACAATACTGAGCCATGGGCTTGTTCACCATGCTCTATAACACTGATCCATGGGCATGTTCACCATGCTCTGTACACAACCACAGTTGCACTCTAATCCTCCTATTTTCGGCTAGGAGAAACTCTGCATATTCAACAATATGCGCTCCAGGTAATCCCGTAGGATAAACCTATTTCACCATCACCAACTACTGACGATGATGGATTTATGGCCAGGGAAAACTACATGAAATGTTCCACTGTAATTAATTAATATATTTTAGGTGGATTGTTGAGGCAACAATGTTATAAAACATAATCAACATTGTGTCACACTATAACTACCATTATCATATTGCCATGGGATCTCAATCCCTCATCACATAATGCCACTACCTCTGAAGGCTTCATCATCATGGGATATCAATCCCTCATATCACAACTAGAGGATAACACCTCAATCAGACACTCAACCTTTATCAGGTCACCAGACCTTTCTCATCGTACTAGCAATACATGTTATCTCATCAATAAGGAGTATCATTATTCAGTGTTATAAAAAATACATATACCTTCATAACTCTAACCTGGCTATGAATTCATTTTGATAACACCTACATGGTTAGTATGCATATCAAGAGAGATAACTTGATCACCAAACATAGATCTTTAGAGAACATGTTATGATTATCATGCCATCAAGATTTAGGGTGCATATGATTTGAAACAACATTCATCATAATGAACACATGAAGCATAAAGTTGTATAAGGTAAACCAATCAACTCATATTAAAGTTACCAAACCGTGATCATCCACCATGCCCTTTCTCTTATGACATCATGAACACAACCACCCCTAAGGATACATCCTTAAAGGTTACACAACCATGAACTAATCACCTCACTTAACATCAACCTTAGGTAATAAACATGTCACTGGTCACAACCCATCTATCATATATCAACATCATAACCAAAGACATGGCTCAAGATAACAAACTCACCAACTAGGGTTCTCGGTCTAGGCGCATCCCTCACCAAAGGTGTTGCCTACCCTCACTAAAGGTGTGACGGTTAGCACTATCCCTCGCCCAAGGGATATCAGGTAGGGTCATATCCCTCACCCAAAACACTATCAGTCACCACAAAACCTAGGGAGCCAAGCCACACATATCGACCACAAGAAAAATGTGCACCCATGCACAAGGAGGGTAATGGGAAGACTAGAACCAAACGTGCATTGTGCAGCCATTAACCAAGAGGATAATAGGCATCCAGGTATAATAGCGTATCAGGAAGCACCTTCACCCTATCGGCCAAGACACCCTATCATCTAAGCTAGGGTTAGGGTTTCCATATCAGGTAACCATCAAGACCATGTCGCCCACGACCATAACACCCAAGGTCAAAACCCTAACGCCCAAGCTGCATCTTGCTCCAGGCAATGTAGCCACTAGGACACCATGTCGGGCGGCACAACTAGAGGAGTATCGTGTAAGGTACAAACCATAACGCCCAAGCTGCATCTTGCTCTAGGAAACGTAGCCACTAGGGCACAATGTCGGGCGGCACAACTAGAGGAGTGTCGTGTAAGGTACAAACCATAACGCCCAACACAAGGTCTGCCTACCACACTCATATCTTTCAAGGGAACCAGCCACTATATTGCCCATCCAGGGTTACATCAACCAAGAGTCCATATCGGGAAGCACCATGTCAGCCAAGGGATTGGAGCTCACCTCACAACTCAAGGAAGGAGGGGTGTTTCTCAACAGAAAAGGCATGGCGTAACCATGTCACCCAAGGCACTCAAGAAGGGATGTCAACCAAGCATATCGAACAAAGGCATAACACCCAACAACACCATATAGGGCAACAAAGGGTCAACAGAACACCACTTAGCATATCGCCCAAGACTCATCCCTATAAGAGGGATATCGGGCATAACACATCAAAGGGGTATCATGGAAGGGTTCAAAGACCATGACGGGTTGGTCATCTTCAATCTCAAGACTACCACCAAGAAGCCCTAAAAGTTCAAGAGAGTTGGCTCACCTCTCAAGACAATTAAGTGAGAGAGGGGTATTGTACAACTTCCATCATTTATCGGGCAACAAGGAGGTCCATCATATCATATCGACCAACCAACCAAAGCTCAACTCACCATTGGATTTGGAGACCCTAAGCTCACCTCTCAACAACTAAGTGAGAGAGGAGTTTTGCCCAAGGAACTCTACATCCATGGTTCGGCCAACCCAAGGCAACCCAAGATAACCATCTCCACAAAGTCTAGGGTACATCTAAAGCAACATTATAACCATTAAAGCATGAAACATAGCTAAAAGATGACATGGTCGATCAAGATAGCACATACAACATGCAACATGAAAAAGAAGTAGTATAGCTAGGGTTAGGAGTTATGTAACCCACCTCAAGCTTTAAAGCTCCAAGCTTCTAGCACCAAGCTCCAAGCTCCAAGGCACCACCTTCGGCCAAAAAAAAGAAGAACAACTGTAACCACCATGGCCGAAGAGAAGGAAGAAGAAGAAGAAGATTCCAAGGAAAGGGAGAGATACCTACCACAAGAGAAGGAAAGGGACAAGCTAGCAAGGTGTCTTTCCCAACACACCAGCAGTACCGACCACCACTTGCTCCACTCTTCTCCTAGCTCGGCCACCAAAGGAAGGGAAGCAACTAAAGGAACCAAAGAGCCTAGCAAGCAAAGGAGGGGTTCGTTAATATACTATGGGGTGAAGGGGAAGAGCAAGGCAAGGTGGTACCCTCCCATAGCACACTTGTCCAAGGGTTATGCCACATGCTAGCACCCAAACTACTTGTCCAAGACTTGCCACCCACTTAGCAAAGCAACAACCACTTGTCCAAAGAAGGGTGACACAAACGAGGCTAGGTGGAGGGGTGTGTGTCGTCCAACAAGGCAACCCGACACACCATGGCCAATACAACACCCTACCCAACACAACAACACTCCTGGCCGATACACCAAGGCACCAAGCTCTCCCTTGCCCGACACACTCAAGCAAGGAGGAAGGGCTTCAAGCCCAACAACAAGCCCAAGCTTAAACGAGCTCAAATGAGGCCCAAAACAACTCAAGCAAGGTGCCCAACCCATCCTCTCAACCCTAGAGGATGCAAGGAGAGAGAAAGACATCTCTCAAGGTGACAAACTTGCACACCAACCCTAAAACTTGGGTAATTTGCAAGTTGCACCTCAACCTCTCAAAAAAGCACAAACAAACCCTAATCACAACTTCAGGTGATTAGCAAGCATCTCAACACAAGGTTTAGGCAAAGCAAACAGGGTAAGCCCAAAATGAAGGTCAAGGTCCTTACAAGCCATAAACCTCTACAAAGGGATTTTGCCCCCAAAATATGAAGAGAAAAGCGAGGGATACTTCTTACTCATCTCTTCCTCGAGCTCCCACGTGACTTCCTCAATGACATGATGATGCCAAAGAACCTTCACAAGCACCATGTCCTTCCTTTTCAACTTCTTTACTCTTCTGTCAAGGATCATCACTGGACCTTCCTCGTAGGTCACATCTTCATATAGCTCAACCTCAACCGACTATATCACTATCTCTCTTCATGGATGACTTTTCTTCAACATACTAACATGGAACACTGGATGTAACATGTGCAACTCTGGCCGTAGTTCTAACTTGTAAGCTACCTTGCCAACACATGCTATTACCGGATATGGCCCCATATACCTGGGTGCCAACTTGCCTTTCAGGCCAAACCTCAGCATTCCTTTCCATGGCGAGACCTTGAGATACACCTTGTCTCTCACCTGGAACTCTAGAGGTTGTCGACAATTATTTGCATATGACTTCTATCTATCCTGTGCCGCTTTCAACTGTTGTTGTATCACGTTGATCTTCTCTGTCATCTACTGTACTAACTCAGGACCCAAAAGCTGATACTCACCAGACTCATACCAACATAGAGGAGATCTGCACTTCCAGCCATATAAAGCCTCATAAGGTGCCATGTCGATACTCTATTGGTAACTATTATTGTAGGCAAACTCTATCAAACTGATATGCACATCCCAACTTCCTAGGAACTACAAAACACAAGCGCGGAGAAGATCTTCCAAAGTCTGAATAGTCCTTTCAAACTGTCCATCTGTCTGTGGGTGGAAAGTGGTACTGAATCTCAACTATGTTCCCAACGCCCTGTGCAACTATTCCCAAAAATAACTCGTGAATTGGGGACCTTGGTCAGAGACTATCATTACAGGCACACTATGCAAATGCACTATCTCATCAACATACACCTGAGAAAGCTTCTCTGATGTATATGTTGTCTTCAAAGGTATGAAATAGGTAGACTTCGTAAATATATTCACTATCACCCAGACGAAATCATGATTCCTAGCTGTCCTCAGGAGACCAACTACAAAATCCATGGTTATGTGATCCCATTTCCACTACGGTATCAGCATTGGTTGTAACGTACCTGTCAGCTTCTGATGCTCAGCCTTAACCTACTGGCATACCGCACACTTAGCTACAAACTCAGCTATGTTTCTCTTCAAACCAGGCCACCAATACAGGTCTTTCAGATTATGATACATCTTAGTGACACCTGGATGCATAGCATACATTGACGTGTGCGCTTCCTCGAGCACTAACTTCCTCAGATCATCAACATCGGGAACCACCATATTGTTATGATAACAAACTCGTCCATCTTCAGACTCATGGAATCCATCACGCTTCTCGCTTCCAAACTCTGATCTGATCAACTAAATTGCAACATCTGCCTACTGTGCTTCTTTGATTTGTTGTCTCAACATAGGCTTCACTTGCATCTGTGCGAACAGTCCTACCAACAAGGACACTTCCAACTGTACATTCATCTGTCGCAAAGAGACAAACATATCCCACCTATGGCATATCAAAGAATTCAACTGTGCCTTCTTCGTAGGAAGAGAAGAAGACTTCCTGCTAAGCGCATCAGCTACCACATTTGCCTTACGAGGATGATACTCAATGGTGCAATCATAGTCATTGATCAGCTCCATCCAGCGACGTTGTTGCATGTTTAGCTCACTCTGTAAGAAGATATACTTTAGGTTCTTATGATCTGTAAAGATATGACACACCTCCCCATAAAGATAATGTCTCCATATCTTTAATGCATGGACCACCGCTGCCAACTCCAAATCATGTGTCGGATAGCTCTCCTCATGTTTCTTAAGCTGTCGCGAAGCAAAAGAAACCACATGATCATCCTGCATCAGCACACAACCTAAGCCTTTCTTGGAAGCATCACAGAAAACAACATAGCCCTTCTCAGGCTCTGGCAACACCAAAACTGGAGCACTAGTCAGCTTCTCCTTCAATCTCTGAAAGGCTTGCTGACAACGATCATCCCAAATAAAAGGTACACCCTTCCTGGTTAACTTCGTCAATGGCAACACGATCAGACTGAAGTCCTTTATAAACCTCTGGTAGTATCCTGCTAAACCTAGAAAACTACGGATTTCAGTCAGCGTTTTGAGTTTCTCCCACTCTGCAACTGACTCCACCTTCCTGGGGTCCACTCTAACTCCTTCTGCAGATATCACATGACCCAAGAAAGTCACTTCCTTCAACCAGAACTTGCACTTACTAAACTTGGCATACAACTCGTGTTGGCAAAGGAGAGTCAACACTTGTCAAAGGTGTTGTTCATGCTGTTGACTATCTCGACTATAGATCAAGATGTCATCTATGAAGACCACAACAAACTGATCTAGGAATGGACGGAACACCATGTTCATTAGATCCATGAAAGCAGCGTGTGCATTGGCTAGCCTGAACGACATAACCACAAATTCAAAGTGACCATACCTCATCCTAAAAGCTGACTTTGGTATGTCATCCACCTTGATCCTCAACTGATGATATCCAGATCGTAGATCGATCTTTGAGAACACTATAGCACCACGCAACTAATCAAATAGATCGTCTATCCTCAGCAAATGATACTTGTTCTTGATTGTAACTTTTTTCAACTATCGGTAATCTATGCACAGACACATCGATCCATCCTTCTTCTTTACGAACAGAACATGAGCACCCCACGGCGATATGCTCAGTCTGATGAAACCCTTATCCAGCAACTCCTGTAACTGCTTCTTTAGCTCTACCATCTCAGTTGGAGCCATCCTTTATGGTGTTTGAGAAACTGGTTGTGTCCCTAGTACTAGATTGATCTCAAAGTCAATCTCTCAAGGTGGGGGAACACCGGGAAACTCATCGGGAAACACATCCTCAAACTCTCTGCTAACTGTCACGTCCTGAAGACTCGGACCTTTTGCTTTGGTATCCACAACATGAGCTAAGAACTCCTTACATCCTTGTCGCAACAACTTCTATGCCACCATGGCTGACACTAAACATGTCGGAAGAATCTTCCTATCTCCCTGGAAGATCCACTTCTCACCATCATCAACAAACACTGCTTGCTTGGAACCATAGTCCAGCACAACCTTATACCTCTCTAGGGTATCCATCCCAAGGATTACATCGAATCCATACATATCAAGTGGTATAAGATCCACTTGTACGTTGTGTCCCAAAAAGGATAGAACACAAGATGGACACACATCTCGAAGCATCGAGGAACCATCAAAAGGGGTTTCTAAGAACAAGCTATCTCTCTTACAACTGACATGTAAAAGATAGCTATCGAGCATACTATGAGTGATAAAAGAGTGTGTAGCACCTGAGTCAACCAGAACAGATATAAAACAAGGAGAAGACAAATTAGAATGAAATAAATCCATCTGACCTGCCACCACTCGCGGGTTGACTATCGCCTCCGGCTGACTCATAGCATAGAATCGAGTCGTTGCTTACTTCCCACGTCCTCTGCTTCCTTGAGCAATGATCCAGCTTGTGACACTTGACTGTGTCCTCGCCCTCTAGTGCCACTAAACTTCTGTCTATCTGGACCTTGTTGACTCTGTCTCGGTTGTTGCGTCACTTCAACGTCTTTCCTTGGGCAATTTGACTTCAGATGCCCTATCTGTCCACAAAGATAGCATGACCTGTCCTCTAACTATG
Source organism: Alisma plantago-aquatica (assembly GCA_963693085.1). Lineage (NCBI taxonomy): Eukaryota > Viridiplantae > Streptophyta > Magnoliopsida > Alismatales > Alismataceae > Alisma > Alisma plantago-aquatica. The sequence goes on from OY856411.1 coordinate 569,594,847, forward strand.
GCCTATATGGCCCTATTACGGCTACTGACCACTTCCTTTACTTGGTGACCACTGCGATGGTGCACTAGAACCTTGCCTCACAGAAGGTGCAGAAAACCTCGGCTTCTTGTGGATGTCAAACCTTTGTCTTTGGAACTGAGCAAGCCTTTTATTGGACATAGTCTCTCTCTTTTCTCAGACTGAACGTTCAATCCTTCAGACAGACTCCAAAAACATGGCAAACTGGTCTCAGTTTTCTAAAGCAGCAGTAGGTGTCATCAGCTCAACACTCAGACCTTTCTCAAATCGTCTGATTCTCTCATCATCTGTCACTGCCATGTGAGGAAAAAACCTCAGCAGATCCGTAAAATTGGCTTCATACTGAGTGATGCTTAGAGAACTGTGGCGCATACACTCAAACTGGTTGATCTTCTTGTCTAAGTACATCTTCGGGAAGTATCGACCCACAAACTCCCACCGGAAGATGTCCCAATAGATCACCTCACCGGGCCGCTTCTCCTCCTCTATGGCCCACCAGTGGCCAGTACTACCTTTTAGAAGGTAGACATCGTGCTTGACTTTGTCTGCTTTGGGGATGTCAAGGATCCGGAAGGCCTTCTCAAGACCTGTCAGCCATAGATCTGCATCCGCTAGATCAACCGTTCCAGCATAATCTGAAGCTCTGACTTGGCAAAGCCACTCTAAGGTCTTCCCAATACCCAAAGATTCACCATGCGGAGCCTATGCTCTTGGTGGAGGCACTGGCAATCTATCCACCATGTGATTCATCATAGCCATTACCTATCCCATGAGGTGTTGGTAGACAGGGTTCTCAAGAATGGCTGGGTCGATTTGGGGGACCTCAGGCACCTAATCTTCATGTGCTTACACACTCGCTCCATCAACTGATGTAGCAGCACTGCTCTCGGTAGCATGTTCTTCATGATTTCTAGACATTTTTAAGCTTTATCTTCTGCTGGGGGTAGAAGGTTATTATGAGAAAATCTGGGAAAATCACAAGAATAGACATAAAACCTAGTCCTAGATCCCTGTAGACACAAAAACCCTAGCACTCTGATACCAAAACTTATTGTGACATCTCGCTAACACACAAACAATAAAATACCACGCAAAAATGTGCGGAATCGTCATAAACATCATATTACCAAAAACACGGGTTAATTAAAACCGATTGCGGAAAACAGATACTAAAAGAAATATTACATCTAGATCCACAACCTGCAAGGAAACATGTTATATGAACATACATAAACCTTGATACATGTCCATAGCTCATAGGATCTAGCTGTCACATAGTCACAAAGAGTTCACCACTTGTTTATATACAGAACAGGACATACCAGACCAACATCAGAATAAAAAAGCTACATCAACTATACATCGTGAAACTTCCTCAAAACACCTCCAAGGACCTGAGAGTACAGGGATGACTCTAGGACTCTACTATAAAACAACCAAAATAGCAACATATCCATCTCTTTCCTCCTACTATTCTTCTTGTTGCTTGGCCGCAACCTCACAACCACCACCACATCTAGCACAATCACCTAAGAAGGTTTAAAACCAGCGGGGTGAAACACAGAGTCCCAGCGAGAAACATAACTCCCTTCCGAAACTATAAAACCTCAAAGAAGAGCTAGAACAGATAGAATAGGTAACTGATATAAGCAACTCATATACACGACATATTGAACAGAACTAACTTTATTAACAACTTACCAAGATATCCAGGAGGCATATAACCAAATATTTCTTTATGGAACATGATTGACAAGATAATCATTATAAGAACTTATCACAAGATATGAGGAATGTACAAATAACTATAAGATATAACTAGGGCAACTATACAAGCAAGGCCTCAACCAATGTTCCGTTTTTGCCTTAAGCAATACATACTATACAACTATATTACAATTTTATTATGCCCTAAGGAAGTGAGTTGTCTCGCTCAAATCCAACCTTCGGCTGCGAAGCCCAAAACTGGTGTCATACAGGGTCAATGGGAGAGTTGGACTCCATGACCTCACCTCCTTGTGGTCAGTGCACGATATCTAAAGCATGACTGCAGTCTCTTGCTTAAGTGGCCTCAGCCACAGGGTCAGCTCCGCAGGCTACCCTTCTACAATACTGAGCCATGGGTCTATTCACCATGCTCTATAACACTGAGCCATGGGCCTGTTCACCATGCTCTATACACAACCGCAGTTGCACTCTAATCCTCCTATTTTCGGCTAGGAGAAACCCCACATATTTAACAATATGCGCTCCAGGTAATCCCACAGAATAAACCTGTTTCACCATCACCAGCTACTGACGATGATGGATCTATGGCCAGGGAAAAACTACATGAAATGTTCCACTATAATTAATTAATATATTTTAGGTGGAATTTTGAGGCAACTAGGTTATAAAACATAATCAACATTGTGTCACACTATAACTGCCATTATCATATTGCCATGGAATCTCAATCCCTCATCACATAATGCCACTGCCTCTCAAGGCTTCATCATCATGGGATATCAATCCCTCATATCACAACTAGAGGATAACACCTCAATCAGGCACTCATCCTTTATCAGGTCACCAGACCTTTCTCATTGTACTGGAAATACATGTTATCTCATCAACAAGGAGTATCATTATTCAGTGTTATACAAAACACATATACCTTCATAACTCTTACCTAGCTGTGAATTCAATTTGATAACACCTACATGGTTAGTATGCATATCAAGAGAGATAACTTGATCACCAAACATAGATCTTTAGAGAACATGTTATGATTATCATGCCATCAAGATTTAGGGTGCATATGATTTGAAACAACATTCATCATAATGAACACATGAAGCATACAGTTGTAGAAGGGAAACCAATCAACTCATATTAAAATTACCAAACTGTGAGCATCCACCATGCCCTATCTCTTATGACATTATGAACACAACCACCCCTAAGGATACATCCTTAAAGGTTACACAATCATGATCTTATCACCTCACTTAACATCAACCTTAGGTAACGAACATGTCACTGGTCGCAACCCATCTATCATATCTCAACATCATAACCAAAGACGAGGCTCAAGATAACAAGCTCACCAACTAGGGTTCCCGGGCTAGGCACATCGCTCACCAAAGGTGTTGCCTACCCTCACTAAAGGTGTGACGGGTAGCACTATCCCTCACCCAAGGGATATCAGGTAGGGTCGTATCCCTCACCCAAAACTCTATTGGTCACCACAAAACCTAGGGTTCCAGGCCACACATATCGACCACAAGCAAAACATGCACCCATGCACAAAGAGGGTAACAGGCAGACTAGAACCAAAGGTGTGTCATGCAGCCATGAACTAAGAGGATGTCGGGCATCCAGGTATAAGAGCATATCATGAAGCACCTTCACCCTATCGTCCAAGACACCCTATTGTATAAGCTAGGGTTAGGGTTTCCATACTGGGAAACCACAAAGACCATGTCGCCCACAGCCATAACGCCCAAGGTCAAAACCCTAACACCCAAGCTGCATCTTGCTCCAGGAAACGTAGCCACTAGGGCACCATGTCAGGCGGCACAACTAGGGGAGTGTCGTGCAAGGTACAAACCATAATTCCCAACACAAGGTCTGTCTACCGCACTCATATCGGTCAACAGAACCAGCCACTATATCGCCCATCTAGGGTTACATCAACCAAGAGTCCATATTGGGCAGCACCATATCGGCCAAGGGATTGGAGCTCACCTCACAACTCAAGGAAGGAGGGGTGTTGCTCAACCGACAAGGCATGGCCTAACCATGTCTCCCAAGGCACTCAAGAAGGGATGTCAACCAAGCATATCGACCAAAGGAATAATGCCCAACAACACCATATAGGGCAAAGGTCCATATCGGTCAAAGGGTCAATAGAACACCACTTAGCATATCGCCCAAGACTCATCCCTAGTAGAGGGATATCAGGCAGAACACATCAAAGGGGTATCATGCAAGGGTTCAAAGACCATGACGGGTTGGTCATCTTCAACCTCAAGACTGCCACCAAGAAGCCCTAAAACTTCAAGAGAGTTGGCTCACCTCTCAAGACAATTAAGTGAGAGAGGGGTATTGCACAACTTCCATTATTTATCGAGAAACAAGGAGGTCCATCATATCATATCGACCAACCAACCAAAGCTCAACTCATCATTGGATTCAGAGACCCTAATCTCACCTCTCAACAACTAAGTGAGAGAGGGGTTTTGCCCAAGGAACTCTACATCCATGGTTCGGCCAACCCAAGACAACCCAAGATAACCATCTCCACAAAGTCTAGGGTACATCTAAAGAAACCTTATGACCATTAAAGAAAGAAACATAGCTAAAAGATTACATGGCCGATCAAGATATCACATATAGCATGCAACATGAAAAAGAAGTAGTATAGCTAGGGTTAGGAGTTATGTAACCCGCCTCAAGCTCTAAAGCTCCAAGCTTCTAGCACCAAGCTCCAAGCTCCAAGGCACCACCTTCGACCAACACAAAGAAGAATAACTGTAACGACCATGGCCGAAGAGATGGAAGAAGATGCCAAGCAAAGGGAGAGATACCTGCCATAACAGAAGGAAAGGGACAAGCTAGCAAGGTGTGTCGCCCAACGCACCAGTAGTATCGGCCACCACTTTCTCCACTCTTCTCCTAGCTCGGCCACCAAAGGAAGGGAAGCAACTAAAGGAACCAAAGAGCCTAGAAAGCAAAGGAGGGGTTCATTTATATACTATGGGGTGAAGGGGAAGAGCAAGGCAAGGTGGCACCCTCCCGTAGTACACTTGTCCAAGGGTTATGCCACATGTTATCACCCCAAACCACTTATCCACGACTTGCTACCCACTTAGAAAAGCAACAACCACGTGTCCAAAGAAGGGTGACACAAATGAGGCTAGGTGGAGGGGTGTGTGTCATCCAACATGGCAACCCGACACACCATGGTCGATACAGATCCCTGCCCGACACAACAACACTCCTGGCCGATACACCAAGGCACCAAGCTCTCCCTTGCCCGACACACTCAAGCAAGGAGGAAGGGCTTCAAGCCCAACAAGCCCAAGCTTGAACAAGCTCAAACGAGGCCCAAAACAACTCAAGCAAGGTTCCCAACCCATCCTCTCAACCCTAGAGGAATGCAAGGAGAGCGAAAGACATCTCTCAAGGTGACAAACTTGCACACCAACCCTAAAACTTGGGTAATTTGTAAGTTGCACCTCAACCTCTCAACAAATCACAAACAAACCCTAATCAGAAATTCAGGTGATTAACAAGCATCTCAACACAAGGTTTAGGCAAAGCAAACAGGTAAGCCTAAAATGAAGGTCTGGGTCTTTACAAGACATAAACCTCTAAAAAGGGATTTCACCCCCGAAATCTGAAGAGAAAAGCGAGAAATACTTCCTCCGCATCTCTTCCTCGAGCTCCCACGTGGCTTCCTTAATGCCACGATGATGCCAAAGAACCTTCACAAGCACCAGGTCCTTCCTTTTCAACTTCTTTACTCTTCTATCAAGGATCATTACTGGACCTGTCTCGTAGGTCACATCTTCATCCAGCTCAACCTCAACTGGCTATATCACTGTCTTTGTGCCTAGATTACTTTTCTTCAGCATACTGACATGGAACACCAGATGTAACCTGTGCAACTCTGGCGGTAGTTCATATATATATATATATATATATATATATATATATATATATATATATATATATATATATATATATATATTCATTTCTTGTTCACTTATTCACAAATAATCTTTGATTTTAGTTAGTTTCTTTTGAAGCATATTACCATACTTATTTGGTCAAAACCACACTTTTGTGTCATTTATTTTCCAAATTAGATTGTGACGATTGATCTCTCAATAGATTCCTCTTAGTAGCTATCCCATCATATCATGTTATTAGAGAGGTTCATAAAGAATCATTTAATGATGATTCCTTCTTTCAAAGCGATAGATTATCTAGAACATTTTCTAGGTTGATGGGAATAGGCAACAAAAATGATTATGAATTTCACAAAAATCACACCAGAAGGTTTTAATTTTTTAAAAATTGAGAATCCACTAAAGATTCACACTAGGCTACTCCCAGGTCCTAGATATTTAGCAAAGTAGTCAAACATTAGCAAAACAATATCACATAGGAACATTGGATAAGAAGAAAACATTAAAAAACTAGTCAAAACCAAGATTATGACAATAATTGAGCCTCATGTAGACTTTGGAAATGATCTACCAACATTTACAATGAAAAATTGCTATCTAGTAGAATTGTATCTTATCTTTTCTTTACTCCTACTATCCTTGTCTGTGAATTTATGAATAGTAGGATGCATTTACGACTACGTAGCACTTTGTTCTTGAGTGGACTGAAAAACCAATATAAAACACGAATTGTTGGAATTTAGAAATAAAATCTTTACCATTGTTATCATTAAGGGGCTTTGAATCTAGTATGTTATTGCTTGTCCGATTATGAACAATGTTCCTACCATGAACTAGGTTGTCTATGGTATCAAACTTAATGTTAGAGTCTCTTGATCAAATTTTAACATTGCATCAGTGCATTATGGTCTATCGTTGGTATTTCCAGTTGGATCTTGGTGTCGCCAAGTTGGGTTAGTAGCATTGACACTACAACATAGATGACCCTATCATTTCTGAGAAATTCCTTCACATAGGAGTCAATGGCATCGAGATAAAGGTCATTGCAATCGACTCTATCAATAAATACATGACTTGCCTAGAATCAAGAATGTAATCATTAAGACAAAGATAAAATGATAAAATGATACAAAATGTGTGCAAATGAAAAATATTGATAACCAATTGACTATAAGGCAATTTGATGATATATGAAAGGAAAGGTATGTAATTAGGATCAATCACACATAAAATCACCCTACTCGATATATAGAAGTAGCTATAATTTTGTTTGCATAAAACCCCCTAAACTTGAATATTTCCCATCATCAAGCAACATTGTCCTTAGGTGTTGTTAAAATAGTAATAGAAAGATAGATCTAATATACACAATCTCCTAACTACCGACCACATAAAAACTAAAATAGATCCAACCAACCATGTAGTCTGTAGTTACTCTTATATCAATAACTTAAAATAGGGATGTTAATGATAAGATCAATAATAGAACAAAATGGCAGTAGTAGAGAGATATTATGGCAAGCTAGACACATGATATGTGTATCAAATGATCTTATATATACATTTTTCTGTGAAGATATGAAAATGTATATTGGATGTAATTGATAGAAGAAAAAAAGGCATGAGGGGTAAATGCAGTGTTGGTGGCCTACCATATAGAGTAATGAGTGTATGGAGTTACGTGACTTGAAACATGAATCACAATATAATCCAAATCATTATGAAATTATCATAAAAACAATGCACCTAAATGATGGGTAATAAGATTTTTCTCATAATGACTATAAAAATGATGGTAGAATGATGCATGCAAAGTAATGTCTCATCCTATTGACAAGAGTGAAGGTAGAAGGATGCCATTATGACTAATCTCCACAATATTTTTTGGAGATATTTTTGAATCTATAGATCGTATTCCTCCTTTCTCCTCTTAAGTTTTTTTTCTTCAATTGATTCCTTTTTCTTTTTTCACAAATGCCCTATTTCAGTAGCAAGGATAGTTTCTAGGGACTTATCAATATGGAGGAGGAGTAAGGATATAGTTCTCTCTATGTTAATTGAGACGTGGACATAATTTATTACACCTTATGAACAATGAAATACAAATACAATCTATATGGAAATTATCATTCAATTATCAATGAATTTGATTTTTGCAATACTAATAGCAACAAAAAGTAAACATGTGAATTTGTTTCATTTTCTAATGCTAGCTCAAGGAAAAATTTATGAATTCTATCATGTTATGTTATGATGAAATAGAAAAATTAGATTCAGATGTTCATCCTATGGTGGTGATGAATGGAATAAAGGTGGATGAGAACATGTTACTAGGAGGCATTATCTTCCTAAACCTTGAATTGTATATCGCTTGTTAACTTGAGAATTAGAGTGATCATAAAGTATATTTATAAATCTATATGAGAGATCACACAACATCTTTGTTGGTTTAGACTCCAACATCCTCATCATTTTATAACCCATATGGTTAAGTTAGGTGTTTTGTTTATTGTAGATTTCTTCTAGATGACTGGCTTAAGGTTATCCAAGGTGTTGTGTACTATTAGATAAACAATTATAGATTATAAGGTAAGAGTGAAACAACCTTCCAAGATTGTAGATATCATGATACAAGAAGACTTTTCTAGTGTTTTTTATTTTATTTCATTATTTACTTCCACGATAACATTAGATAAAAATGGACCCTAAAAAATATAGTCTAACCAACTACAATTAAGGAAAACAAAGCACCAAATAAAGATAGAAAGATAATGTTGTAAAGTAACAGATGCATATTTACATTTCTCCCCTAAGATTAAATTTGACACTTTCCTCAATGAAAAGTAAAAAGAAAGAATTGGAATGGGTGTACCAATGTTCTGTGTAGTGAATGGAAGTGCATGTCCACCAATTTGAGAAGTTGGTTAGAAGTCAATATAAGAAATTTCTAGGAGATAGATCCTCAAAAACCTTCTCACTTTATATAACCCTTGGCTAATTTATTAGGGTCAATGCCAGCAACATGACAACAATGATATCAACTCCAATGAGTGTGACTATATGCAACAAATAACTTCAAATTCCAATTCATGATATCACATTGATAGTGTATTTGCCACCAACTGTATGATTGCTTCTGTTGACCTAAATTCTGGAGTGTACTATTGGTGTACACCAATTGAATCAGTGGTACTGACATGTCCATATAGGCCACTGATTTCACTTTTGAGTGCTTCTATAGAATATGTGAAAAATGTTGGTGCCATCAAGTTGATGGTTGATGGCTTCAAATCTATCAATGAAGTTTTTTTAGAATGCATCACAGAGGTTGTTTCTACCGGTTATGTTCCAATAATTTACTATATTTGAGAACAATTGACTAATATAAATTTTTGGGGCCACTAACATGGGTGTCAATGGCATCAATTTGATGTCGACTTCTAGGAGATATTTTTATGCATCTCCTTTACTAATTTTCAGTGCCACCAACATGGTTTTCAATGGAATTGACTATATTGATCTACTTTACAACGTTGATGTAAGGGCATAGTAGCACCGAATTTTGGGTTAGTGCACCGATCTTATGCATGATCCACACACTTAACAAATGGATCATCACATCTTATTTATTTGCATCAAAACTACACTATGATTGAAACTATGAAATATACTAAAAGAAACATAATAACAATATCTAAGACAAAATCAAAAGAAAAGAAAAACAAAAAATACACTTAATAGGTTAACTCCCACAAACACCCTTATTTAACATCCTGGGCTCAACACAATGAGATTCACTAACATAGTTTGTCTCTCTTAGATGATAAAAATGGTTAGGAAATTTTTACTAGAAATATCATTCTCTACACCCAATGTCAAGTGAGTCTTCCTAGTTCAACAATCACATATGAAGTCTCTTGGAACAACCTTCCTAATAACATCTTGGTTCCATGATATTCTTTAATATTTGTAACAAAAAAATGCTTGGGATAAATGACCATGTCCACTATGACTAGAATGTCTTCATAAAGATCAACTACCCTGATGAAAACTTTGCTAGACATCGAATAGTTATGCATGTATTCTTAGGATTCTTTAGCCACAACTTCTTAAAAGTGGCTAGTGGCATGATGTCTATGCTCGATGTGAGATCCATAACAGCAGCCTTAGCTTCCAGGCTTCCAATAGTACATGTTATATCAAAGCATCCGTTTTCATTTCTCTACTCAAGAAATTCTTCATATTGATGTTAATATCCTTGATCTTACACTTCTTGTTGATAAGATACTTCTAGAATTTGTGTTTATATAGGATGTTCTGTATAGCCTCCAGAAAAGGAATGCTTATGTGGATATTCTTGAAAATGTCCAAAATTTACATAAATTTATTAATCATCTTCCCTAACTTCAGACCATTGGGATAATTGACTAGAGATATGTAAGTATCCTAATTTGGGGGAACAAAAAATCCCTTAGGGGTTTCCCCTAATCTTGATGTAGGATTATAATCCATTTTCATAGGATCTGGTGTGGACTCCCTCTATAGAATGATCCTTCACATGTGCTAGTGGAGTGAGGATGATGATGATGGGTTGTAGTTTCTTATGTGAAACTGTGTTCTTCCTTACTCTCCTCAGGGTCACAAACTTGACTTGTTCTGGTGTCTTATTAAATTATGTAATATCCACTACCAACTAAGAACTTTGTGTCTCTAAAATGTGAATCTTTTCCCATGGTCCTTCTTCTCCCTATGGGACTTGTCAAAATATTTTTAATCCTTCTGCATATGTTTACCAAAATTCATCAAGATGATCCAAGAGTCTTTGTAACGACCCCTCCTTCCGATAACCCCCAATTAAGGGAGACCCGAAGGTCAGAGCCGTTATTCAATTAACAGGATCAAAGGTTCAACAAATAATCAATAATAATTATGAAATTCTACTAACTAACTAGAATTTGGTATAAAATTAAAACTTTGCTTACCTTTGAAAACTTTAGAAATCTATCTATCTAGAGCTTGAATTATTCTATCTAATCCTCCTTGCACTTTATTTCTTATTTCCACAATGTGTCACTTTACTATTTGTTCTTTCAATTGTTGTTCCTAAAATGCTGACAAACAAAACGTCGGTCAGTATATCGAAATATACTGGTATGTGGGAACAACCAAAATCTTGCAATTATGGCTAACAATTTAGTAATCACAATCAAATTATTTAACAAACCACTTTACATTTTCAATGTGTCATTCTACACCGCTTTTGCCCTAACCCTGGCATACCCCTCTAGGGTTTCTCATTTTCCATTGACTTAAGGCCACCTTCTCAATCCCGAGCTTGGTGCATGGGAGTCACATCTCACGGTGCTCCATAGTAATGCATCATAGACCACCTTCTCATTCCCCAACTTGGTGTCTGGGGTCACCTCTCATGGTGCCCATGGGTTTACCCTCTTGGGCCTGACCTTTATGGCATCTTCCATCAAGGTGGCATATAGGTGCGAGAATACACATCTTTATAATTTTGATAACCATAGTGACTTTATAATTTTGCAAGTATGAACATCCAATTGTTTAGATTGCATTCAATACGAGGAAACATTCAGGAAACCCTCTGGAAACTAATGCAATTAATCATAATTAACCACATACCTGATCTGACGATTTGAATAGAAATATCCATGCAAATAAGAATCCAAGCAAGCAAGCATTTTCAACAAGATCCTGAAATAATCACGTAATTCCATTTTTATTATTCATGTCATCAAGATCCATTAAACCTAGCTCGCTTCCTAGGGTTTCTAATTCACTTTTAGGGTTTCTATTGCAATTAGGGTTTCCCTTCATCTTTTACTATTTCAAACCCTAATTTAACGCAATTGATCACAAACCCTAATTATTTCAACTTCTAATCCTCAGTTTGGGATTAAAGGCATAATTAACCATTAAATAAGTCCATTAAGCCTCTTTTACATTAAAGCTACTATTTTTATCCTTTTCAATTTATGACAAAGTCATTACGCTCATTTATTGTCAATTCATAGTTCATTATGATTGAATTCACATATGAACTATATTCGTCATTAAATCCACCTTTCATTCATTAGAAAACCATAATTACTATATTAAGGGTATTTACCCATAATTAGGAGCTTTACCGTCATTTAACACTTTTAATATCCAATAGGTTGCAATTACTCACTTTCATCAATTAAGTATTATGAAATTAACCCTTTCATCATCTTTAATAAGGATTCTTTAATCCAACTTATGTTCAAGAATCATTATATTTCAGTTGTATACTAGAAATTTTCAAATTATAATCACTAAAGCTCATGTTTTCCCAAATTAGGGTTTTTATCCCATTAAACCATGTACATGATCACAAAAACACTAAAAGCAACATATTAATCATCCTTTTATGATTTTACCTTTTTCTTTACTCTAAACAGGTTTATTTTGATCAAAAACCAAAATCAATATCCATCATGATTGCTTTTATCTCTTCCTAGGGTTTTTCCATTATTTAATGCATTAAAAGATGAAAAACCATATACTTCTTGAAAAGCATTCACAAACAGGCTCTGCTATCATTTTAACATGTTCTACGCATTTTTCTAATTAAAAAGCACTACTTACTCGCTTTTTTTGGCAAAAGGATCTATTTTTGACGATTTATACAAGATTCAACCTTTTTCTTGAATATAGATCAGAGAGGCGACTAACCCTTTATTTTTCATAAAACTCTAGTTCGTTGGATCTGCGGTCGCCTTTAACTGAGCACGATCGGACGAATCACGTGACTTGCGCCCACTAAGGGTCTTCTAGAGCGCTGGACAAGATCGATCGTCGATCTCCCTTCTCCATAAATAGATGACCCCGATCCAACGACATCTGTTACTCGACCTCGCTCGATCCAGGGGAAAGCACTGCGGCAGTGCTGTAGTTTGAAGCTCATTGTAGCTTCTAGATCTTGTCGACCTGGGGCACCAGGGAACTAGGAAAGGGGTCGGTCAAGCTCGTGAGGGTCTTCCTGAGTTGAAGGGGGTTCTATTTATAGGATATAGGGCTCTCTTTAGGGTTTCCCAATATCACCTCCGCCCCTGGCTCTTGGCCCAATTGGAAAAAACTTCTAGAATGAATGAAACCACTCAAAACCTAGGTGGGTTGGGTGCGGAATCATCTCACAAAGCCAAACAACATCTTTCCATGTTTGTATATGGTCATATCTCCGAGGAAAAATCGAGGGAAAAGTCCCTCTGCTCTCGTGGCACTTTCCTTCTCAGAATTGAGGAAGGAGACACACAGCTGGCGTTAGATCTTGATCCAATGGCTGTTGTCGTCCCAAGCAATTTTCATTTAAATCGATAAATGTGTGACATTTGTTATAATCACAACACTTTAGGGAAATTTTTAAAATTCATAACTCCCAAAAAAAGGGTGAAATTAATCCCAAATTTTGAGGGAAACTTAATAATAACTTTGTCTACACCTCTACCAAAATTGGGCTCATTAACTAAAAGAAAACGTGCCTTTTCTTTAGGTGCAAGATATCACTTAATTATATATATTTCTCACATATTTTCTCTTTCCCTTTCTACTAATTTATTATTCTGAGTTCCTTGAACCTCAAGGAACCTTAATGGCTCAAAATCCCATACTGGGGATATACCTTAGCCTCTTTCTTTATCTTTCATCCTTTTTCTCATTATCTTGCTTTTTCTTTATTAAAATATCTGTTTTTGAGGATTTCTCTTTATCTATCTTTTTATTTTCCTTATTGGAATTCCTTTTAACATTAGGAATCCTTTGGATACGAAAATCCACCAAGGATAACTCAATTATACCTCTTTTCACATATTTTCCACATTTTATCATTATTTTCAATTTCGTTCTTAATAAAGAAATATCTAATTGACTTTATCTTTTCTTATTGCATTCTCTATGAGACTTTGGACTCCATGGAACCCAAGGAACCCAAGAGGCACGAGATCCATCTTTGTATTACATTCTTTTGCCTTCTAGAGGTTTCCACATCTTTCTTTTCTTCAAAAACTTAATTATTCATTTACTAATTGAATTTCCTTGTTATTGGGCCTAATAGCCAATAAAGTCCACAAAGCAACCATCAAGGCTATTGTAAATGAAATTCATGCATTCAATCAAAATACATCATTATTTGTTCATTTATCTTTAATATGAGAAATTACATTTCTCAACAAATGAACCCAAAATTGGGGTTGTAACATCCTTCCCCTCTTATAAGAATTTTGTCCTCAAAATTCCATCAAGCAAACAAACAGTTTAGGATAAGCCTTTCATATGTCCATCATGGCTTCCATGTGGCTTCACCCTTTCCATGGTGCTTCCCAAGAACCTTCATCATCTCATATTCTTCCATCTGAGTTCTTTCTTACCTTGGTATATCATACCCTCATAGGTGACTCAGGACATTTCAGCCTCTCAAAAGCTGAATAGGTTCAGGGCTCAACACCTGGCTTGGGTACCTCACATAATGCTCTATATTGGACTCATGTAACACCTTATACACCATGTTATCCTGAGGGGTAAGGCTAAACACAACCTTCTCCACCAATCCATCTCAAATGGACCCATATATCGGGGACTCAACTTTCTCAGCTTTAGCTCAGAGGGGTCGGATTTTCACATTATATTCTCCCATAGTGAACTGCATGTCAGTCTGCTTTGCATCAGCTCGTGACTCATGTCACCACTGGGCTCTCTCTCAGCCATTGCACGATCAAAGAGACTTCATCTGCACATGTTGTGGTTCTTTTCTGACCTTCGTGAGGCCTCCTTCACCAACATCATCTTAATGAAGTGGTGACCGACACAACCTCCCTATAGAACTTCTTGCATCCCGATAAAGGATATGGTGGTTAACAGCAGATCTTAAGAACTGTCTCTTTGTATCACCCTGAACAAGCACACTGGCTCTCATCAGACCCTCTGTTCTGGATTATACTAACCATTAGTTAGGGTTTATAAACTATACTATCATCAAGCTCTTCATGTATCTACTTCCACCTCATGGAAGTGAACCTTAGTCATACCCAAGAACTTTTGAACGCGCATCATGGTGTGGTGGAACCATCTTCTCTCTCAAGTAGTTCAACCGAATCTATATCTTGACAGTACTCTTCCTTTCTCATATCATCTAGGTAAGGTGATCTACCATAACCTATATTGGATCTCAACCTTCCTTGGTCCAGGGGAGACTCACGACATCCATAGTGATGAACTCCCATTCCCTCTCGAGAACTCTTTATACTTTATACCCATGTACTGGGTTATCGTTGTTCATCCTTCGCCTCCTAGCTTGCATGGCCACATGCTATATGAAACTTTGTTTTAAGCATCCAAAGTGATACTATCACTTACTATCTTTGTAGTTTCACGGTGTGTGGTGATCTTAAAACCATGATTCCCGATATGTCATGATTCCTCAAGATCGATACCTTGGAAACCCTAAACCACTCTCATCAGGGTTTCATCACTTTACTTTCCAAATAAGTACATCTGAAGTTCGACAATCATCCTTTCATTATATCACGGACTTGACTGGCTAACCAAGCAATCATTTAATTGATTAACCGCTATTGATACATTTGTGTGTTAGTCAAGCTTATCTCTTTTTCTCAACTGAAGGTTAGCCTAACAACCTCAACTTCTTCTAGCTTCCAGCTAAACTAGGAAGCTATATCTCAACCGGAGCATTCATTACCACTTCTTATCCTTAGGTGTTAAGTATTGTTGAGGACATACACCTCCATGTATTATACTTATCATCTCATCTCAAACTCTAGTTTTATCTTCATCAAGAAACTCTGATCTCATCCACCTAGTGATCAATCTCAACCTTGCAAATTCCACAAAGCTTCTACTAGGAACATCCTTACAAGGTGATTATCTTAATACTTTTATCATTTGTACCTGTCCATGCATCATTCACTCCACCCGGGCACATTGTCATCTCTGTCCTCATTCCTTATAGCAACATTCCAACTCACGTCATCTTTACCCTTGGTGTATGGCATGCATATTGTCCTATCTCTCACTCCCATAACAAGAAGAAATAAGCATTTGGCAGCCGTCCAAACACAGAGTTCTTCCTATTCCAAGAGTAGAGATGGTAAAACTCACATTACCAGTACACCTTCAAATCTAAGTTGAAACATGCCATCATCTTGATATCCACATTACTTCCATGGAAAACTGGTCTCGAACTTACTTGGTCCAAGCACAATACTTAGTCATCTCCTCTAGGTCTATAGGGTGCCGACACTTTTGGGCTCATCCCTTTTCCCCTTATGCATCCAAAGAGTGCCCTACTCATCTGTCCTTTGGATCCCATGAGTTCGTGAAGGCGATCAATCTCCTAACCCATGGCCCTCAGACAATGATAGTTGTTACCTCCCGACCCTATGGTCATGTGCAACTAGGGAATTAGGAAACTCCTACATCCATCGGTCTTATCCCTACCTGACCTTAGGATAGACTTAGGATTATATCATAGTACATGTTCAACTTAGAACCTTACCCAATCCTTCATCATCTCTCTCTGCATTCTTGGGTTGTCTTTCATCTTTTCTTAGGGATCATGGCAACCTGCCTACCTTGGTCAGGCCCCATACCAATTACCTCCATGGTAACACCTCCACATGCACATAGAGATGGTTATCTATGGGTCTATAGGTTCATTATCATGCCATGTACTCTTCACTTAGCTTCTCAAGATCCTATGAAACCTCTTTAGGTTACCTCAAAACTAATAAAACTGGTATACACCCTACAAAAGGGTCCCTCTCCCAGGATGGGAGGAAACTGCAACTCTTGACAACAAGGTCACAAACATCCTTAGGGTTTACATCTATATGAGCATGCTTAATCCAGCAACTACTAAGGCACAAGCGTACCTACTAAACCATGCTAGGTCACACTTGTTCTCTTCCTCAACATTAGATCAACTTAGTCGTGAGGGGTTCATCAAACATACCCTTAACTTAAGGGGTTTCCTTTACCTCTACACATGCAGAGTACCATGCTCAAAACTATAGAGACTCAAATCTCATCATGAGCATCGGATACACTGCTTCCCCTCTTAGGCCTGGGAACCCTAGGTTCACCTTTGGGTGTCCGACTGCATGCTCAATCTCTTAACTATGAATCAAGCATGTCCAAGGTATGTCATCTACTTCCATGATCCTTTTACTCGAGCAACACATCATAGTTGAGTCCTCTTCCAGGACAACCAACTAGGTACAAGGCCTCACAACCTGGTTACCAAAACCTCCTCAGGGTCTAAGGCACTCTTTGTCTCATCTTAGTAGGTAAACACTTATACCATTGGCACATAGGTATCAAAAGCATCATCCTCTCTCTAGGGTTTGGTTCCTCTAAAGGCAACCAAGATATCATCATCCTCCAAGGATTGAGTATGAGGCAACCTCTATCATCCACTTAGGTCGCATCATCCTCAACTCCCCATTGTTCCTCATGTCTTGGAATTTAAGCTTCCAACCTTTTTTGCTTGGGTCCTGCTTTCTCTCTCTAGAGCTAACTCCACATCCAACCTTCCTACTAGAGGTCCTTTCTCCATGAAGGATCAAGCTCACTAGCATACCTCCACATGGGTGAAGCCTATGCTTGAACTTATGTTTGCTCAAGATCATTCATAGCCCTTTATGCTCATTTCATAAGCTATCCATGATGATCTCTTAACCAGGGTTTCATCAAGCTATACCCTACTTGCCTAAGCCCATAGGGTAACTATATGTTCTCCTCTAACCTCATCCATGAAGGAGCTATATTTCGCTCTAGCATGCACGACCTTCTCCAGTGTTGGGTCGCCAAATGTACTAGGTCATGTACCCTCTTATGGCATCCCAAAGGCATGTCCAACCAAACACTCGATCAACCATGACATTTAAATCATCATGTCATCTTCCTCTCTAACCTTCACTTAGGGTTGGGGTTAACATCATCCTCAGAGGATGTGCTAGGTCTCTACTTTTAATGGAGGTTTCTACCTCCAAGACTAACTTTCTCTACTCATCCTCCCGACAAGAAGGTCTAGCCTCAGGTATCTCCTGAGGGCAATGACAACTTATGTCATACGACCTAAGCATGTATCTATTCTTTTATGCTTACTCTATTAAGCTTATGTCCATGACATCTTATTTACATGCTTTTTATTAATTTGGTGGAGGATTCCTTAATCCTTATCAACCTTACCCATACCTCAAGAGGGTGAGGAGGAGAGAGAAAACCCTATTCCTTAAGGTCCTTAATAGTATTTGAGTTGAGAAGGGATGAATAAGATGAGAGAGTCCTAAAGGTATCTTATTTTGATTCATATCCTAAGACTTTAGCCAGACAGTCACACAGATCTAGGAGTCCTCGTATTCCGACTAGTGGTGCGGAGGAAAATATTGCCAGCCCCCAGACATGATCCTTTTCTAGACACCTCAGTCTTTTAGACAATCCTCTAATAACTCCCTCAGTTCTATGGAATTTGTAAAATTTAATAATTATTAAAGATTAAATGAGGAACCTACGCTCTAATACCAATTGTAATGACCCCACCTCCCGGTAACCCCCAATTAAGGGAGACCCGAAGGTCAGAGCCGTTATTCAATTAACAAGATCAAAGGTTCGACAAATAATCAATAATAATTATGAAATTCTACTAACTAACTAGAATTTGGTATAAAATTAAAACTTTGCTTACCTTTGAAAACTTTTGAAATCTATCTATCCAGAGCTTGAATTATTCTATCTAATCCTCCTTGCACTTTATTTCTTATTTCCACAATGTGTCACTTTATTGTTTGTTCTTTCAATTGTTGTTCCTAAAATGCCAAAAAACAAAACGTTAGTCAGTATATCAAAATATACTGGTATGTGGGAACAACCAAAATCTTGCAATTATGGCTAACAATTTAATAATCACAATCAAATTATTTAACAAGCCACTTTACATTTTCAATGTGTCATTTTCCACTGCTTTTGCCCTAACCCTGGCATACCCCTCTAGGGTTTCTCATTTACCATTGACTTAAGGCCACCTTCTCAATCCCGAGCTTGGTGCCTGGGAGTCACTTCTCATGGTGCTCCATAGTCATGCATCATAGAACACCTTCTCATTCCGGAGCTTGGTGTCTGGGGTCACCTCTCATGGTGCCCATGGGTCTACCCTCTTGGGCTTGACCTTTATGGCATCTTCCACGAGGGTGGCATGTAGGTGCGAGAATACACATGTCTTTATAATTGTGATAACCATAGTGACTTTATAATTTTTCAAGTATGAACATCCAATTGTTTAGATTGCATTCAATACGAGGAAACATTCGGGAAACCCTCAGGAAACTAATGCGATTAATCATAATTAACCACATACCTGATCTGACGATTTGAACAGAAATATCCATGCAAATAAGAATCCAAGCAAGCAAGCATTTTCAACAAGATCCTAAAATAATCACGTAATTCCCTTTTTATTATTCATGTCATCAAGATCCATTAAACCTAGCTCGCTTCCTAGGGTTTCTAATTCACTTTTAGGGTTTCTATTGCAATTAGGGTTTCCCTTCATCTTTTACTATTTCAAACCCTAATTTAACGCAATTGATCACAAACCCTAATTATTTCAACTTCTAATCCTAAGTTTCGGATTAAAGGCATAATTAACCATTAAATAAGTCCATTAAGCCTCTTTTACATTAAAGCTACTATTCTAATCCTTTTCAATTTATGACAAAGTCATTACGCTCATTTGTCATCAATTCATAGTTCATTATGGTTGAATTCACATACGAACTCTATTCGTCATTAAATCCACCTTTTATTCATTAGAAAACCATGATTACTATATTAAGGGTATTTAACCATAATTAGGAGCTTAACCATCATTTAACACCTTTAATATCCAATAGGTTGCAATTACTCACTTTCATCAATTAATTATTATGAACTTAACTCTAATTCTTCATTATCTTCAATAAGGATTCTTTAATCCAACTTATGTTCAAGAATCATTATATTTCAGTTGTATACTAGAAATTTTCAAATTATAATCACTAAAACTCATGTTTTCCCAAATTAGGGTTTTTATCCCATTAAACCATGTACATGATCACAAAAACCCTAAAAGAAACATAGTAATCATCCTTTTATGATTTTACCTTTTTCTTTACTCTAAACATGTTTATTTTGATCAAAAACCAAAATCAATATCCATCATATTGCTTTTATCTCTTTCTAGGGTATTTCCATTATTTAATGCATTAAAAGATGAAAAACCCTATACTTCTTGAAAATCATTCATAAAAAGGATCTACTATCATTTGTATCATGTTCTACACATTTTTCTGATTAAAAAGCACTACTTACTTGCATTTTTTGGCCAAAGGATCTATTTTTAATGATTTATATAAGATTCAACCTTTTTCTTAAATATAGATCAGAGAGGCGAATAACCCTTTATTTTTCAGAAAACTCTAGTTCGTTGGATCTGCAGTCGCCTTTGACCAAGCGTGATCGGACGAATCGTGTGACTTGCGCCCACTAAGGGTCTTCTAGAGTGTTGGACAAGATCGACCGTCGATCACCCTCCTCCATCAACAGATGACCCCGATCCAACAACATCTGCTGCTCGACCTCGCTCGATCCAGGGGAAAGCACTTTGGCGGTGCCGCAGTTTGAAGCTCACCAGAGCTTCTAGATCTTGTCGACCTGGGGCACCAGGGAACTAGGAAAGGGGTCGTTCGAGCTCGTGAGGGTCTGCCTGAGTTGAAGGAGGTTCTATTTATAGGATATAGGGCTCTCTTTAGGGTTTCCCAATCTCACCGCCGCCCCTGGCTCTTGGCCCAATTAAGAAAAACTTCTAGAATGAACGAAACCACCCAAAACCTAGGTGGTTTGGGTGCGGAATCATCTCACGAAGACAACCAACATCTTTCCATGTTTGTATATGGTCATATCTCCGAGGAAAAATTGAGGGAAAAGTCCCTCTGCTCTCGTGGAACTTTCCTTCTCAGAATCGAGGAAGGAGACGCACAGCTGGCATCGAATCTTGATCCGATGCCTATTGTCGTCCCAAGCAATTTTCTTTTAAATCGATAAATGAGTGACATTTGTTATAATCACAACACTTTAGGGAAATTTGTAAAAGTCATAACTCCCAAACCGAGTGTCCAATTAATCCCAAATTTTGAGGGAAACTTAATAATAACTTTTTCTACCTCTCTACCAAAATTGGGCTCTTTATCTAAAATAAAACGTGCCTTTTCGTTAGGTGCAATATATCACTTAATTATATATATTTCTCACATATTTTCTCTTTCCCTTTCTACTAATTTATTATTCTGAGTTCCTTGAACCTAAAGGAACCTTAATGGCTCTAAATCTAATATTGGGGATATACCTTAGCCTCTTTCTTTATCTTTCATCCTTTTTCTCATTATCTTGCTTTTTCTTTATTAAAATATCTCTTTTTGAGGATTTCTCTTTATCTCTCTTTTATTTTCCTTATTAGAATTCCTTTTAACATTAGGAATCCTTTGGATACGAAAATCCACTAAGGATAACTCAATTATACCTCTTTTCACATATTTTCCACATTTTATCATTATTTTCAATTTCTTTCTTAATAAAGAAATATCTAATTGACCTTATCTTTTCTTATTGCATTCTCTATGAGACTTTGGACTCCCTGGAACCCAAGAGGAACGAAATCCATCTTTGGATTACATTATTTTGCCTTCTATAGGTTTCCACATCTTTCTTTTCTTCAAAAACTTAATTATTCATTTACTAATTGAATTTCCTTGTTATTGGGCCCAATTGCCAATAAAGCCCACAAAGCAATCATCAAGGCTATTGTAAACGAAATTCATGCATTCAATCAAAAGACATCATTATTTGTTCATTTATCTTTAATATGAGAAATTACATTTCTCAACAAATGAACCAAAAATTGGGGTTGTAACAGTCTTGGTCATCACTCTCCCTAATTGTTGCCTAGATTGTTCTGATGTGGCGTTCATGCTAATATCAGTCTAGCTAGAAATTGTTTGGATCCTTCCAAGAGATGTTTAAGTGGTTTCACCATAGGTGATGATCATTTCTCATATTGTTGGTATGTGATGCATTCCTCCTATTATGTTGTGTTGGAGTTCAAGGCCCCCAACTGTTTGGCAAAATCACTCATGTGGGACTTCAGTCCATAGATCTCATGGCCTTCATTGCACTTCTTCTGAACCTAGGTGTTCATGTTCATCACCCCACAACTGATTGACAGTCATATTCTTCATGACCTCTTTGCATTTGGATGCTCAATTATTTAGAAACAAATCCTACCAATTGAATCTAGAATGATCCCTTCCCTAAGATATAGACCATAATACATGATATTCTCTTGATCACAATCATAAATATTATGATGAAGACTCTTCCTCAACCTATCTTGGTAGCTTTCCTAGGGTTTAGAAAAAGAATCGTCAGCCCCCCTGCTCAAAAATTCCCTCCCATGATATTTATTGTCTTCTAGGGTGGAAAGTATCTCTTGAAAAATGTATCCATTATTTGTCGCCATGCCTCTATTGAGTTTTTCTTTAGGATCTCAAAGCATGTATTCACTTTATCCATTCAGGAAATGCAAATATCTCAGTTAAATTGTCATGGATATCATCTTGTCTATCTTGAATGTATCACAACATTCAATAAAATTGTCAATATGCTATATAGGATCCTCATGTGCATATCCATGAAAGGCATGTTATATAGCCAAAGCCATCAAACTAGGGTCAATTGTTTAACAACCAAAGCCCACATATTGCCTTTTATTAGACCTACTCGATAATTGTTGAAGAATATTTTATCATATCCCAAATGGTGTCTTACTTATCAACTCCTCTATCAGTGTTGTCTACATCACCACCCAAATATGGATTTTTTTGGATCCGTCCCAATTAATTATTCATTTTCTAGTTTGGAGGAATTGGAATAAGTGGAAGGGAAGAAACAAGCAATTCCCTTGCTTGAAAAATGATACACTCTGGATCAAATATGAAATGTGTGTTCTAATCATCAAAAGACGAGTGTGTATGCTCCATACACTAGTACTTAAAACAAATTAAAGACTACACAAACCACAAAGTACTAGAGTAGGTATCAAATAAAGGACAACAATAATTACGACAAATGAAAAAACAAAAGGCATGTCCTAGAGTGGTCAGTGGTATCACTCACAATACTAGTGTTTCAAGTTCCTCAACAAGGGTGCCAAAAAAAACTAAAAACTTGACATACTAGAATTACGCATGTGAACACAAGTGTATGTGTCAAAATAATAATTAGAACCTTGAGCTCTATAGTTTGGAACTATTATAACTAGTTCTGATCACCTAAGTTGAAGAAAAGGGTGTAATTGATTGATTACTAGACAAAGAATTTAACTAAAAATTGCTTATTAGATGGTTGGTTTAAATCAAGATCATGAGAATTTCTAGGTTTACCAGTTTCACCATAGTGCTATTTGTACCCAATTCTATTAGAATGTTATTAGTTAATCATTTTTTTAATGTTGGATATGAAATTAGTATCACCTTCTATAAAAACCTATGATGTCACCACATTTTTAACACATTGACCACACATATGGCACACTAATTTAACCTTCACATTAGCAAGAATCTCAATTTAAACACCACACACAAGGCCAAGAAGAGGAAAATTAGAGGAAAGTGGAAGGAAATAATAGTAGCACATGTACGTGGACTATTGGTATGCATGCATAGAGAGACAATCCTATGATGATTGTAATGGCATATCTTGTAAATGATTTGATTAATAATAAAGGCAATCGTCCAATTGATTTTTTTATTTAGTTATGAGATAATGATGTAGCACAATATATGTCTAAAGAATGATATTACTCAATGATGTATGTCTTCGGGTTGAGGAGCAAAATGATGAGATCATATGAATGTCAAGAGTATATGCATTCTAGTTATGTCCCTATTCATATGTTATTGTGGAAGGCTAATAGACAACAATAACACATAAGACTAAAGTGTGCTTTGGTTGATAACAAAATCTCATTAGTCATGACATGTGTATCAAACCAAGCACATAGATACTTGTTAGAGAATAGTGTATCAGACAGACCCACCTAGAGAGTGACACTTGAAACCATGAATGGTAGTCAAAGTCTTCTCTCATAGTGATTGTGGTTCTTAGACCTAAAACCACTACACTCATCACATGTCATTCGGTGTGCTTTGACATCATCCACCATGAACCTAAATGAGGGTTGGCAAAAAGGTGGTGCTTGGGTGCACTGTGACACATGGGAATGACTGTGAGTGATGTAGATGGGATTTTTCCCTCCTACAGGAGTTTGATATCCTGGCCACTTAATAAGTGAGACTGAGAAATGCATCACCATGTTGAGTCAATATGTGATTTTGAGATTACACTTATCTCAAACAGTTTGCTCTAGTTCAAGGAACATGGATTGAATGTTGAAGAGGATGATGATTCCATGCCTCGAGTTTAATTTGGATATTAGAGACAAAGGAACTATACATTCACAATAACTCCCATTATAGATGATAGATTAATTTGTTCTCCAACTTCTCCAATTACTTGAGTAGCAATGAAGTCTTTCTAGATACCAATCATTTCTTTTGAAATCATAATATGATTATGAATATCAGTGCCACCTCATACCGGGTCACACACATAGGATGTGATTGGAATAAGAGTATAATTATGGACATGATTGGAAATATTTTGAATTGGTAAAATGTTTAGCTAATTTACTCATTAATATTGGAATATAATTTGAGTTAATTAGTTTAAGAGATTAAAAAAATTAATTAGATTCCATTATTAAGTTGGTTGGCTCAACTAGAGCGATTAACTAGAGATGGATAATGAAAATTAGTTAATAAGTTAATATGTTAAATTAGATTAATTAATTGATTTCAGAATATTCTTTTAATAGTCTACAAGCGACTTCTTTTAATTACAACTGCAACCTTTTGTTTTCCCAAGAGTTTTGAAAAATCCTACTTCCTTTCCTCTGTTACTTATAGGGGCATGACGACCACATTTTGGTTAACTCTTGTATGTGAACCTTATCCATCATCATCCCCAAGAAAGAGATAAGGAGAGAAACTGATGCTAGCACATCATCAAGCAGAAGAATGCTCCTTCCCGTCGGCTTAAGGAAGCATGATGTGGAGTTCTAATCCATTTTTGTGGACGAAGTAGAGATGCAGACACTGAGTTGCCTATGTTCTGAGGATGGTCAAGGACCATCCGTGTATGCTAGGAGTCATGCATATCACTGGACAAAGGGACGTCAATGGACCTACTCCGTAATGAGGTATATCCATGTCCCCTACTTCCGAATACATCTCTGCCAATGAGACCCTCAAGTAGGGTATGTGGAGAAGATTTTATTACTTTTGTTGCGCCTTTCACCTCCACAAAACCCAATAATGGTATCAGAGTTGTGTCAATCTATGGTGTATTTGGATTTAATTTGATATGATCAAATTTTTTTTTACCTTTTTCTATGATTGCATGTGATGCGAACTTAAACTATTAATATGCATATATGAACCTAATTCAACATGCGTTGTAGACCTATTATTTTTGACATGTTGGGAAATGTCGACTATGAAAAATATGATTTTTCTTAGTGCATGAAAGTAAAATTTTCATGTGGGCCCTTCCGCTGACCAGGAAGTAGGACATCCACACAAGGGCTCTCCCCATGTGTACCCCAACTAGTCTATGTGGGATTCAAAATTGTTTAATGGGGAATGTCCCACATTAAAAGGACTGCAATCTTAATGTATATATGTCTATATAGATATACCCATAAAATCATTCACACCGGCATTGAAAATGTTATGTGTGGTGAATGAATGCATGGTTATGGCGTATGACACCCATTTTGTGAATGTTATGGTTGGATGTATATGGTTATGCTTAGAAACATTTTGTTTAATTAGTCAACTTTCATGTCAAGCCTCATCTTTTATCTACAAGTGTAATTGATTTTATTCCCTCTAAACTCCCCTTAAACGTAACTCGAGGTTCTCCTTTTATATCATGTAATTGAGAAAGGGATAGTTTTAGTTTGGAAGACTTATAATGAAGAGGCAACTTGAAGATCCAACTCCAAGGAGCATCCATGAAGACGCAAACCCAAGGTCCAACACCAAGGGGTGTGCATGAAGTTGTTCATCTTGATGTTGATCAAATGCATGTTCATATTCACATGTTGTCATTGAATGATATGCAAAAGACCACAGGTGGATAGTGATCCTTTATGGCTCTAAAGGATTACATTAGTATAGCCATAAGCAATGCTTTTGTGTTTGTGGAATGCATGTTTGTGGATTGGATATAGTATGTATATGATACATATTATAAGTATGTGGTGTTGGGATATGTATGAGTACATACACACACACACACACACACACATATATATATATATAATCCCTCAATTAAAATATTTAAGTCTTAGATTCTTTCCATAAGTATTACACATGAAAAGCCTGATCAACTAATCATAGGTTAAGTCAAAGTGTGGCGTGCAGTCCATCTCATGGAAGTGTGAAGGTAGATTTGTGTATTTTCGAAAGAAGGGTGTGTATTCTATCATGTTGCCTTTTGGGTTAGGCTTAACTAGGTGATCTTAATGAGATTAAGTACCTATAAGCACAGAGATAGCATATGGCAAAGAGTTGTGCATGTCATTTATCCAAGATTTTCATATGATGCAATTGGTAAAAGTTGTCTAACTAAATATTCAAGTTCAGGGCGATCAGCCAAAGCTGACTCATGATGCGATGACATATGGATCTTAGCTCACTAGAAAATTGCATGATGTAATATTTTGAATTGATAAGTGAGGGTTATCAATATGAACAAATAGTGGGAGCGATAATTAACTGAAGGCCTAATTAAATATCATTAAATCTTATTTTAATCAAATCAAATAAAACCATTTTAACAAATTGTAAATTTCTCTTATAGAACCAAATGACGAGAAACAAAACACTTTCCTTGTGTTCGATCCTTGAGAAGAACAAGTTGAATGGGAACAATTTCCGTGACCGGTTCAGGACGCTGAGAATTTTTGTCATGCAAAAGTGCAAGCTCTATGTCATGGAAACACTACAGCCAGATGAACCTACTACCGATGCACCTAAGGCTGACAAGGATGCTTACAAGAAGCACTCTAAAGATGTTGTGGATGTCAAGTGCCAGATGTTGTTCTCAGTGAACTATGAGTGGCAGAGACAACATAAAAACATGGATGTGATTGAGATGGTAACACATCTTATGAACATGCACCAAGATCAGATAAGATAGGAGAGATATGATGTCTCTAAGGCGTTATTCAAATGCAACATAGCAGAAGGAGATTCAGTAGGTCCCCATGTGCTCAAGCTTATTGGGTATGTCGAAAACCTTTCTAGACTGGGATTTCCTTTGTGTCATGTGTTAGACACATATGTGATTTTGTAGTCCCTTCCAAAGTCATACAACTAGTTTGTCATGAACTACAACATGAACAATTTTGACAAACCATTCTCATTATTGCTTGGCATGTTGAGAATAGTTGAAGCGCATATGAAAAAAGACAAGCCTAACTCTATGATGATGATTAGTAGAAAAGGGAAGTCAAAGGGAAAAGGAAAAACTAAGAAGAGTTCTAAATGTAGCCTAAAACCCAAGTCTTCTGCACTCAAAGCAAAGGGAGGGGTGAATAAGGGAGGCAATCGTCAACACTGTCACCAACCTAGACATTGGAAATGGAATTGCCCTCTCTACCTGGAGGAACTAAGTAAGAAGAAGGAGGGGATAGAGATATCCATTTTAGGTATATGCGTTATTGAAATAAATTTATCTACTTCTTTATCTTAGGTATTAGATACGGGATGTGAATATCACATATTCTCAAATATGTTGGATATGAAAAGAAGTTGGCCTTTACGAAAGGGTGAGATTGAACTACGTGTTGCAATGGAGCAAGAGTTTCTTCCACTATAGTTGGAACCTATAATTTATCTCATCCCATGGGGCTTGTAATAGAGTTAAAGAACTTCTATTTCGTACCTATCATAAATAGGAACATTATTTCTGTATCTTGTATAGAAAAGGATGGATATGAGTTTCATATGAAGAATGTCCAATGTTCTATTTCAAAGGATTAGATCTTTTATAGAAGCACCCCGATGTCTTATGGTCTTTATTTATTAGATCTTGATACAAATGTTTATAATGTAAATACCAAAAGGTTAAAACTCGATATGTCAAACAAAATATGTCTTTGGCATTGTTATCTAGGGCACATCAATGAGAAACACATATCTAGAGTCCATAAAGATGGTTACCTAGACTCTTTTGATTTTGAATCAATAGAGACATGTGACTGTTGTTTGTTGGGCAAGATGATAAGACTCCCTTCACTAGAAATAGTAAGAGGGATAGTGATCTATTGGGACTCATACATACTGATGTATACGACCCTTGGACAACAAATGCTAGAGTTGGTTATTAGTACTTCATTACCTTTACTGATGACTTCAGTAGGTATGGTTTTGTTTACTTGATGAAACATAAGTAAAAAATTCTTGGAAAGTTCAAGGATTTCATGAATGAATTACATAACCAACTTGGTAAAAATATTAAGGCACTTCTTTCTGATCGAGGTGGAGAATAATTAAGCCAAGAGTCTGAGGACCTTGTGCTAGCCCCTGGTATCATATCACAATGGACTCCACATAGAATGATACAACATAATGGTGTATCAAAAAGAAGGAATCACACATTATTGGATATGGTATGATCAATGATGAGTTTTACTGATCTTCCAACTTCGTTCTTGGTATATTCTATTGAAACCACAATGTTTACACTTATTCGTGTACTGTCTAAATCGGTTCAAAAGACTCCAAATGAGATATGGACTGTGAAGCATCCTAAAATGTCTTTTATGAAAGTTTGGGGATGTGAAGCTTATGTCAAGAAAATGTTTCTAAAAAGCTTGGCCCTAGATCAGATAAATATTATTTTTTGGTTATCCTAGGGAAACTAAGGGGTATTATTTATACAACCCAACTAACATCAAAATGCTTATTGCCAGGCGTGTTGCATTCCTAGAAAAGAAATTCATTTCTAAAGGAATCTGTGGGAGGAAAGTAGAACTTGAAAAGGTTCGGGACCAACAAGAAAGCATTGAACCTATAGAGGTATAAAAGGAACATAGAGAGTCACAAACTATTGTGGAATCTCAAATTCCTCATGTGACACAAGAACCTTGCAGATCTAGTTAGACGTGCCTAGATCTAGATAGATTTGGTTATCTACTGACTCAAGAAGGGAATGAGTTGATCATTGATGATGAGCCAACTACCTACCTAGAAGCTTCTAAAGGACTAGAGTCTGGTAAATGGCTTGAGTCCATGAGATCTGAAATGGAATCCATGTACACCAATTCAAGGTATGGACCTTAATGGATCCACCTGAAGGGGTAAAACCCATAGGGTGTTGGTGGGCCTTCAAGAAGAAGACCGACATAGATGGTAATGTACATACTTACAAAGGTCAATTGGTTTCAAAGGGTTCCATAACAAGTTCAAGGTGTTGACTATGATGAAACCTTTTCTCTAGTTTCCATGGTTAAGTCCATGAAGATCATTCTAGCCATTGTAGCTTATCATGACTATGAGATTTGGCAGATGGATGTTAAAATTACATTCATTAATGAGAATATTCTTGAGGATGTGTACGTGACACAACTTGAGGGTTTTATAAATTGAAAGGATGCCAATAAAGTCTGTAAGCTTCATGGATCGAAATAAGCATTTCAGAGCTAGAATCTCCGATTTGACAAAACAGTCAAAGAGTTTGTCTTTAGTCTAAATGAAGATGAACCGTGTGTTTACAAGAAGGTTAGTGGGAGCATGATTATATTCCTCATATTGTATGTAGATTAGATATTGCTGATGGGGAATGACATCCCTACTTTACAGATGGTAAACACTTGTCTAGGAAATACGTTCTCAATGAAAGACATAGGAGAAACATGCTATATACTAGGAATAAAGATTTATAGAGATAGATCTAGAAGGCTTTCTGGACTAAGTCTGAGCACATACATTGACAAAGTGTTGAATATGTTCAACACAGAGAACTCAAAGAGAGGCAACCTGCCCATGTCTCATGGTGTTGCTATTTCTAGAGATTAATGTCCCAATTCTTGTGAAGAAAGGGAGCACATGAGAAGATTCCATATGATTCTACAATTGGATCTATCATGTAAACAATGTTATGGACTCATCCAGATGTATTATATGCTTTGAGCATGATGAGTAGATATCAGACAGATCCCAATGAAGGTCACTGGACTTCCGTGAAGAACATCCCTAAGTACTTGAGAAGAACTAAGGATCAATTTCTTGTCTATGGTGGAGAGGAAGAGTTGGTGGTAAGGGTTACACTGATGCAAGCTTCCAAACTGACAAAGATGATTATCGATCATAGTCTGGATTTGTGTTTTGCCTCAACAATAGAGTTGTTAGATGTAAGAGTTCCAAGCAATAGACAATTGTGGATTCTACAAAGGAAGATAAGTATTAAGCTACATCTAATGCAACAAAATAAGTTGTTTGATCGGGAAGTTCGTCTTAGAAATTAGAGTAGTTCTAAGCATCAACGAGGTAATCAAGCTATATTGTGACAAGAATGGAGCTATTGTGTCAGCTAAGAAACCTAGACCGCATCAGTGTTCCAAGCATATACAAAGGCATTTCCACCTTATACAAGAAATCGTACAACACGGAGATGTGAAGATTTGTAGAGTACCAACCGAGAGCAATGTGGCAGACCCCTTAACAAAAGCACTTTTGCAATAGAAATATGAAGGTCATGTTAGATCACTTGGGATTAAGTTCATGGGTGATTGACTCTAAGTGCAAGTAGCAGTCTGTTGGTATGTATGCCTAGAGATCCAAATCATATGATGATTGTAATGGCATATGTTGTAAATGATTTGATTAATAATAAAGGCAATTTTCCAATTTATATTCTAGTTTAGTTGTGAGATAATAATGTAACACAATAAATGTCTAAAGAATGATATTACTCAATGTCATATGTATTTGGGTTGAGGAACTAAATGATGAGATCATATGGATGTCAAGAGTATATGCATTCTTGTTATGTCCCTAATCGAATGTTATTGTGGAAGGCTAATAGAAAGTAATAGCACATAAGACTCGAGTGTGATATGTTTGATGATAGAATCTCATTAGTCATGATATGTGATATCAAACCAAGCACATACTTGTTAGAGACCAGTTTATCTAAAAAACTCTCCTTGAGAGTAACACATGGAACCATGAATGGTAGTCAGAGTCATCTCTCATAGTGATTGTGGTGATTGTCATTCCTAGAACTAAATTCACTACACTCATCACATGTTGTTCTGTGTTATTTGACAACATATACTATGATCCTAAATAAGGGTTTCCATAAAGGTGGTTCTTGGGTGCACTGTGACACATGGGGGTGACTATGAGTGATGTAGATGGGATTTAACCCTCCTACAAGAGTTTGATATCTTGGACACTTGATAAGTGAGACTAAGAAATACATGGCCATGTTGATGTGACTCAACATGTGATATTGAGCTTACACATATCTCAGACAGTCTGCTCTAGTTCAAGGAACATGGATTGAATGTTGAAGAGGATGATGATTCCATGCCTCGACTTTAATCCAGATATCAAACACAAAGGAACTACACATTCACTGTAACACTAGTCACAAATGATAGTTTAAGTTGTTCTCCAACTTCTCCAAGTATTTTGGCAGCAATGAAGTCTTGCTAGATACCAATCATTGCTTGTGAAACATAATATGATTATGAATATCACTACAAATGTAATGTGGAGCCTATCGGGTCACACACATAGGATGTGATTGGAATAAAAGTATAATTATGGATATGATTGGGATATGTTCTGAATCAAACTGATTACGAAAATGTTTAGGTAATCTATTGTATTCATATTGGAATATAATATGAGTTAATTGGTTAAACTGTTTAAGCCAATTAATTAGATTCCATTGTAAAGTTGGCTAGTTGAGCCAAAGCAATTAACTAGACATGGATAACAAAAACTAGTCAATAAATTAATATGATTAATTCAATTAATATATTTATTCTAGCATATTATTTTAAAAGTCCACGAGTGGCTTGTTTTAATTATAGCCGCATCCTTTTGTTTTCCCAAGGGTTTTGGAAAACCCTGCTTCCTTTCCTCTACTATTTATAGGGGCATGATGACCGACTTTTGGTTAATGCTAATACGCTCATGCTGAGGTTACACTCTTATACGTGAACCCTAGCCGTCATTCTCCCCATACAAGAGAGAAGGAGAACAACCAATGCTACCACGTCATCAAGCAGAATGCTGCTCCTTCCCGCCGGCTTAAGGAAGTGCGACGCGGAGTTCCAGTCCATCCGTGTGGACGAAGTAGAGATGCAGATGTTGAGTTGCTTGCATTCAAAGGAATGTCAAGGACTATTTGTGCATGCTGGGAGCGGTGCACATCACAGGGTGAAGGGACATAGATGGACGTACTCCGTGATGAGGTATACCCTTGTCCCCTCCTTCCAAATACGTTGTTATCAACAAGATCCTCGAGTAGGATATGTGAAGAAAATTTTATTATCCTCCACAAAACCCAACATGAACAAGAACAATCCATACAACACAAGCTCATTCAACATATAGTTACAAAAGAATTATCACAACTTTTGAGGTTACACATTTAATAACAAATATTTACATATACATATACTACATTCTATAGTAGGATCTTATAGAAAATAGGTCCACTGGTAAAAACCTTAGTTTAGTGGCATTAATATATTCAAATTGATTTATGAAGATTGATCTCTAGATTATTCCCTCTTAGCTTTTAACCCACTTTCATGGAATGTTTTAACTAAGTTCATGAGAATTCAACCAAATGACGAATTTCTCTTTTGAGGAAATAGATAGTCTAAAATATGATCTAGTTTGATTAGACATAGACAATGAATAAGATTCTCAAATTCATGATAATATACAATGAGATTCAAGCATCCAATACCAAATCACATTGATATACTCCTGGGTCCTAGAGATTAAGGAAACTAGTCGAGCATCAACTACATGGTAGCACATTGGAAACTAAGAGAACAAGAAAACATGAAATAAACTAGTTGGAAGCCTAAATCTGGAAAAAAATGGAACGATATTCTAAATTTAGTCATTATGTTCCATCATTTCCAATGGGAAATTGCTTTTTGAATCTATTGGGCAGCGTCATATCCTATCTTTTTCTCCTCTCCTCTCCTCTCATCAATTTTAAATATGTAAATCGTGCATGGGTTTACAACTATGTATCATCTAGGGATCAAGTGGGCCAAAATACAAGTTAAAACATAATTGTTGGATCTTTGTAATGAAATCTCATCCATTCTGTCATTCGGTGTGGGTGGCAGTGACTATGGTTGGTTCTTTTGACTCAATTATTCCATTTTAAATTGTGAAAAAGTCAGTGACGCTGACTAGGACATTGATGGTATCAACTCCAGTGTTAGAGTCTCCTAATCAAATTGGGGAACTGTGTTAGTGCCACTGATTGGACTGTCACTCATATCGATTGTTGAATCTTAGTTCCACCAAGTTGGGTTGGTAGCATCGACTCTACACCATAGAGGAATTATCTGAGTCAACAACACTGACTAGAGGGTCTGTGCCTTGGACTCTGTCAATAAATTCTCAAATTTCCTGAAATCAAACATGTAGCATATTAAATCAATTAATACCAATGGCTAATAGGTAAGTTTCATTTACCCCCTATACTTGAAAGGAAGTGGGATCTCATTACTATGAGATTTATTGGATGTCTACTAAGCATGTCTCATGGATGTGGTTCCATACAGATGGTTGCGATAGACTGACCAAGTCAACTAGTTTCTTACTAGTGAAATCTACTTCCAATACACTGATAATTATCACATTTTATCTCCATGTATGGCTTTATTGGAAGGAAGTTTATAACTATTTTTTTCCGATTAGTATGATGCATGTTTTGAGTCTTTCTACATAGTATAAACTATAGGTGATATCAAACTAATATGACATCAATAGATTTTGACCCAAGATAGGCATAAGTGCTATCTAAAGTGGGAACATCTACCATTATAGTTTCAAGTTTATGATGTGGTATATCTAGAGGTTTTCCCTTGGAAGGGTGTTTTAATGTTTGAAAACATTAAGACACTGATGTAAATGGGATTATATCTATCATTTTTTGAATTATACTAGTAGTATGGGTTGGGGTTATTAACAAAGTTATCAAATATGCATGATGTCTTTATACATTGAACAAGTATCAACCTGGAATACAAAAGATCTTGGATGAGGAACCAATACAATTCGAGAAGAGGACTGATCTAAATTCTTGATCTTCATATTCAAAACTTGAGGATCTGAGATATTTCAATATTTAAGGTTCTATACAAGAATCACAATGTATAGAAAGTATTGTAGAAACTAGAGTTAGAGATTCTTAAAAATTATCATGATTTTGGGACAAACTTATAACTATATGGGGAGATTGTATCAACCTTTCTTGAAGTATCTATTAATAGCATGGTATATGAATCACAATATAAATGGCTTTTCTTTATTATTTATAAATAAACTATGTTTTCACACGAGTATTTAGTTAACGTTCATGAGATTGCATGTGAAAATATAAAATGGATGCATTTGCCAATATATAGTACTAGCTTGTTAATTATGAGTTGGCGTTGGAAGAAAGTATCATATAGTGAATGGAAAATTGATGAACCCTAATTGGTACATAATTGAGAAGTATTTTTGACAATGTTTATATGTTAGTGGAAATGTAAAGTATATGTTAAAATCATATCACACTAAGAATAACCTTTGACTTTGGTGATAGTTATTTACATATATGAAGTTTAGTTTTTATTAGTTTTGGTAGGGTTTTTGTTGACATCCACCAGGCTAGGTCTGTCTAAATCTAAATGTTAATGGTGTTGGTTTGGATCACAACTAACATCTACATGATGACTGGTTGGTGTCCACTATGGTCTAGTGCAATATTGAGAGGCCGATGGTAATTGGAAAGGATTTCTCAGGCCAAAGGAGATCAGGATCAATAGTGGATCAATTGTGGATAAATGGAGAACTAAACCTATGGTTGTTGGATGTTTTTGTTGGTCAACATTAACCATGATGAATAGATTTTGTGGGTCTATGTGAGCTAGAGATATGATGATATATACATAGATCAACCAACCTTTGTATCATCCAAAAATTATATATCTTTGATGTATTGTGAACAACAAAAAATATTTCAACTGCTCTAGTTTATACCTATGAAACTCAATTCATTGACTAAACAATCTCTATCCTATCTTCTTAAAATCCTATTCTGTACTGAGGTGGATATTCAATGGGATTTAAGTAAACTTTCTATGAAAGACAATAACAATGATATGTGTGACTAAGATATTGTCAACCCTAACTATTTTTAGTTAGTGGATCCCTTTTCTACCATCTTTCAATCAAACATAAAATGAAAAAATCTTTACTAAATTTTATTGGAAGTCTTAACTAACTTCTATCCTTCTTTTCTCTTTGTTTCACCCTAGTTGAGAGAAGAATCAATAATTTCGTAGTAGGGAATGGGGGTTCTTCTGAATATCAAATTTCTAGAAGATTTAATATTTAGGAGTTGGGACTCAAATTCAATTATGGGTTTCAAATGTAGAGGAGAGTGGTTTCCATAACTTTACCACTATTAATTAGATTTGAACCCAAATATAATAATTTAGAATTTGACATGTTCTTGCTAGTTCTTGAATTAAGTTTAAAATTATGAATGAATTGTAGTACAAATGGATTCCATGCCATGATGAACATTGAATGTGGTCTATTATAGCAGTATAACATTATTATTCTTTCAGATTTTATAGTGAAGCTCAAAGGCACCAAATTGAGGTAGCATTTCCTTGATTTCATGTTGAATGCTTAAGTTTACATTTAGTTAATGTATATTAAGCATCTCAACAGATTATGAGTTTGATGTAATTATATAGTATTTGTTAGAGAATTTCACAATAACATATAAATTTGAATGTTCATTTCACTATGAGTCCTATATGATCCAAATATGGATTTCTCATTTTAGATACATCTGAATATGAATGAGAAAGTGTCAATTTGTTCTAAATAAAATGAATGAAAAAGTTGTTAAGTGAATCATTAGACATATATATTCCTTAAGAAGCAAGACTCCATCATGGAGATAGTATTGTAAAGGGAAGATGTGCATACTTATTAGAGTCTAGGTTGAGGTAGTAGGATCATGTCTCTAGAGTTTCTGATCTTGAATATAGTGGGATAGCCAATATTAGGAGATCATGATTGTATCTAATACCAATAATAACTTTAGTTATCAACAATATTCTAGTTTTAATTTAGTTACTAATGGGAAATTGAAAATTGGTTTTTGTTAGGCCTCAAGTAGTGATTCAACGATAGAGGAAATACTACACTAGATTTTCTTTAGGATGGAGTGCCTGAGTTCTCTCCTGAATACCCATGGTAGTTGAGTCCATCATTTTACAACCAATAATTGGTTACTTTGGAAGGGTAGAGGTCTACTTTGTAGTTTTAAGGTCCATTGACTATACTTTAAGGCTCATATAGTGAGTCTTAAAAAGCAACTAGAACATTAGTGGTGCGCCTCATGTGGTTTCAAGGGCACTCTAGATAGAAGCTAAGAGTTAAATAAGTCAAGATTTCATAATGTGCTATATTTGAACTTAACATGTCTGACAATTTATGTGTCATTGTTATTTGTATATTTATATATTAATTGTTTATTTTATTTCTTACATATTATTTTTCATTTATTATTTAACACATATACCTACATTTTAACTCCTACAACACTATGTCATACATAACCAATTTCAATATTTTACTATTCTCTTGCTTCATTAGTTAGTTATGATTCAAAGTTGAATATCACTCGTTGAGCGTACATCTCAGACTTATCTTGAAATTTTGGTCATAATAAACAATAGTATTATAATTTAAATTAAATATATTAGTATTTCTTTTGGACAAGGTGTATATCAGAAGTAGATATAGTAGTTAGGTTTGTAGAATTGTCTCTTGGTCACCCATTTACTAAGAGAGAGAGAAATTTGCATGATTATATAACACCTTTTTTTAATGTACGTGGTATTAAGTATATTGGATGGCATACACATTAATGTGTGTGTTTAATTATTAGCATGATTTGAATGAGTTTTCAATCTTCCATAGTGTATTCTAATTCAACTAAATATTATGTTTTCTAGTTTGGAAATAGGAAAAATGTGTACTTTATAATCTAGGAAAAAATAATCTCTTAGTGTAACCTTATCTAGTGAAATTTTAGTCTTATATTTTTGGCTTTATGCTGCTAGATATTACACAATTCAATGAATAACTCATTATCACAAATTAAACCCAATTTGTGATATTTTCACTCACATAGATTTGGTTTCTAATAGTTTTAATCCCTTACCTAACCTACATATATCATTGGGGCTAAACTAAGGCCCTAATTCATAGGATCAATTGCATTAACTTTTGTAGCAACATATTCTAAAACCACAATCTCACTGGATACAAGCTTTTCATAGATTTGAGATTGATTTGTATATTATTGTTTTTTATATTACTTGGAATGTCTAGTCATGGCAATGGAATTTGTTCGGTCACAAGTATTTTTGGAAACAATTTCATTTCCATTGGAATATTGGACTTCAATCCTTGTATTCATTCATCTTCCAATCTTATAATGGAAAAAGAACAAAACTCTACCTCAAAATTGAATAATTAAAGATTAGTCTCTTAAACATATCCATGTCAATGCTTCCTACCAAAAATTACATAAATCTTAAGACCCCTTGCTCCCATATTTCATGGACATCCAAATTGGAACATTATACCTTTTGACTATAGGAGGAATTTTTTTCATGTTGTAGCCCAAGGGAAGGAGTTGCTTTGATTTACCATAATAATCTCTCAAGAGCTTATCATTGAGTCTTATTTGGAAAATTTATATATCTACATAACTTGCATGCAACAAATGTAATGTTAGGTAGTTTTATGTTAATAAAATAAACCAAACTTCTAATAATTAAAGAGTGTCTATTTTGAGATATAGGAGTTTCACAATTGTTATGACATAGAGCTTTAGGTAGATAATAAAGAATGTTAGCAAGTTTCATGTCATATTTATAAGCATCTCCAATATCTTCTCAACACAATGACATTAGGAGAGAGGAATACTATTAGTACACCTAGTTATGGTAGGCCCTATGATAACATTACCGATGCATAGATATGTTCTCTCAAACTCACTAAATAAACATATTATTCTCATCAATCACCCTCATATTTGAAAAAAAAAGAAGGATACCATCTACATGTAGACACTATATGATTGAATCCACCATTGACAGTTTTGAATAAGGCACAATCATCATAATAATGAAACCAAGGGACAATATTATATTATCAAACTTTTCCTACTGCTACTTTAACTCATATTTTAAGCAATATACTAATGTAACAAGATCATCAACATGTATTCATTACCACATTTCACGTTATCCATAATATTCTTCACATGCAACTCCTCTATATATTCATTATCTTAGAATAGTGTATCTACATACATACAATCAAAGGTAATTCTATATGTCAAAGTTAATGTTGTCATAACACCAATCATGGTCATATGGGAAATATGTGAATTTAATTCATTATCTATGTGCAAGGCCCTCGATCTAGATTAATTTTTAAATATTCTTAGTTATCTCAATTGGATATTGTATTCCCTAGTTAAATATTATTTTATGCTTCAATATCATTTCATAAATTTGCATTTCAAATTTGAGTTAAATTGCATTTCATTTGCTCAGTTTGCAGTTTATGTGCATTTATATGCTTATATGCAATTATTCCATTTTTGGGGTCTAACTGAAAATCGAATTCATGTATATTTGACACATGGAGTTATTCATAATATTGTCATTTTGTTTTTGTTTTTGTTTTGGTACTCTTAAACATTGTTGCATGGGGTACCAATCCCTTATATTAGACTAGTATGGTGGTGGTGGTTGGTGTGTAAAGTGATGTGATTTAGAGTAAGCCACAACCAAATGGCTTTTCATTGGTAAATGGGCTACTGGACCACTTATTAACATTTTGTTGGCAAAATATGAGATTATGTATGCTATCAATTGAAGAAGTTAGCTTGTAAAAATTGATGATTAGCAAGTGTTCATGGACTATCAAAGTTGATA
Organism: Alisma plantago-aquatica; assembly: GCA_963693085.1. NCBI lineage: Eukaryota > Viridiplantae > Streptophyta > Magnoliopsida > Alismatales > Alismataceae > Alisma > Alisma plantago-aquatica. The sequence goes on from OY856411.1 coordinate 569,634,054, forward strand.
TATATCAATTGATGAGAAAATATGTACTTGTTGGTCAAAGAATTTGTTTGACCAATGAGAAATCAATCAACAATTGATGAAGTTTTCTTAAATGACCGATGAAATAAGGGCTGAAGGAAAATTGATAAGATCAAGCATATTGTAACCGATAATAAATCATCTAATACCTTAATCAATGAGTGTTAGTATTGGAGAAACCAATGGAATTTGGAAACATATGTCAATGGGATTTTGGTTCACCAACTGGTGAAATCTAAAAATTAGAATAACCAAGGGAAATTTAATCTCTCTCTCTACAGATGAAGTTTCAGCTCAATCAACACATGACCTTTTTACCTCACCAACCAATGACAATGGTAATGGTAAATTGATGAAGTTTCTACCTTGTAAAAGATAATGAAAGTTTAATATCTAACAACTAAAGGAAGTGAATGACTACGAACGACTGATGAGAGAACAAGGTTCCATCCAATTATGAATCAACAACAACCAGTCCATGGGACATCTAACCCCTTAGGCTGATGAAAAATCTACACATGACTATTTGATGTTGCTTGCTTTTTAACCCACCTATTAATATCCCTCTTCGGTCCCATCTAACAAACCTTTTGTCAAATCAGTTAATGTTTCTAAAGAATGATGAGGAGCTATTGGAGTATGATGAACATGATGTTGGTTGATGAAAATTTAAAAGTGGTTGTAAGCTTTCATGCATGTGATGCATGACTTGCACTAAACTCCCCTAGGATGAATACATGCCTTCTAGCTTAGCTCCTTACTTCCTACATGTAATATATTCATTTACAAACTCCTTTCTTGTTTCTCTTTCCTTTCTCTTACAACTTGGATAAAATCCATGATGATTCAAGTTGAAAACTTGTGCATACAGTTAAAGGACATTCTTTTCTTCTCTATTTGCTCTAATTCCACCAAATGTGGTAAGCCACCGCACAAGATGAGATTATCCAATATCAAAATAGTGTCCAAACATTAGTTAAAGGACATTCTTTTCTTCTCTATTTGTTCTGATACCACCAAATGTGGTAACCCACCGCACAAGATGAGATTATCTGAAATCAAAATAGTGTCCAAACATTAGTTAAAGGACATTCTTTTCTTCTCTATTTTCTCTGATACCAACAAATGTGGTAACCCACCACACAAGATGAGATTATCCACAATCAAAATAGTGTCCAAACACTAATTAACCAACATTACTAACTCTACGTTTGGTATGCGGTGAATGATGGGGAAGGGAGGGGAGTGAAGGGGAGGGGAGGGGACACTTATTTTAGTCTATTTGGTAAGCATGGGGAGGGGAAGGGAGAGAACATAAAATATGTCATTTTTAACAAGTCATATTATTCCAAGAGTCTACATAAGCCACACACCTATTAGTACATAAAAAATCAAGATAAATTCAACTCACAGGTCTCGTGATCAAAATAAAATTATTCATATAACTATTTTATTAACGAAAAAGATAGATTTCTTATGTCTAATGTGATGAAAAACATTTTTGATGCAAACAAGTGGTTATACATGCACTTTCCTCTATTTATTTAAATTCCTTCCATAACTTGAGAGTTTCCTCCATTTTCCTCCACAATTCCCTTCCTTTTTCTATTTTTCCTAATGTTATTGTGTTAAAAAAATATTTATATCAAACTTTCAGTATTCTCTACCATTTTCTAGACATTCTAAGATTTTTCGAAAAAATGTGTGCTACATTAATTTTTAGTTTTTTTTTCTTTTTAGTTTTTTTCTTCTATTTTTTCCCTCCAACTCCCACCCCCAACATTTTGTATTCCATCCAAGTGAGGTGAGAGACTACATATTCTTTTTTCACATTGGTTGTAAGCTATACAAGTATTTCCTGCCATATTATTTATGTTTTCCCTCCACATTCCATATTTCCTTCCAAGCTTTATAATAAATTTCCCTCCAAGTCTTTCCCCTTCCCCTAGTCTCCACTCCGATTTGGTGGGAAGAAAAGTTGATGAAAATACACTTGATTCTTTCCCCTCCATTCCCCTTCATTCCCTTCCCTTTCCTTTCACCATGTGCAACCAAACAGCTTAAGCCATTTTCCCTCCCTTCCCCTCCCCTCCATTCACCATGTACCAAATAGGCAGTAAAAGGACAGAGAAAAAAATTGAATAAAAATTAAGACCATTTATATGAAAACAATTGCATAAAGGTCTAACTTCACATATATTCATGTCAGGTAACTATACATGAGCTCACTAGACTCAACAACAACATTTATACAAAGAGTACCATATCGATATATTTACTATGTATACACAATGCAAAGCATACAACCAAAAACCAAAAGTGGAGATACATCATATCAGAACTTGTAGGGTAGTGAAATAAGTAATCCTTGTAACCATTTTCATTATGAGGAGAATAGAGTTGTATATTTTTGACTATAAGTGGGTCCGGGGGGAGTTTATCTCTTTTATCGTAATTCAAGGTTATTGAGAATGGTTGAGGACATGTCTCAAATTTTATGTGATAGAGAGGGGTTGTGGTCATAACTCAAGATTGAGGGTTGTACACCCTAGTTTTTGGTGATGTGGCCTATGTACATAGAACACACTATGTTTTTTTGTGATGGTCATTGTACCCTACTAGTAGGTTGGTCTTTTGTGCCACTATAGCTTATCACTCGTGCTGACTAGATACCTTTAGAATATCATTCATCCTAAGGCCTTATACATGGATGGTTGTGACTTAACAATTGTTAGCTAGTAATTTGATTGGTATGCCACAAACTTCTTATAACATAATAAAATACATAATTTAATCATGTAGTACTTATGTTTAGGGTTATATTTTGTGTTATGTTATTGATATTCTTATCCTTAAAGTATCATATGTGATTAATATATGTATCTGTTTAGTTTTTTTTCTATATCTGTATGGGTTCATTATATCGACTCTTGTTAGTTCTTATACTTTTTTTGTTATCTTCCTTAAATGATCCAATTACATAACCTTCTTTTAAGTAATCAATGTTAGCAATTATTATATCATATCACTGGGACTTGGGTCCCACCACATGGTTTTACACTTCTTTTAGGTGACCAAAAGCATAGTCAAGCCTTTGATGGAGAGGAATCTTAGTTCAAAAAAAATAGGGGTCTACGGTTGGTGGGGTTTTAGTTAGAGTCCTAGAGTATCCCTTTACTCACAGGTTTGGAAAGGGAAAATGACATTGAGATAGTTCTCAGTCATAGGACACTACACGATTAGGTTTGCACTTCATTAATAAATCTAGTTCCTCATTGTTTACTACATCAATCAAGCTACATAATGATCACATAGATGTGATTGTGAGATAATTCTGATTTTGCAACTTTAGAAGATAAAAAAATATCAAATAGTTCTAATTTATGCTTTAATGTAGGTGAATATCAATTGTTGGGCCCTAAGTAGGTTCAACAGACTACACAGATGATCAAGGTGTTCAAACAACAACTAAATATAACACATGACCAGGTAGAATTCATATGCAGGCAATCATCATATGAAGTTAAAGTTCCAAGTTGGAGATAGTATGTAGCTCTAAGTCTCCCTTTAGAAAGGTATTATGAGGCTTGGTGAGAAGGGTACGTTAGCTCTAAGGTTTAAGGGACCTTAAGCTATCACAAATCGAGTTGGGAAGGTGGCATACATGTTGCGGTTACTGCCAAAGTTTCATAAGTAGCACAATGTGTTCCACATTTTGATATCAAGTAAGTGCCATCCATATTCATAGCAGACATCATAGAAAGTGGAATCTCAGTTCAATGATGATGTCTTGTATTCTTAGGGTCAAGTGTTGATATTAAAGAGGTATGTGCAAAAGTTGAGGAAGAAGGACATAAATGTAATGAAGGTGTTGTGGAATCAAAATAGTGTAGATGAATTAATAATAGAGGCATGTACATGGGGGTACTAGTCCATTATACTAGACTATTATCGTGGTTGGTGGTGTGTAGACTGCTGAATTAATAATAAGCCACAAACGATGACTTCTCATTGGTCAATGGTAGTTGGACCATCAATGAAAGTTTTCTTTAAATCCATGAGAATATCATTTCTATCAAAAGATAGACTTATTTTGTACAAATTCACAATTATCAAGTGTGTATGAATCTATGACATATATCAACCAATGAGAACACATGTCGTTGTTTTCAAAGAAACTATATTAACAATGATAATTCAATCATAAATTGATGTAATTTTGTATTAAATGGATGATGACAACGACACTAGAGGTAAATGAATGAGATCAAGCATACTTTGGCCGATGAGAAATCATCTTGTACCTTAATCAATGAGTATTAGTAATGGAGAAATTGATGGAATATGGAATCTTGTGCTAATTGGATTCTAGCTCACCAATTGATGAATTATGGAAATGAGAATAACCAATGGATGAATTATGGAAATGAGAATAACAAATGAACTAAGTTTTCCACAAGTCAGTCGACGACCTTTTTGTTTTCCCAACTAATAAAATCAATATTTGTAAAGTGGAAGTTGGATAAGTTCTAACAATCAATGAGAACATAAGGTGAACTGATGATGGGTCAGCAATTCACAAGCGAACGGGAATCTTCCCCCTTTAACTGATGATAAACCTACATTTGACTATTTGACCTTGCTTTCTTTTTAGCCCACAAACAAATAGCCCTCCCCACTCCCATCTAACAAATCTTCTATCAAACCTCTTGCTATTTCTAGAGAATGATGGGGAGCTAGTGAAGGTTGACGAGAAGGTTATTGGTTTATGAAAATTTTAAAGTGGATGTTAACCTTCATGCAAGTTGTTGCATGCCTTGTAACAAACTCCCCTAGGATGAATCTAGGCTTTCTAACTTAGTTACTTACTTCATGTATGTAAGATTTTCCTTTCTAAACCTCTTTTATTATTGTTCTTACCATCCTCTACCACCTTGGTGGAAATACATAGTGTTTCAAGTTGGAATTTTATGCATATAGTTAGAGGACCTTCCTTGCTTCTCCATTTTCCTAGACACACCTAGTTCCTTGGTAAAGGAGATTTTTGAGAAAAAAAACTAAGATCTTTGGTGTTGATTTAATGGTTCCTTATTTAGACTTTATTTTCTTCAACCTTGAGGTGAGTGATATAACTTTTGATGCACTTCTTGCCTACTTCTTAGATACATAATATTAATCTTGCTCTAAAATACCCTAAGATGCATAAGGATGATCTTTTAGGAACTATCTTATCTCAGTAAGATAGAAATACAAATTTTTTCACATCTATGTACTATTCTAAGGATACACTCTTATATTAGTCACTTTCTCACTTAAACATATGGATTAAAGCTTTGTAATATAAGTTAAGGTGATCCAAAAATTTTAATTTATGGTGTTTTTGTTCCATTTAAAGGGAGAAAGAAATAGATGTACATCATTATTGTTTTTTAGATGCTCTAAATTGGTTTACATGCATTTCATAGCCGTTATGCTTTGGGAATTTTAGTTTGGACGCTGCCACAAAAGTAAAGGTGGCTCGTTCATGCTTAGTTTTGACCTTCATAGACCCTAATCTTAAAACTAGCACATCTCTTGGATAATTTTGAGTTATAATCTAAATTTTGATTGTTATCTTTTTGTCTTCTTGTACATATAAGTCAATATTTTCAAATGGTTATAAGATTCCCAAGAGGAGTTATCCTTGTTATGGTCTCATTGGATAATTGGACTTTCATGTGCCCTAATTTGAGTCTTGGTACTCTTTATGACTAAGCTTACCATGCCTAAGTGACTTAGAACTACTTATACATCTTATATCTTTTGAAGTTGCAGTACCTAAACTATTTTACAAACACATATAGGTGTTCTATATGTAACTTGATTGATGCAGTTGAAAAATGAGTAACTAGCTTAATTGATCAAGTGTATCCTTAACCATGTAGTGTTGTGTGACCAGAGAACTATATTGATGTCAAAATTTGTTGCATAGTAAAACAATTAACCCTTGTAACAATTTTAATTGTGAGAAGAATCTTAGAGTTGTATACTATATACATGTGCAACAAGTGTTTATCTTTGTCATCATGATTTCAAGGTCAATGAGGATGTCTATGTGATAGAAGGGGGGTTGTAACTTAGAATTGAGGGTTGTGTACCTTGAATTTTGGTGTCATGGCCTGTGTACCTAGAATGTATTTGGTTTTTGTTTGAATGATCATCGCATCCCCTACTGGTAGGTTGAACCATTGTGTCAGTATCGTGTTTTACTTGTATTGACCAAGGGGAAGATAGGTTTAAGATTCTGGTCAACCTAAGATCTTATATGGGACTTATTCTAACTCTATAGTGGTCATGTAGTGGTTTAGTTGGTATGTCTCAAACTATTCAAGGCTTAACAAAATATATGATTCAATAATGAAGTTTGGAAAATAACATTATATAGGTGTTCTATATGTAACTTGATTGATGCAGTTGAAAAATGAGTAACTAGCTTAATTAATCAAGTGTAACCTTAACCATGTAGTGTCGTGTGGCCAAAGAACTCTATTGATGTCAAAATTTGTTGCATAGTAAAACAATTAACCCTTGTAACAATTTTAATTGTGAGAAGAATTTTAGAGTTGTATTCTATTTAGTATATACAGGTGCAGTGAGGGTTTATCTCTGTCATCATGATTTCAAGGTCAATGAGGTTGTCTATGTGATAGAAGGGGGGTTGTAACTTAGAATTGAGGATTGTGTACCTTGATTTTTGGTGTCGTGGCTTGTGTACCTAGAATGTATTTGGTTTTTGTTGGAATGATCATCATGCCCCCTACTGGTAGGTTGAGTCATTGTGTTAGTACCGTGTTTCACTTGTATTGACCAAGGGGAAGAGAAGTTTAAGATTTTGGTCAACCTAAGATCTTCTATGGGATTTATTCTAACTCTATAGTGGTCATGTAGTGGTTTATTTGGTATGTCTCAAACTATTCAAGGCTTAACAAAATATATGATTCAACACTGAAGTTTGGCGAATAACATTATGCTATCTTGTTGATTTTCTATTCCTGCATGTATCATATGTGATTCATAATTGTAACTATATTTGTTCATCATATAGACTCATATTAATACCTCTACGTGTTAAATTGCTTGCCTTAAGTGATCGAATTATATTACTTGCTTGTAAGCAATTAATTTTATCAATTATTGTATTATATCATTGGGACTTGAGGTCCACATCATTTAGGTGACCAACAACGTGGTCAATCCTTTGGTGGAGAAGAGGCTCAATTTGATGATCTATAGAGCTCTATAGTTGGTGGGTTCTAGTTAGAGTCCTAATTCATCCCTATACTACTCTCAAGTCCATATATAAGAATTTGATATGATGTATCTCGACTTGTAGTTTTTGATTGTATATGATATAAATATCTTACTAATGTACTGGTTGAGGCCGTTGATCTCATATAAAGTTACCTGATATGAATATATGTGAAGTTGGATCTTTGTGCAAATGTTCTCATGAAAATGTTTGTAGTTTTTATTCGATGTTTATTCTATGTCTTTCCCATAATGTTGGTTAATTAGTGATCACTTTTCTAATTTTAAACAATCTCATTTTGTGTGCGAATTGACCCATTTTGTGTGCGTCTCTTGGCTAGTAACCTAGCTTTGCACTTAGTGATTGTTTCATTCCATATAGTTTCGTTCAAATATGAGTTTACATTAAACACTACATTCAAGAACATACAGAATAGGCCTGGCTTTAGGTGCATGATCATTTGGGCATACTTATCTTCTATAATAAACTGATTTCTAGAGTCTTGGTAGTCGAGGCCCATTTACTTCTCCACCGTTCAAGTATTACCTCGAAATCATCTAATTTGAAGAAAAAAAATGTTCAATGTTAGCTCCATAATTTGTCGACCTCTCTAAGTGCTAAAGCCCCAGTACTGGTACCGGTGTACAGATAGCACCAACCAAGTAAACCATATACCGCCAAAAGAACCATTGACCGAAGTTATTGTGCTTTCACAAAAAAATCCAAAGCTGACTCACTCCGGCAGCTACTTTGTAGAGCTTAATCGTGCTGGCCAGCTAGCCTATCGCAATTCGTTCCGCGCTGAATACCGCGTCAACACAAGCTAGCAGATCATCAACCCGGGGTGAGGTGCTGACTCTCCAATTTAGTCACTGTTATATAGAGAACCTATGGGTTACGATCATTCAAATGATTTTAAAATCATAATTTATAAATATTTTCAAATTACAATGAAATGTAAGATAGAGAGACAACAAGCTCCGCCGCTAGTCCCATATGAATAACAAAATTAATTCTCAAAAAGAAATTGGCAAATAATAACTGTTACTAAAGGATGGTGATTCATATCTTTAACCTCACACTTAATATTACAAACATGAGCTAGAACAGAAAGACGTATGTACATCAAACATTTGAGCATTTTCAAAGTTACTTTGACTACAAATATTCATTAAATAAAAAAATACATCGAGATGGAAGGAAGACGATAACAAATTGCGTCGCAAATTCTTTTTGAATAGTAAAATCAATTCTCTAAAATGCTACATCTATAAAATTGAGACTCATGACTTTATTATACATAACATTTTGAACCATCTACACAACCTCCAATGTTAAGAAACTAAAAGTGTCAAATCCAAAAAATCTAGAACTAAATCCTATGCATACAATTTATATCATCCATTGTAAATGAGATCGTATCTAAGAATTAAGAATCTTAGGTTTAAGAAATTGGGGGAGCTGAGAGTGATGCTGGCTCTCCGATTTAGTCACTGTTATATAGAGAATTTACGGGTTAGGATCACTCAAACAATCTTAAATTTTACTACAATTTTAAATCATGGTTTATGAATCTTTTCTAATTACAACACAAATGTGGCACCGACCCTTATTGAATAACAAAACCAACTCTCCGAAATAAACGGCAAATAATATATTTCATTAAAGAATGATGAATCATAAATTTGACCTTACACTCAATATTACAAATATGACTAGAACTAAATCATGTGCATACAATTTATATTATCAACCGAGTACATCAGATCATATCTATGAATTAAAAAACTTAAGTTTAAGGTATTACGGTGTACGTGTTTGTAATAGGATAATTATGCTTTTTCTTTGTTGCTCGTTAGTAAGGAGACGGGACGAATATAATGCCTCTCATCATTATCTATACTACTATAAAAAGAGCGAGTTTATTGTTTAAATTACATCCGATGCCATTTTCTTTTCCGAAAAATTATTCCAATCAATCAGAAGTAAGGATTCAAAATCCTTGCATTCTCCTTGACCCTCTCTCTTCTGACGTTTTTTCTCTATCATTTTTTTTTGTTTATTTTAACTTCTTAAATCTCTCTACAGTTTCCACGACACCTTTGTTTAAAAATATCTCCAGGATGCGGTAGTTCCAAAGCTGAGGAGTTCTAAAACAACGCCAACTAATCATGAGACGTGGAGTCAAAGTGGAATGAGTGGTTTGTTAGGCATGCGGTTATCTCGGCGTGTTTTTTGAAATAACGCAAATATCGCTCCGGTTTTGTGAAGACGACTGGGCAGACACTTCAATAATCGATTGGCTTGCTATTTACATAACTGGAGAACGTGGATAGAAATTCACAACTGGTCGGGCTTCTTTGCGCCACAAAAAACTCCCACCCCCTACCTAGGTGCATTTTGAGATTGAAGTAATCTTTCTTAATTGCACAACCCTAACATTCAAACACCATGACTGACTACTTAGCTCCTCCCTACTATGTGGCATCTCCACTCTCTTTCTCTATGACATAGTTTCCTAACCACCCCTCCCCAACCTCTCTTTTCTTCTCTCCCGTGAATGTTGACTTAATTTCAAAATCATAAGTGAACATCCGTCAATGTACCCTCTCTTCTCATCAATTTTTTTAATGTGAGTCGCTTCCCTTCCTCTCTCACCACGTATTCCTCCCAAATCTCAACTGACTACATCCATAACAAATCATTCTGTCTTTTATATTTGTTTAATTTTATTTTATTTTCTTTTATGATAAAAGGGTCGTTATCCTTTTTAGCAGTTATGAGATTATCATTATCTTTTTAGATTTTTTTTAATATTTAATATAAGATAAATATGTTTAATGGGGCACGATTACCATTATCCTTTTCAAAAGTTTGATTTTTTAAACATTTAAAATAAACATGTTCAATGGGACATGTGCATATATGCACACGTGTGTTGCTAGTGTGGCTAAAAGAGGCTCTTAACGGAAGCTAACGTCCCTCCAGCTGCCATGGCTGTAGATCTTAATTATGCGGACCAGCTAATCCACCTCCCTGGGTTTCGTTACCCGCTGAATACCGTCTCAACCAAAGCTGGCAGGTCATCCACGTGGGGTGACGGACTGGCTCGTCCATTGATACGGAATATTATATGACAAACGTCGTGCCGGCACAAGGCTGTTTCTTCTCTTGACGCCTTGCTACCGACACTGGGAGGTTCTGTAATAACGGTGTCGTTGAAAGAATAAATAACTAATAACGATAGCCTATGATTAATGAATGCACCTTCTGTCATGGTGGAATATAATGCTTAGGTAGAAGAGCTACTACGTGTGACTTACTTCCCCTTCTTAATTAATTCCACCAAAAGGGTTGGCTGAAATCAAATGATATGCAAATCTTGAGCTCAAGCTGCATCTGTGGAGGAAAAATTTACCTCTGTCCTTATTTTCTCTAGGGGTGGAATTTTGAAGAGGAGAGAAGAAGATTTGTTGCAATTGATTGCTTGTCCTATAAGAAAGTACTGGACCAGTCTTATATTACACTGTTTGCTCCCAAAAAGGGTACCTCCGTACACATCCCACCGTTGTATGCGTGGATACTGAACAGAGAGAGACTCCACGTGCATGGCTCTTACTGGCTACCTTTACAAATTGATCTAGCACACAATAGCATCAAAAGCTGCTTATTTCCATGTTTAGGGTCTGTTTGGTAGGATGTAGTTTTACTTCATTACAATTAATTTTCTTTTAAATTTACATTCTATTTGGTAGTGTGAATTTGAGTGTAATTTGTTGAATTCATTCCGCCTACGACTTCATGATTGATGGTAAAATCCCAGAATAAGTACTGCGCTGCATCCTGAGTGGTGGAGGTGCGTTTCTGTCTTAAAACAGCACCTACTACTTGAAAATTTGTTTTTGCTACTGCGGTTGTCCAGCTGTTGCTCTGTTCTGTTTTGTTCACCAAATAACAACTATTCAAACACAGAACGCGAACGACATCCTATCAAATATGATCCGTCCAGTCAAAAGTTGTGACTATCTTTAGTTTACTCTCTGAATAATGAAAGTACAACTTATTACTCCTTACCAAATTAACTCTTAACCCGAAAGCTCACTGTTCATTTTTGGCTCCCAACAACAGTATATGCACTTCCAGGACAAAAAAGGACATTGACACTGCAGAAGTGAAAAGCTAACGCCACTGCAACTGCAGCTTAAACGTGACGTCGTGCCAGCACAACGGTGTTTCTCCTCTAGACGCCAGGCTGTGGACACAGGGACGTGCTGTAATAACCTGCTATAATAACCAAAAGCCATAGCCAATAATAGTCGGTGCACCTTTGTCTTGGTGCGCAACTCATTCCTTGTTTGTTGATAGAAACGTATTAACCGTTGGAATATGATACATAGGTTTTAAGGATAGAACACTGAGGCAAACGGTATGTAGATAACAAGCAAACGATATGTAGATGAAAGTCTGACAGTGGCTCGTGGACATTCTAACCGAATGGATACCAACACCCACGTACTCATTACATCGCACTCATATCTACTCCACGTTAGCTCTCCCTACACATCGCATACCCAGAGGTATAGTACTCTCACGCCTCCTACAAACTGATCTAGCATCCGGACGTATCTCGCGTACAGTTGATATAGGTCACTTACCTTCACAGACAACAACACTTCGCCCCAATGTCCATTAGGGGTCCCAAAAATAGTAGGACAACCATTTACTAAACAAAAAGGGCATTGATTCCACCTCTTAATATTCATGCACCTGATTTCAGTTTTCTAGTAACGATCCTAGGTTCATGTAATAAGATTAACAACTAGTTCACCAGTTTGTGACAGAAGCATCAAAAGCTATGAGGGAGATACAGTTTTGGATAATATGACCTGTGCGCGATGCAATCAGGAAGGTTTTAGAATTGTTTCTCACACTCAGATCTAATGTAGAAACACGTGGCTTTGGAGAAAGATTGCAGTAAATTGAACACGCCATTGTTCCCTCTTCCCGTTTCCTACACCCCCCCCCCAACTCAAATCTCACTAAATGCATTAAGGATAAAAAATTATGGAATATATAGACAAGTATATTAATCTAACGACAGGTACAGATGTCAAAAGAACCACATAGTTGATCTGGATTATATCTAAAACTATCATAATTCGTCAATATTGCCGTTTCTCTTGAATGATGTCTAATCACCGTAGGACGCATACGACATATGTGAGTTGCAAATGTGTCGTGTCGAAGTTTCAAGCCCGATACTATATACATAATAAAATATGGTAGAAATCCAAAATGATCTACATGTATCATGATAAGAAATATCTCACTGCATACTAGATGCTCACCTTTAAGCGTTTACATCCCTCCATATTCTAGTCTTCCCATGGCACGTAAGCATAACACTGCTGTATCAAATCTTTTTCCTAACGTATGCTCCATTTTGTCTCTAGTTTAACATAATTTCTCAATGGATATGATCCACAATCATTTTGGTGTATGTGTGTAAGAAACATGAAACTATATCAATCATCCACATGCCAAACACCACACAAATTTTTTTGCAAGTTATGAACATGAAAATCTAGGTTTGAGATTATATAATAAACTAGAAATGTAGCAACCCAAATAAAACAACCATACTATTACAATTTTCAAATCTAATATAGTTGTCACAGTAAAGAGTCCAACCCAAAAGGGGATCCACTTTATACATAATTGAGGATTAAATCTATTCAATCAAACACACTTATATGTATGATGGAAATTTTGACTTTTAAGTTTCTCAAGTATGGTATATCAAATATAGTCTTTAAGTAGAGGTGGAAATTTTGAAAAATACAATATTATTCTCACTCAAAATCCATACATCGTTCCTCACCATTAGAGTGGCATTGCAAAAGAGAAGGTTATATAAAAACATTGCAAAGGACCAATGTAGACAGCAACTTGGTCATCTCAAGCTATCCTTCAAAGTATATAGATCAAGGTCCTCTTGAGTTGTCAGTCTCTCCTATGACACTTACATTTGGCTCGTTTGAGAACAACACCTAGAAGAGGAAACAAGAAGTATGCGTCAGTTAGTACTAAATTTGGGCATTACAGGGTAGGTAAGTAGAAAATAGGGGGTTCCCATACAAAATGGGCTATTAATGAGTAGGTAAGTTCAATAATAATAAAGCAAGAGAATGAGTCATTTATATAAAAATCATTAAAAGATTATGAAGAGTCTTGACATATAACAACACATAATAATATAACTGCATGAAGATAAATTAGACTAAAGTAGCTATTGAAGGGCCAAGACACCATTCAATTTTAGGCCATATGTCATATCACAGTCACAAGAAAGTCTAAAATTTAGATAGAAATTGTACACTCGTGGTCTTCACATATTATTGAGGTCATATTTTCAATTTAAGGACATATTAGGTATGTAATTCAAATCAAGAGAACATGTGCATACATTCCAAGTACTAATATGTCAAAATTTTGATCACCCAGTGTGATAATAGGTAATCTAATTTTATTATGCAAACACATGTTCCATTGGATATCTATTCTAGTTCTTAGATCCATCTTTTACTACATAAGTCTATATATGTCTAGATAACATATATGTGTTACTAATAATGTGCATGTCTCCAATTTAGGTCTTGAATTATTATTCTCTCTTAATATATTATAGCTCAATTTGGTCAATTAGGGTGATGTATATTTTTCACATGAGGTATATTTAAAGGAACACTCTTATTGCAAGAATCTAGGATCTAAGTCTAATATTAATGTATATGTGAACACATAAATAAATATTTTTGCACATATAGGTAAACACTAAATATCTATTATCATTATACTTAAGGGTACTAGAATAAATCATATATTCACGTCACATTTATTTGCAGTTGCAGTTTAAAATTTTGTTTATTATTAGTATAATTAGCTACTTTATCATCCCTCATTGCAAGTATACAAATATATATATATATATATATATATATATATATATATATATATATATATATATATATATATAATTGATGACTCCCGACTTTGACATCATGCCTACATTCTCTTTTCTAAAATATATTTTAAACTAGACCAAACCATATTGAGTGACTCATAACTCTAGGGATATAGTATATATTCCCATTTAGGTCTCTAAACATCTTTCTCACTAGGATCATTCTTGGTTAGATAGAGTCCAAGATGGCATGAGTTGGGATGTTATTTATTAATATATCCTTATTAGAGAAACTTAGGTTTTAAAACTAACAATGATATATGTTAAGAATAATAGGTTATCAAATGTCCTTGTTAAACTATAATTGTACTTTTTTACTTTTGACACTAATATCATATTACCAAGTATCTTAGTATAGGATCTTAGTATTAATACTTAGGTAAAATTGATTTGTCTAACGGATATTGGTATAGTAAGTGTTAAGGATGTCGATCAAATAATCTGAATCATTATCATAACTAGGAGTTATATACTAAGTATCATATTTATCTTTTAGATCATAGTTTAGTATGTCATTATCCTTTATATTTGTAGACTATATAGAAGCAACATGAAATAATAAATTACACATCTATAGATGTGAAAGTGATCGGTTTGATGATCAATTCTTTGGTCAAATCTTGGGTTTGTAATTGTCTATGATCTCTTCATTGGCCTCTTTGTATCCATTCTGAACTAGGATTATGCATATTGGTTGTAGGTTGCTAGGTTTAATATTCCATTAGATAGGGTAATTAAAGGGGAAAACATCCTATCTCTGCTTGGTATGCAAACACCTAGATATTAGATATCTAGTGTAATCAAACATGACTACCACAAGTCCTAATTGTAGCAAGGTTCAAAAATTGTATGAGTATCCCACACGTTCTTCGCCATTGTGAATCATGTAGCGAACGTAATTGTGCTCCATATAACATCAATTATAACTTGCTACAGGGTGAGGGTGGTCTTCAAGTCGATCATTATACCTCCTTGGATATTTGTATAGGAGACACGAGTGGATTTGAGGTAGAGCCAAAAATCCCAAGTCAACCTAAGCAAAATGATGTTGGTCAGAGTCTACAGATTTTTTAATGATGATGAACTTGAAGAAGATTAAGGTGTAATGAGGTTTGATGTTCTTTGTCCATGATTGCTACTCTGTGGAATATGAAGGTTATAGAGATTCAGGGATGTTGGGCATGGTTTGTGGATCCCATGTGGTGGTTTCTAAAAGACATGCTTCATCGGGTAGAGGGTTTAATGATAGTGATTTTCTCCATATGTTTTATGCTATCGGACTCATGATACAAGTTCTGTCGAGGAAGGTGAAGTAATAGACAAGGAACAAGGCAGCCTAGGGCGACTGGTGTCAATCCATATAGTGATTGCAGAACCGGAGGTGAAGAAAGAAGATGGTGTTGTAGAGCTTGGTCGATACATCAAACTCTGCTATACTCTACAATTCTAGCAATAGGTTCTCCTTGACCAAGATTCTTGGCATAATATGACAAACATTGATAGTGAGTAGGGTTTTAGTAGAACATGTATGGAAGAGGGAAAGGTGGCTGAAGATATAGGTAATGAAGGAGGATAAAAAAATAGACAGAGGAGAAGGAAGAAAATGGCCGATTGGATCACTAGTAGCCGTAGTAGAAGAAGGAGGATATGTGGGGTGTCAGTCATGTGACTGAGGATTGGAGAAATAAATAGAAGGTAAACAAACTTTAAATTCATCAAAAAATTTCAATCTTAGGTTATTAAAACATTTATCTTTCTAATTTCATTAGGAGGGTAAACCAAGTCTGATTGAAATGAAATTGGTAGGCATAATAATTAAGACATCAAGAATCTAATTTTGAAGTCAATTTCTCCTGCTAAAAGTATTTGATATTTATTTATTTATTTAGATGATAAGTACTCATTTAATGTTTTTCACTCCTATTAATCAATTTCATACATGTTTTACATAATTCACCCTTTTCCTTTTATCCAAACTCTTAAGAATACTTTAGAGTGTCAAACTGAGGTCATGACTCATTAATTGATGAAATTGTATAATTAACTCTACTAGAACATTAATTAAATTTTTTAAAACTCCATATAAAATTATTTCTATTAAAGTATTAAGTTTTCTTGACTTGAAATCATTCTAGTTCAATTTAAATTAGGGAAAGGGATTTATATAAAATAGTTGGAGAGGCATGAGAAAAGGATAATGCTACACTTGGTATCTAGATTTGGGTATGTTCTTGTTATGACCTAGTTTCATCTTAGTGTCAAATTACGGTTTACATGGGTGATTACATGCGTAATTAGATAGATCATTGCGTAAGCATAATTAATTGTGGTATCCCAATTATAATTTATAAAACCTAATGAGAAATACTAAGCGTGCCACTATTTTGAACAATTAGGGTTTGAAAAGTACAAATCCTAGTCGGCTAGAATTAGGGGTTCTTTCCCACCATGGTCGTGATGGGGAACACGAGTGTGGTGCAGGAAGGCACAATGACCCTTCTAGAATGGAACGAGCGAGTTAATAAAAGGGATAGTTATATTTTAGTTTGAGTCTTGGGTAGAACGGTCGTGGTAGGCAACATGGTTGTGGAGGGTTGATGGTGAATAGTCATTCTAGGCCACATGGTTGTCTTGGAGGAATTGAAGTGTTGGCCATTTTTATACTTGAATCTAATGAAATCTTGGCACCACAACCGTGGTAGGAAGCATGCCCATTTTGGTTCCTCCTTGTCATGGTCATGGTAGCTTGCTCGGTCATTCTGGGGATCTCTAGGCATTTTTCTCTTCAACTGACCATTACTATAGACTATAGTATAACAATGTAGTGTTTTCTATTTAATTATTTTATTGGTAACTCAAAATGACTTGAGATCCAATTTCTTTCCAGACTATATATATATATATATATATATATATATATATATATATATATATATATATATATATATATATATATTGTCATAATCTTTTAGGAGTTTTTACCTATTAAGTAAATGATTTTTGGTAACGTGTATGGTAGAAATTTTCCTAAAATAAAAGAAAGTACATGTGCGTTAATTTGCAATTGACACAAGCACCTTATTTTCTCTATGAGCAAAATAACACATTGTGAGATCCCATATTTTGTTACCCTTTCAAGAGAACTGAAATCCTAGAAAGAGAGGAAGAGTTAGGGTTTGAATGGAATAAGTGGCTAGATAGCGATCTAGGGTTTTTGCTTCCTAAAGTTGATGAAATTAAGTAAGTTTGTCATATATAGATAGGTTGTCTTGGTAATTTTTATCTCACATGTCAATATTATGTTTGTCCTCTAATTTGATTCAAAATGATATCAAATTTCCATCTTTTTTTACTCTTTCTCTACAATTTTCCATTCCTAGGGTTTCCAACTAGGAGTTTTATATGCATTCAATAATTTCATATGTTGGGCTACAAAATTTAAGATGTTTTACACCTTAGATGAGTGTGTACTTCCATTTAACATTAGATTGCACAAAACTAGATTAAATCCACCATAAATCTTCAATCTTTTTGTATAAGAATATAAACCTTAAACTTGTCTTTTGATTCTAGCTTTTACAAAATGAATGACGAGCTTCAGAAGATGAAATATATTATAAATTGATATAAAACATCTAAAATGATATTCCTAATGGTATTGTTGAAGTTAGATAAATATATAGAAATTTGGGGTCCTCGGTTAAGTTTGAAATTGCTGTATGACTGACGAAATAACTTTGCCTATTTGAATTTCTTTATTTATAAATGATTGTTTTATCTAAATGTTTTGTAAACATATATCATATATTATCTAGGAATTCATTTTTTGTTAAACTATTTGCTTGAAATCTCGGTAAAGAGGGTGAAACCCTATATGAGTAAAAAGTGGGATGTTTGTGAATAGACATCATGAAATCCAACAGAAGTTATTCTCCTTGATGAATATAGATTTATTTATTCAAGGATATTCTTGACTCTTCATATTCTAGTGAATGGTGTGGAGACCCTAGTTCAGTTCATACCAGGGTTTCATATACATGTTTGATTGTATGTGACTTGTTGAAGAAGTCTTTTTATCAATTATCTTATGGTGCATCAAATCCTTATGGGAGTCATGTGATATGTGAATGAGGCAAGTAAAATCAGAAATTGATGGATCCACTCCTTCCAGCATAGAGGGAACTTCATAATCTCAAGAGTGATCATAAAAAAGTCTGGTTTGACCAAATCATAAGCTTTAGTGATATCGCCTTTAATATGCACATGCTGGTAGAGCAGTCAGATTTATTGACATTACAAATTATCTCATTGGATAAAGGAATAGAATCAGTGACATTTCTATCGTGAATGGAGGTACATTGGTTGTAAGCAATGATGCTAGGTAGGACTACACTCAATCTAGTAACCACAACTTTCGAAATTATTTAATAGACAAAATTGTAGAGGGCAATGGGTCTCCACTCCTTAAGGGAATTGGATTCCTTGATTTTGGGAATAAGATTAATGAATGTCTTGTTAATCTCTTTCAGAAGCCTTTTTTTATCAAAGCAATCTACTACAACACCAAACAACTCATCACTAAATGTACTTCAGGAATGCTTGAAGAACTTAGCATCAAATCTGTCAGGCCCATGTGCTTTTTTAGGGTTTTCACTTTTAATAATGTCATCCACCGCCTCTCTAGTAACACGGGTAGACAGATGAAGAATTTGATCCTTGGAGAGACATGGTATCTTCCATATAGGGTCCCACTCAATACTCCCAGTAGATTATATATTGAAAATATCATCATACAAGGTTTCAATGTGTTCTCTCATATCCTTTGGATTAGTGATCTTAACATTACCATCCTTCAATAACCAAATTTAATTTCTTTGTCTTCTTATATGTAGTGCGTTATGAAAAATCAAGTTTATATTGCCTTGAGATAGAAATTGGACCCTAGATTTCTGTCTAACTAGGTCCTCTTCTCTATCAATAGCAAAACTAGCCTCTTTTATAGAATTTGCAGCCAGGTCTCAGAGAAATTCATTTTTAGGATCCTTATCAACCTTCTTAGTAGCAAGTAGGGCTTCCAGTTCATCTTCCCTATCTAAAGAATATACATTCCCAAAATGATTCTTGTTCCAATCAATAAGATCATGCCTCATATATTTCAACTTCTTCATAATTTTGAACATAGGACAACCTTTGACATCAAAATACTCTAGCCCTTATGAACTAGATCTAGGAAAACAAGGTACTCAATCCAGACATTAAAGAATCAAAAAGGGATATTTCTTATTTTATTCTTACAAATCAAAATAAGCTGGAGGATTTTAATGTCACATTATATAGTAAAGTAAATTTCAATAAGTTATACACAATAACATAATAACTACTTGTTATAATATATACTTAATAAGTTACTTGTCATGAAATAAAACTAGCTTTCAAAAGAAGAAAAAAGGTGCAAGCAAAAAAATGAACAAGCCATATAAAGGTAAATCATATTCATAATTGAAGATTTTGATTGAAGGAGAAACTATGTTTAACCCTGCATGAGTCGTTTGATTTGAAACAAAGGAAATGTAATGTATTACACATAAGATGGAATTAGTAGGTAGAATATTGATTTAGAATTTCAACTTCATGTTAGTAAAACGATAATAAGAAATATATGGGGCATAGAATACATAATAATATACATGAATGAGAAACATGACCATAAGAGATAAGTAAAATTCAATGATGATAGATGGATGACTAGTATACAGGGAGAGGATGCTAGCAAATAAAGAAGGGGTTGAAACATGAGGGGGTAATATAGATGATAAAAGAGAGAGATTGTGAGATATGAGAAAATGCTAAATAGTCAAGTCTACTTATTTGATAACTAATTAAGCCAGATAGGAGAAGTGTGTTAAGTGAGCACATGAAGATCAAAATTACAAATATCAAAATCATCTTCACTTTTGTATCTTCCTTCATGAGAGTAATATGGGGATGAACTGATAAGGAAATAAATTTTAAATAGTACATAACCACCATGGTAGACACATTTAATGAATGTAATGATGACACATTATTGGATACCAAAACCCCAACGGGGTACATAAATAAAGTAATTTATCACAAATCTTAAAATGAGAAAACAAATTCATGTGCTAAAGATAATGGAAACTTTAGTAGACTTCAAGAGAGGTAAAATTCAAATTATAAATTTAAAAATGTAAAAGCATGTTTCTATGAGGTTAGATTATTAATAAAGGATGACATGTTTTTAGGGTTGTAATAGTTCAAGGGATATCACTAGTTATTTGACCTTGTATTACATCCCAAAATTTTCATAAATGATTTGAAACTTTTAGTGTGGTTTTCTTAATATGATTTATTTGGGGGACCTAATGCAAAAAGGTCAGAAAATAATATTTCTTTAAAAATAATAAAGAAAGGAAAATAAAAGGATCTCAAAACACCTCTTTATTCTAAATGTATTTCAATTAAATTTAAAGATGATAATAACTGGTTTTCCCTTCCTTTTTGTTGGGAAATACAGGCACATAGTATAGCAGCAGAAACAAAATTATATCTATCTGTATTTCCATAACAACAAGATTGTGTCAACTACTATGAAATAGGAAGGATGATTTTAGTGAGTTATACCTAGTCCTGGAGCAAGTCCAGTGACAAAACTTGCTTCTTTGGAACTGCTGACTAGTTGCTCTTGGACGGTGGTTGTGAAATTCCTGATCTTCACCACGAACAACAGTCAACACAACCTCTACAACGACCCTAATGGTCTTGCCACACACTGTAGGTTGACTTTGATATCTGAGAAGCAACCAAAGGACTCCCGCCTATAGAGTAGTCCACATGTACCAACTAGAACTCATGTCATTCAAATAAAATAGATAGGAAGGAGTTGTCCCTCCCGTTGGTGTACTAGTCACCAACCTACTCTCGTACAACAACAACTTCTCAGTTGTTCTCTCCCGTTGGATATCCCTTCCTATCGGGTAGGACTTACATGGGCGCTCTTGGTTACCACAACCAGAGAAGACAAAATTGTCAGAGGAAATGATTCATATTTGTTTGTGTTGTATTCTGGGAAGCAACAAGTACCCCTCCTTTTATAGGCCAGGTTAGGGTCAAGGTTCCTAGTATGCTCGGGATTGTGTAGGAGTGGAACGGACCATAACATCTTGAATTTTTACAATCTTTGACAGCCAAAATGGCCATCTAGTAACCCATATAGTCATCTAGTCACATGAGATTGTTGCCTTACACTACCATAGGGTCGTATTGTAGTTTCCCAACTGCATATGAATTTATCAATTTTAATTCCAGTTAACATCACATATTAATTTACTTGCACTCTAAGTATGTGCAATCAAAACTATTCAGGAAACATCTAGAATATTTGTTCAACCCAATTGAGCCATCTCACTCAGGCGAGATGCCTGTCTCACTCACCCAGACGGCCATCTGGTGAGTCTGAGATGAATTGATCGGTTCAAGGGTAGAAAATAACCAATTCAAACTCTGATTATTTTGACAACCCGAACGGCCGTCTCAACACTTGAGACACCTATATGGCCACCCAAAGAGTCATCTCACACAATGAGATGGTCGTTTGGCATACCTAGTCAGCCAATCAGTCGATCTGTTGTGTGAATTGAATGCCTAAACTTTAGTAATCAATCCAATCATCATTCAAGATAAATTCCTCTTCTCTATGAGTTCCTTTATGTGTGACCCTATAGGTCCCATATCCTATTGGAAATGGATGTCCATAACTAGCTTATGACATCACAAGCAAGGAACGGTGCATAGTCGCACATCAGTTCTATCCAAGTGAATGGAAAGTTGGAAAACAACTTTAACCTACAATCTGTGTACGGTGTTTCATTCATTGTATAATTCCTCTGTCTCTGATATCCAAGATGACCTCGAGGCATGGAAGGTCATCCACTCAACATTCAATCCATGTTCCTTGAATCAAGAGTAGACTGTCTGACATAATGTGACCTCAATATCATATATCGATTCACATGTGCATGCACATGCATTTATCAGTCTCTCTTATAAAGTGGACATGATATCATACTCTAGTAGGAAGGGAAAATCCCATATTTATCACACATAGTCTATCCCATGTGTCAAAATCACCCAATCATCACCTTTATAACAACCCATATTTCAGGAATGCATTTGATGATGTCAAAGTGTACATAATGACATGTGACAAGTGTAGTGATTTCAAGTCTAAGAATCACAATCACCACCTTCACTACGATATATGACTGAGACCACCACAACCATGTGTCACTCTCAAGGTGGGTCTATCCGATACACTATTCCCTAACATGTAGTTGTGTGCTTGGTTTGATATTGTCTTATCATGACTAGTGAGATTTACTCATCAACCAACTCACACTCTAGTCTTGTGTGTTACTAGTCTCATTACCATTCTCATTATTTTGATCAAATTGACAACCCTCAAGTATCAATTTAAAAAATTGTAGTGAACAATTTTCTGATGAGCCAAGATCCAACATGATTCAATTATTACCCGACCTACACCAGCATCCATAATCAACCATTAAGGTAGGCAATCATGCCAATTGTGTCATATGTAACTCTTGGATAGATGATATGCGCAACTCTTTTCCATAATCACCTACATGCATCTGGGCTTAGAGTCACTAAGAATCACCAGTTAGCCTAACCCGATAGCCAGTATGATAATAATGCACCCCTCTTTAGCGGAACCTACATTACCTTATGTAGCGGAACCTACATTACTAGCATCACACTTCCACGAGGTAGATGGCGCACCATGCTTTAGTGTAACCTACACTTAGTCGAACAAGCTTTTCATGTGTATTGCTATTGGAAGACATCTTAGACTTAATATGTTTCATGAGGGATTTATATATATCATATATATATATATATATATATATCCATATATTGTATCCAATCACCACATATATAGCATGTATCATATGAATGCTATATCCCACAACATAAACATGCAATATAAACAAAAAAGAGATGGTTATGGCCATGTCTACTTGTAATTACTTGGAGCAACAAGGAATGGCTACCACCTAGGTCAATCATCACATCACATGTATGAGCCTACTATTGGTGTAGACTTGTGCTTGCCAATCTGGGTAGATCATTTCAACCCTTGAACTAGTCGTCTTTACTCTTAGCTGGTCAGTTGGTCATCACAGACTATCTTATATCCTCCAGTCCAACTAATGTTTGGACTCCTTCCAAATGGTCAGTTGGGCCCACCAATTAATCATATGACTCCATCTTTCTATCCTCCATGGCCCTCCTGACGGTCGACTCATCTCACAAGATAGTCGTCTCATCCAACAATTATCATCTTCCGCGTCACTGAAAGAAAAGAAACTATTCTATTTCTACTTTATTACATTGAATAATAGAGAAACCTCGAGTTACATTTAAGGGGAGCAAAGATAGGAAGGAATCAACTTACATTGGGAAGAGGGAGTTAGAGGCACGGTACGTAGACTGAGATAAACAAGAACAAAAACCAAACCATCCAACCACACATAGATATACAGTTTAGGCCATAACCATGCTACACATATACAATCAAAACTGCTTTTAGGGTGACGTGTGTAAATTGCAGATATATATATATATATATATATATATATATATATATATAAGTTTGGGATTATGTGGTCTTTTATCGGATATGCATATGAGACCATTTAAATATTCACATCGTATGCTACAATTAAAGGATAATACCAAAATCCCATCATATTGATTATCCCAAATTATAATAAATTGATGTGGCTCTGATACCACTGTTGGAAAATATGAGCACAGAGTATAGTAGAGGAAACACAATTTTATCTTTTTGTATCCCTAGAATAGTAAGATCACGTCAACTACTATGAAATAGGAAGGATGGTTTTAGCAATTTATACCAGGTCCTGGAGCAAGTCCAATGACAAAACTCACTTCTTTGCAATTGTTGACTAGTTTCTCTTGGACGATGGTTGTGTAGTTCCTGGTCTTCACCATGAACAACTATCTACACAACCTCTATAACGACTCTAGTGGTCTCACCATGCACAACAGGTTGACTTTGGTCTCCAAGAAGTAGCCAAAGGACTCCTGCCTCTAGAGCAGTCCACACAAACAACTAGAACTCCTATCGTTCAACTAGAACAGACAGGAAGAAGTTGTCCCTCCTGTTGGTATACTAGTCACCAACCTACTCTCCCACAGCATCAACTTCTCAGTTGTTCTCTCCCATTGGCTATCCCTCCCTATCCGGTAGGATTTGCCTGGGATCTATTGATTACCACAACTAGAGAAGACAAAAGTTGTTAGAGGAACTGATTTTCAGTTGTCTATGTTGTATTCTACAAAGTCCCCAGTACCCCTACTTTTATAGGCGGGGTTAATGTCAGGGTTCCCAGTCTATACAAGATTGTATAGGAGTGGAAGGAATTGGAAGATCTTGAATTTTCACAACCTACGACAACGAAAACTGTCGTATGGTGACCCATACGGTCATTTGGTCACATGACACAGTTGTCACACACTGCCTGACAGTCGTCTATCAATTTCCCAATTACATATGAATTTGGAAATTTGATTCCAATTAGTAACACATTAATTTACTTGCACTTCAAGTATGTGTAATCAAAACTATTTGGGAAACATCCATAATATTCATTCAGCCAAATTGAGCCATCTCACTCAGACAAGATGCCTATCTCAGTCACCCAGACGGCCATCTATTGATTCTGACATGAGCTAGTCGATCCAATCACATTGAATCGGTCAGTTCAAGGGCAGAACTTAACCAATTCAAACTTTTATTAGCCTGACAACCCAAATGGCCATCTAAACACTTAAGATGCCCATCTAGCTACCCAAACAGCCATCTCACACAATGATATGATCGTTTAGCAGACCTAGTTATCTAATCAGTCAAATATATTGCATGAATCGAATACATAAACACTTTACTAATCAATTCAATCATCATTCAAGATAAACTCCTCTTGTAGATGAGTTCCTTTGTGTGTGACCCTATAGGTCTCATATCACGTTGGAAGTGAATTTCCATTACTAGATTATGACATCATAAGCAAGGAGTGGTTCCTAGTTACACATCAGTGCTATCCAAGTGAATGGAAAGTTGAAGAACAACTTCAACCTACAATATGTTTAAAGTGTTGTAGTGATTGTATAATTCCTTTATCTATGATATCCAAGATGAACTCAAGACATGAAAGTTCATCCTCTCAACATTGAATACATGTTCCTTGAACCAAGAGCAGACTGTCTGAGATTATGTGACCTCAATATCAATAATTGATTCACATCTTCATGTACATGCTTTCTCAGTCTCGCTTATCAAGTGGTCAAGAATATCATACTCCAGTAGGAGGGGAAAATCCCATATCTATCACTCACGGTCTATCCCATGTTTCAAAGTCACCCAATCATCGCCTTTATAACAACCCATGTTTGATGACTGTGTTTGATGATGTCAAAGTGTACCCAATGACATATGACTAGTGTAGTGATTTCAGGTCTAATAATCACAATCACCACCTTCACTATGAGATATGATTGTGACCACCACAACCATGTGTCACTCTCAAAGTGGGTCTGTCTGATACAGTGTTTCCTAACATGTATTTGTGTGCTTTGTTTGATATTGTCATATCATGACTAATGAGATTCTTTCATCAACCAACCCACACTCTATTCTTTTGTGTTAGTGGTGTCTATCTACCTTCCATAGTAAAAACCGACTAGGGACATGATAAGAATGTACATAATCTTAGCATTCTCATGATCTCATTCACCAAGGCTATTACTTGAAGACATAAGTCATTGAGTATTTTCATTCTTTATACATTTAGTATGTATCCTCATTATATCGTAATTAAGTGAAACAGATGAATTGGAAGCTTGCCTTTATTAGTATCAATCAAATCCTTTAAGGTATATGACATGTCAATCATCACATGATTGGATCTATGGACATACCTTACCAACACTTTTCCCCTCAAGGAAGTCTAAAAGAGATGAAGAGACAGGCAATTGGCATGGAATTTGAAAATACAAATAGACTACTTGAATATGAAGTTTTATTGCCTTTTTAAATTTTATCATAAAAGATAAATAGCATCAATATCTTTCTTTCTCCTCCTCTATGGATTAAAAAAAGAATAATAATTTTCCCATTTACTAAATATGAAAATATGAGATAAGTTACTCAGTTGGACAAACAATAAATGACTTCCTTTTTTCTTTTGTATACATATGAAAGAAATAACATTATCTTCTCTTTTCCTCTCTCTTCATGAAAAGTTCTCCAAAAGGAATAAACATGCTTATAAATTAAATCTTAATAGAATAGTCATTTCTAATCTTGTGAGTCAAAGAAACAATTAAGGAAAATCTTTCCACATTATATCATCTTTTGATGCATAAAAATCAAGTTTAGTGACCAACATAGAAACTATTGGAAAAAGACATGTCAAACTCGTATTTTATTAGCTGGAAATGATATAGACTGCTTAATTAATGTGTGGTTCAAGTTTGCACTTGTTTTGGCCTTGTTTGACCCTCTAATTCAATTAGGAAAGTTTCTATATAATTTTATTAGGATTTAATCACGAAATACATTAAATGCATGGTTTAAACATGTAGTCTGGGTTATTATCCATGTCATGCGCCTCTTTCCCTTTTCCTCACATGATCTGACCACCCATTCCTGATCTAATGACCACTTCACATCTCCTACATCTTGATTTCTTCACGGACAACATGGATTTCACAGTGCCTACCTTCCCCAATCCCTTTCTCCCTCAACTCGCAACCTTTTCGTGAGATTTCTTCTGTAATAACTTAGTCTTCTCCCCGATTGCGATGATCCATTATTCCCTTTCCCTCTCGCTCTGTCGCCAAAATGCCCAATCTAGGGATTCTTTTTTCCCCAATGTTTGGTTATAGAGATTACTACAAGTCTTCTTGTGTCAATATAAGGGATTTTAATCCACCACCAACCTTCACCCTTTTCCCCCCATCCATCAATTTCACCTTATGTTCCCTAATTTGCCACTGCCTAATCAATTCACCCTTTCGGCTATGACCTTCTCACCTCATAAACCTCTGCCTCCTATGAAATTGCCACTTCGGTAAGCACCCAAGACAACCCTTTGATGTTTCCTAATCGCCCACTTGCCCTGGGTTTGCCCCAGTTGCCATACCCTATAGATTCGGTATCATCTCTTTCTAGAACTTTCCGCCTTGGTCTCCTTGTGATGCTTTGACCACCAAACCACCTCGAATGGACTCGCCTTGCCTTGACAATGGTTTTCCAATCTTATTCGACATGTTTCATTCTAGTTTCTATGGTCTTTGATCCTCTGAGTCCTTCTCTAGTTTTGAGTTTTCTCTGAAGATCTAGGGATACAACAGTCCTTTCCCCATGTGATTATTTCTTCATCTTTGACTTGGCCTCACAAAGTTCTTTACCTTGTCTTGGTGGTTCCTTCATAACGTTTTCCTTCATTATAGATCACATGTTACTCCTCGACCAGTGCTAGAGCCATTCTCATGTTCCTACCCACTGCCAAGCCTGAGCTTTGGCTCGATGGCCTTGTCTTGACACAAGGAAGGTGCAGAGGACCGCTACCCAGTGTAAATTGCTTCCATCGAATTGCTAGAGCTAGAGCTTGAAGCTCCAAGCTTTTTCTTGAGCCATGTCTCAATCGAGAAGAAATTTAATCATGATAAGACCATGGTTCCCATGCCCATTTAGTTATCTAGTTTTAATTTCTAGGGTGATATTGGTATTTCAACATGCTTTTAATTTTTTTAGCCATGAACCATGTTTGTGTGTGAATGAATATTTTAGCATCGCATGTTTGATTAAATTTAACACATGCATAAGGTCATTTTGTCCTTTCACCAATTATTTACATCGTCACAATATAATCTCTCTTCTCCCTGATTGGTCAGCATAGTAATAGTCATCGAAATTACATACGACCTCAGAAAAATGAGCTAAAATACTCGTTGGAAAAGGATTTTTCATGAGGAACTTGAATTTACAATTTTCAGACTTTGATTCCTCTTCGAACAAACCCTAGTTTTATAAAAAAGTAATTTTAGGGTTTCATGTTATGGTAAATGCACATTAATATACATTGTGCTATGAATAGGAAAATTAGGGTTCTTCAACCCCAAGAGCATGATTTGGGGTTCTCCCAGTCAAAGAAGAGAAATAACATCTTCTCAAAGAGAAAGATAAGTTGTCTATGCATTTTGAATATAAATATTGACTGATTTTATGTATGTATCAAATACAATGAATTCTATGAAGATATTACCTATAATTTCAATTGTATAAAGTCAATGAATCTATAAGAATTGAATGGTGTATTTTGTAGATAATGGTCACTATATTATCTGTCATGCACATTAAGAGTAATTTTTAAACTTAAAATGAGTTTTAAGAGAATGAAAATGATAAAAGATATATTATATAAGATCCTCATTAAGAGGATCCACACAGTAAAACTAAAAAAATTGTGGTGCATAATCGAAGAGGCACTTCAATGCATAAGAGGCACTTTGGTGCATAAGAGAAGATGCACTTATTGCAAATCTAATGGTTCTTATATAGGTCAAGATAAAAGAAGATGATTTAAAGAGAAATTTGTATCTTTTTCAATGTTTAATGTTTAAAGTCTATTTTTAGTTTACATGTTTTCCTTCATCTATAATATGTCGAATTACACTTACCATTTCTTTGATGCATGGTTGGGGGCACGATCCCAACTAGGTAAGAAGAAAGTGTAGGAGGAGGAAGCTATCTGACATGCTAGGATTATCACAAGGGATCTTCCAAAGGAAAGACCTAGTGGGGTGCTAATATAATTAGTTTAGATCCTCTTGCATATTTATGAGAAAGATATCTAGTTAAGAGTGAACCTCATTCAAGATTTGCACTAGTGCATAAATGACATATAACATCACTTTTGATGGAGTCAGTTACACAAAAAACTGACGCCAAAGAACAACGATGTTGGCTATGTAAGACAATTGTCACCATATGTGAAATCTTGATGATTTAAAAAAGACATGAGTACTGCTTTTACTTTAACGTCGGTTTCTTTTCAAAGAAACTGATGTCTAAAATTTTCAATATAGCGGTTTTTGCTAAATTCGATGACACATGTTTCACGCCATGTCCCAGTGGAAAAAATTATCCCCTCACTCGTGGGCTCTGTTAACTAACTGATGACTAATCACCCTTTGCGAGACAAACTTTTTTTAAGGGGATGGGTCTATGGAGTCAGTTGGTTACTAGAAACTGACAACGAGGTGATTTCACACCTTGTCCCCGTAAAAATATTTTCCCCCAATTTGCTCCTTCGTCGTCAGTTTTTATTGGACAACTAACAACTATGGCCTAATAGTAGATAAATTTTTTTTGTTTCTATATGTATATAGACGTTAGTTTTTCCTTTGGTAATTAACGGCTATGTCAGACTATTTTTTTGGTTTAGGAGCAAGTCGTCGATTTATCTCTAGCAATCGACGACTAAAACCCTAATCGAGGGCAACTTATTTTGTTTAGATTTGGACTTAGTTGTCAGTTTTTCACAACTAACATATGACTATAATAGTTAGTCATCAGTTTTTCAGTATAAATGATGATGAAGGGCTTAATAGCACCTGCACGAAACAAACTTTTCCCCATTCTCTATTTCATCATGATTTCTACAACCACCACCTCCGCTCTTCTGGTGATTCTAGCAATTTCTCTCTTCCTCCAACCACCACCTCCGCTCTTCTTCCAGCTGACGTTGCTCTCTTTGTGCTCACCTGAGCAGCTACTTGCCGCTAGGAGCTGCGGATTGCAGCCACCACTGTCTTTGTGCTCGCCTTGAGGAGCTACTGTTGGTAGCCACCGGAGGAGTTGTTGTTGCTGATTTGGGAGGACACGAGCTTGGGTGGAAGCCAAACCTTGGGCCTGAGTTATCCGTCGTTTGATTCCCTACTACTAGGTAAGAGATTATGCACCATACCTTGGACCTTGTACCTTGAGGACGCCAGACCTAGTGAGCTTTAGTCAGAGCTTCTACTAGTGAGATTAGGTGCCTATTTCCCCTACTGCTAGGTAAGAGAGCTCCCTTATGCCACCATGTCACCCATGGACAACTAATAGGATGTGATTCATAATCTACATTACTCCTTTTTTTTGTTTCATAGCTTAATTTTTGGATGTATGTTCATGAATATGGCCCTTAAACATGGTTAAACATATCCCCCAAACAGCCCAATATTGTAGTTACCTTGTTGAAAGTGAATCACTTTTTATGGGTAGTTACTTATTGGTATAGCATTGATTAGTGTTAATTAGGATTAATATATAGAAGTTGGTGTAATTTGCATTCTTTCCTTAGTTTGTCAACCTTAATTTCTAGTTTAACTTAGGTCATCTCTCCCACCCAAGGTCATGAATAATTTATGCCTTGATGATGAACATGCATGTACATTGGATATGTTGAAATCAATGTTATCAAATATGGTACCTAGACTAGGGTATGATTAATATTACCTGATGTTGTTGTTATAAATCAACTCATACATTGTTTGTAATATTAGGACCTCTTTAAGTGACACTTTTGAAAGATCTAGTCAAGAATCTAAAATCAAGGTGCCTAATCTACTTCATTTAATTAATATTAATGTTTGCTTTCTCTCTTGATTAACTAATCCAAATGGAAGAATGAATTGAATTAAATGATTTTACATAAAACCTAAGATATGAATGATGAAACTAGGATCGTAGGTATAGGAATGAAAGCATATATGTATTTTGTTGGCCTAAAACCCGTCTGAGATTTACTCATTAGGAGTAAATCTTGGATAGTCCCCAGTTTGAGATTGTTCTTGAACATTTAATCTCACTTAGGATGTAAGTGTGTATAATGTATATTTGGTTTTCATGATGTTTCATCAACACTTCCCCATTTTTATTTTTATTTTTCCAATTTGTTCTCTAAGTACATATGTTGTGGGCATTTTCCCATTTACATCAGTGTACTTGGAGAACTGCGGTGAAATGTTGCCGAAATTTTCTTGAAAACCGAATACACATTATACACTTACTAGTGAGATTAGATGTTCAAGAATGGATAGGTGGTACACACATTTATTATAAGACCCTGAACCCTAATATTTTTACCCTAAACCCTAATCTTTAAATCCTTATCCTTAAATCTAAAATAATAAACCCTAATCTATCTGTAAATCCTTAACTTAATATGTAAACCATAAACTGTAATGCTTGTTTTCTCTTTGATCATAGAATGGATAGATCATGGATGCCCATTCCAAATCACTTCACCCCAGAGTTTATTGATAGTTTTGATCAATTTATTAGATTTGAAGAGGAACATAGGAAACAACCTAGAGATAGGTTCTATTATCCATGTAGGCATTGTAGCAATAACTTGAAAGTCTGCATTGGTGAAGAAATTAAAAGTCATGTCACATGCAATGGGATTATACATGGCTATGTAAAATGCTACTAGCATGGAGAGTTTCAAACTTGAGATCACTAGAATTCAATAGCAGTGCTTGTATTGAACAAGAAATTGTCGCCAATGATGTAGATGTGAATGAACTGATTTCGATAGACATTGTTAATGTGATGTTGGATAATTATGGGGTAGAGCACAACGATCCACCTTCCTTGCTTAGGAACATTGTGCATGATGCTGAGATATCATTATACACGGGTTGTACTAAGTTTACAAAGCTAAGCATTGTGTTTAAATTGTATAATCTGAAGGGTAACCTTAGATGGAGCGATAAAAGCTTCATGTCATTGTTGTCTTTGTTGAAAGAAATTCTTCCTAAAGGAAATGAGCTTCCAAGATCAACATATAAGTTAAAAAAAAATTATGCCCAATGGGAATGAAGGCTAAGAAGATACATATATGCCTGAATGATTTTGTATATTTTAAAAAGACTATGTGGATTTCAAAGATTGTCCAAAATGTGGGGCGTCAAGGTATAAAATGACGACTTCGTGGAAGTCCAAAACTTGCTCTCCTGCCAAGGTAATGTGGTATCTACCTATAATACCACAGTTTGAACACTTGTTTTCCAATCTGATAGATGTAGAGTATTTAAGGTGGCATGCAGAGGTTAAGAAAAATAATGATGAGATCCTACGACATGCGTCTGATTCCCCACAGTGGAAGAAGATTGATTGATTGTATCCTAAATTTGGTGAATAAGTTAGGAATCCAAGACTTGGGCTTTGTATGGATGGGATGAATACATACGACACATTGAGAATCCAACATAGCACTTGGCTTGTTATGCTTGTTATATACAATCTTCCTTCTTAGTTGTGTATGAAAAATAAGTACACTATGTTGTTGTTGTATATATAGGGCCCTAAACAACCTGGAAATGATATTGACATTTATCTTGAACCTTTGATTGATAAATTAAAGAAACTTTGGGGTGAAGGTGTGATGACCTATGATGCTTCACGTAGAGAGACATTTCATTTGCATGCTATGTTGTTTTGCACTATTAGTGACTTTCCAACATATGGGAATTTTTCTAGATACAATGTAAAAGGATCCAAAGCATGCCATATATGTAAACAGAACACCGATTCAATATGACTAAAACATGGCGACAAGACTGTATATCTTAGTCATCAAAGTTTTCTTCCAAAATTCCATCTGTATGGAAGGTCGCGCAAAGCATTCAATGGATGGAATAACGAACATAGTGCCCCTAAACCTATATCAGGGGAGGTTCTTTATGAAAGAGTAAAATATTTTGTCAATGAATTTGGTAAGAGATCACAATGTATCATTCCCACATAAAGTAACATATCTTTATTCAAGAAGATGTCAATATTTTGGGATCTTCCTTATTGGAGTTCTTTGACAGTAGGCATTGTATCAATGTCATGCATGTTGAGAAAATTTTCTGTGATAGCGTCTTTGGTACTTTATTGAATATACCAGGTAAGTATAAAGATGGCATCAAATCCAGAATGGAACTACATGAAATGGAAATAAGGAAAAAAGCTTTTTACGAGTGCTTGGTTAATGTTAAGGTACCTCCTATTTTTGATCGGAGAACATATTTACCTCCTACTTGTTACACATTGTCTAGAAAGGATAAGAAAGCTTTTTGTGAGTGCTTGGTTAATGTTAAGGTACCATAAGGTTTACTCTTCTAACATCTATAGATTGGTATCAATGAAAGATCTGAAGCTGGCTGGTCTTAAATCTCATGATTGTCACACTCTAATACAAAAAATATTGCATGTGGCAATTCAATCTATACTGTTGAAGCATGTAAGGTTTGCAATCACCAAACTTTGTTTCTTCTTCAATAGTCTGTGCATCAAAGTTATTGATCTTAAGAATCTCAAAAAGTTGGAAAGATAAGTGGTTGTTACCCCATGTCATCTTGGGATGTATTTTCCTCCTTCATTCTTTGATATCATGGTACATATTGTTGTCCACTGGACTAGGGAAGTAAAAATATTGGGACCAATTTTCTTGCATTGGATGTATCCTTTTGAATGACACATGATAGTTTTTAAAGGTGATGTTCGAAACTGTTATCAGCCTAAAGGAGTATTATTGAGGGTTATGTGGCGAGAGATGTTATGGATTTTTGCAATGACTTTCCTGAGTGGTAATGCTGCTCCTATAAAAGACAAGAATATTGAGGACTATTCTGGAAAAGGGACTTTAGGAGCACGAATGAAAGTAATTGGTTATGAGCTGTGGGAATAAGCTCATTTGTATATTTAACACAAAATCGACTAAGTGAGTGTTTATATCACAGAACATACCAATTTCATCAAGAAATAATATCCTCAAACCAATTCAATGTGGCTTGCTAGAGATCATAACAAGACATTTATTAAGTGGTTTGAATATAAAGTCTTACATAAACTGTCTTAAACACCAAATAATATTGTTGATAATATCAAATGCCTCTCCTTTAAACCAAAAATGAATGTTATATCTTATGAAGGTAAATGGGTTCTTATATTACACAAAGTGTCAAGATGATAAGAGTGTCACCAAAATAGTGGGGTCACCCTTCAAGAATCTTCATTGTTTTTTCTAGTGCGAAAGATAAGAGTCCACGTGAAGCTAAAATGTCATATTACGGTGTCATTGAAGACATATGGGAGTTTGACTACGTAGATTTCAGAAATCCGCTCTTTAAGTGTAATTGAGTTGATAACACAAAAGGAGTTATAGTGGATGAATTGGGTTTCACATTAGTGAATTTTGAAAAGATTGGTGAGAAGGACGAACCATTCATATTGGCATCACATGCAAAACAAGTATTTTATATTGATGATCCTACAAATAAAAAATGGTTGGTTGTTCTTCATGATAAAAATAGTTCATTGAAGATCATATAGATGAAGAAAAATACTATGATAAGTATGATGACTCTAGTCCAGTCTTAGTTGGCTTATCAACACCAAATGGTGAAGCTAATGATGACTTATGTGTGTGTGGAGATCACACCGAAGGAATGTTAATTGATAAAAGATTACAATGCTAGAGCCATGTTTTTAATTTTTTTATTTTTAATTTTTGGATGTTAGATCAATGTGAACTTTTACAATGTTATAATAATTTCATTAAATGTTAAATGTTAATGTTTGATTTTTTTTATATGACACTTTTTCATATGGATGACCATGAGTATGATGATTGTGATGATGATTACCATGAGAGTGAGGCACTGCGTCACAATGTAAAGTTTACAATATATCTAGCTATATGTCCATTTATAAGTTATATCCTATATGTGTTTTTTTGTCAATTTTTAGGTGGAGGGTGTACCCCTAAAAACCTTGTGCCACTTGATGAGAAGCATAAAATTTTTGAAAAAATCAAGGACATCACTATGATGAACAAGTTACTACAACAAAGGGGCAATGGACCAAAATTGGTTATGGATTTTGATCATGTAGGAAATCTAGTTGGAAATAATTGCAGCTTGTTTGTTTCATATCTTAGGGTTCTTACTCGAAGCCATTGTAGTGCAAATGCATAATATTGGCATACAATTCCTAAAGGGGAGAAATATAGTATGGAAAGAACTATGTGTGAGATATTATAATTTACAATTATATTTTTAAATTTATTACAATTCTATTTTTTAGAATACTCTATTAAATATATGAAACTTTGTAGAGTATATTTGAATTGGATGAAAGCCTACATCGTAAAAAGGTGATGCAACGTTGTGGGAGGGTCCTATGGAACTATAAGACAACTCTCAATCAACAATACATATGAGAGGCTGATATGACGAAGAAGTCAGCCCTTAAGCAATGGAACTACTTGGACCCAACTGAGTGGGAGGTGTTTGTTGGTAAGAGAAATACCAATGAATGCAAGTTATTAAGCGTCACTCCCAATTTAATTAGTATACATTCTTATGAGTTCACCTATTTACGATTGATCTTGATTGTTACTAACCAATTCAATGTGCTTACTAACAAGGCTGTCTGCAATGCTCAAAGAGAAAGGCGTGCATTGAATGTGCATGACTACACGATGGGTATAGGTGGCTATGCAGCCCTTCACCAAAAACTACAGATGTCTTCCATTCAACAGCCTACTTCTCCTATTGCTGAGACTGCTGAGTCCTCTACTACTCCCGCACCTCTCCATCATCATGATGTGTGGATAGTTGGGAGGCAAAATAAAAAAGGAGATATAACCAACCTAGAAACTGTTGAGGCGGCTGCAAAAATGGTAAATTCAACTCTCAAAGCAATTAGTATTTATGATTGTTATGTTTACTTACCAATTTATATTGATGATGATTAACAAGAGCTTTAAAAGCAGAGGAAACAATGCTCGTTCATCCCTGGGGCACAAGAGATCAATTGATAGTTTCTCTCAGTAACCTAGAGCATCCTGAACATGTTAGGGTTGCAGTCGCTGGTGTGGACCTAAGAGCATTATTTGGGCCATCACAGTGCAAATATGTCCAAAAAGAGGGATTTTCAAAAGTTGAGGTAACCTATTCTTTTTTTAGAATGTTATTGTAAAGGGAATTCAAGTATCAATTAATGTTTCTTTTTGCCATGTATAGGTAGATGAGTTAATTGATAAGAGAGTCCAAGAAGAAATGAGCAAGTGGTAGGCATCTCAGGCTGCCACTCGAATAGTACATGTGTCTGCCACTCTTCCCCAATGATACAGGTGGTTGGGAGTGATCATGTAGAGGTGGTTGGGAGTAATTTTATAGACCCACCACCTAGCATGTCTGCTATAAGTATTTTTATGACATAGTAGGTAGTATTTTTAAGATGATATGTTTAGGTATATATATAAGACAATCTATGTAAATTTGTAAGGGTTGTATCCATGTCGTCTACAATTGAAAGAATTTGTTATTGCAGAGGGTGAGGCTTACCCATGCCTTCCAGGACACACGATTCATGACACTCCAGTACTCGATGGTGTGGTTCGTGTGAGCCTGAGGCTTGTCTTCCCCACTTGGAGGTAGCATCCATTACCATTTACCCACCGTGATGCTAACACACTTGGTGAAGCAGAAGGCGGAGTGGTCTTATGGCCCGAAGTGGGAGTCATCTATATTGATCATGTATGGTAATTTGACATTACGTTAATTGATATATGTATATACATGACAATTTATATGGAATCATATATGTTTGACAAAAGGAAGAAACCCACTACAACTCATCCTCCTCCACCTTCACCTCTTCCTCAAGTACCTAGTTGGCTTGCAAAGGACCAATATGACTCGATAGGTCCTCAATGCAGGGGTAGGGAAATATGGATAGGTGAACATTATGAAACTTCACCTATTATTATTTCTATGGAGGAGGATGCTATAGTCCAATAATACGATAATAATATATTTCTACAAGATATTTTGGAGTTGTTTTGTTATGATTGTTTGAATTCATCTATGATAGAACTATTGATATAGTGAGATCTTATTTATATATCTATATACCTCATGTTATATATGGTGATATGTTTTCTTATATATTAATGCATACATAATATATATTTGACAACCACTTACATAGCATCTTTAAAGATTTTTCAATGACTCATGTGGGATTTCTTGTTCCATCCTTGATCAGTCTTGTAAATGAAGACCCTACATCAGTTGCCTTATTCTTCTCTATCACTTTTAAATATTTTGCTGAAAAGAAAAAGAGCGTGATAATAACTCCATAAAATTTTGGGTAAGTTTAGTTTTCTTATATTTTTTACTTAAGAAAATTACATTTCATTGTGGATTTTGAGATATATATTTTTTACTTTCTTATCACTAGAGGTAAGCATTGGGAGTTATTGGTTGTTATCCCCGAGAAGTTGACATTTATTATCTTGATTCTAAGGGGAACAAATTAGACTGTTCGGGACACGATTTGAAAAGGCCATTATACACGTGAGAAAAAATGTATACTTATATATGTTAAGATCTATTATTACATGACTATTTACTAATTCAACTCAATGTGTTACAATAACACATAGGGCTTTAAAAGATTTCAAAAATGTTAGAGGAAACATGGACAAGAAAAAGAAAGCAAAAATTTGGAAGAATGTGGATATAGTTTCCTGACTCTAATGCACATTTTATTTATGTGAAATATTGGTATATTTATTTATTAACATTTTGTATGTTGAAATGTATAGTGTGTTGTACAAAACAATGGCTGGGCATGTGGATACTACATGATGCGGTATATGGACATGATTGTCAAATATGCTGCACAAGACATCGAAAACATACAATAGGTAATATATAGTCTTAATCATCACAAATATAGTCTCATTAGATAATATGAAATTATCAAACTTATTAGTTATATATATACATCATTTTCTTTGTAGGTGTTTAAAACTAGTGACTTCAATACAGGAGAAAATCTATTAGATGTACATATGCCCTATATGATAGAACAATTAGATGACTTAAGAGAATAAAGGGAAAAAGCCTTTGAAAGGAAAGCAATTTTTTATTATTATTGGGGTACTGATGATAAAGAATGAAATTTCTACACTTTAGTGTCATTATTTCTGTAAATATGTGGTGGTTATATATACATGTGTGAATGAATTTTTTTTAATTGTCTTATTGAAATTTGATCTATATACATGTGTGTGAATGTGAAGATGAATGAATGAATGTGATTCTACAAGTGTGTGAATGTGAAAATGGATGAAATGAATAGAACTACACATTTCTACATGTGTGTAAATGTGAAAATGGATGAAATGAATGGAACTATAGGTTTCTACATGTGCGTGAATGTGAAAATAGATGAATGAATAAAACTACATGTTTCTACATGTGTGTGAATTATGTGAATGAATTAATTGTGTTTCTAAATGTGTGTGAATCACGTGATGTATATATAGTATTGATCATCTTGTTATTGCAGATTTGTGGCTTGTTGTTAGGCTTAAATCACAAGATATTATAAACCTACAATTTAGAACTGAGCTGCAGGTTCTGCATCCTGCTAACCAGCCATACAGCATGCCTGCAAGTTGGTATTAAAAAGAAAGACACTTAGTCGTTAGTTATTTATAATAACCGTCAATGAAGGTATATGTCTTCAGTTGTTTATAAGAAATCGATGACTATGTCCTAACCTCAGCCAATTTTTGTTTTGGGTATGGAGATATGCGCCAGTTTATGAAATCATAACCAATGACAATTTGTAGATGTATTGTCATTTTTACACTGAATTGATGACTATAAACCAAACACTTTTTATTTGGAAAGGGAGTTATTAGTTGATTTTTACATAAATTACCGATGACAATGTCCTAACCCGGGCCATTTTTTTTCAAGTATGGAGATAGGCGTCAGTTTTCTTTACCTAACTGATGACTATGGATCCTACCAGTGTCGATTCTTTTTTTGTTGCAAGTAGGGCCGACTCTATGTCGTCGGTTTTGGAACTGATGATGTATTCTTCTACCTTTATTGTATCCCACTTGGGTGTCACTTTGAAACTAACATAAAAAGTCCATTTCAATCGACGTTAAAGGTAGTATAGGTACTAGTGTTGAGAATGAGAATTGTTATATTTATCTCATAATGGTTGATGTAAACTCTATGTTGAGCTTTTAATATCATATTTGTGACATCCCCTTGAAGTGAATATAAATGTATACTTACTCTCTATGTTGATATACAAGTGGGGTGTTATACCTTGAGTACTAACAATAATACAAAACAAGATCATGAGATTATCAATATGAGAAGAAACTACCATTGACAACAATCCAGGGTTTAAAGATTGAAAATAAGAAAGACAAATAAACAACATGTAAATGACTAAGAACGGAGGATAAGAAATAGATTTGAAATACAAGAAGTGTGGTTTGACCAAAAGGAGAAATGCAATATGAGCAACGTGTGATCTGAAATAATTTCACACAATGATAACAAGAATGATGAATAATCAATCCCTACCTCGAATATTTTATGTTAGATGTGCTTATTCTATATGATCAAAATGAGAAGGATAAGTAATAAGAAGCAATAAATAATGAATAAGAAAGAAAATAGAGAAAGCAAATGGCTTTTAGTAATCCATGAATTTGTTTCTATAAGTATAATTTTTAGAAGGCATATCAAGGGATACAAGTTTGTTTTACATATGATTTTAGTTCTATATGTGAAACCACTATATTACATTGCAAACGGTGTTATGATTGTAGTCATTTATACTAGTAGTTAGGCTCAATATTGTATAATTATTGCTAAATATAGTCCTACAACTTATGAGTGATTTGCTATTAATAACAGTAAACTTCAAAACAATAGAGTGAACTATATTTAGTAAGTTAGGTGTGATACAAAACAAAAATACAGATTGAACTTTACAAATTGAATAGTTAGATCATATTAGCAATACTAAGATAAAAACTCAAGAAGGTTTGACAATTTTGAAAATGTTTGATTTCTCTTTATCTTTCTAGAATTGATTGAGATATAGTAAATTCTTCTACTATCATTGGAAGGCCATGTTTCAAATTTGTTGTGATTAGTAGAGAAATGAAGGACTCAATTTCGAAGTCAGTTTCCAAAAGGAAATACAAGAGTAAGTGAATATAAAGATTTCATAAGTTTAAAAAGAAACATTGAATGTACTTTTTCAGTGTATTTATGTCACACCCCGATCTCACATTAACCACAAACCATGAGATTAGGGCGCGACAGGATGGGATTTACACATAAACCAACCACTCGTCATTTTTTTTTTAAAACGTATTAAGACATTAAAGATAACCAGATTTATGCTGTAAACAAAAACTAAACAAACTGCAGAAGCATTCCTATTAAACTGACAGAAGGTACAAAGCAAAGTCTACAGCATATTACATTGTTTAACATAAGTAAAGCATAACCGTTAATTTACATCTTTATACACATTCTCTCTCTCCCACACCACGTTCCAAGGATCGAGGGGAAAGGACTAAGAGACCTCTAACTAGACTAACTACAAACCTTTTATAACTAGGTGTTAGGATGAAACGACCCTTCCGATTCCTGATGCTGATGCTGACCTGAAAATGTTTTGAGTAGAGGTATGAGCCTACTCGCTCAGTGAATAGCATTTCATTTAGCTATCACTAAACAACTCATCAGGTTTATAGATTTAAATAAAACATAAATACAGTACTAAGCAGGGCAGTTCTAATTACATAACAGATTTGCAGAATATAATCACATTTCCATGCATTAACAGATAATTTGAATAGATAAACAGATATAAAGAAATAGCACAAAAGTTCGAATACTTTAATTTATTGTGATCCTATATGAGTACCAATTTATATTATTATTAAGCCCTAATCATATACAGTGTACCCTGTATATGAAGATCCGTAGCGAACTACGATCCCACCGTACAAGACTTAGCGACACACCCGGGAAATGCTAAGTCTGACGCCAGCCCTGCTCTGCCACAGGACCCCAGGCTCATCGGCCTTCAGGCTCATCGGCCTCACTGCACTACATCGAGTGCTCTAGACTCCTCCTCTAACCTGAGTACACAAGCGGAGAGTCTCACGGGGTTACCTCCATGACATCGCACGGATCTTGTTGCAATAACCCCCAATTTTCTCCAGTGCCACCGTGACATCGCACGCGTTATTGTTGGACATTGCCTCTCTATCCTCGTGTCTCCATGACATCGCACGGATAATGTTGCAACACGAGTTTCACCCCTAAGAAGCAGATCTGTCAAAGGGGTTCTACGGTGTTAGGGCACCTAAGTCTATTAACTGATTAACATATAACCATTTAAACAGGAATATCACATTTACTGATTTCATATCAGATCACAATACACTGTCATTCTAAA
Organism: Alisma plantago-aquatica; assembly: GCA_963693085.1. Taxonomy (NCBI): domain Eukaryota; kingdom Viridiplantae; phylum Streptophyta; class Magnoliopsida; order Alismatales; family Alismataceae; genus Alisma; species Alisma plantago-aquatica. Next base: position 569,675,856 of record OY856411.1, read on the forward strand.
CTGACAGAGCAATATATTTCAAATTATTGTAATTTCTGAGAAATTCTTATACCATGCATTCAGACAAATTAGAAATGCATAAATAACCCAACTTATTTCAATTTGGCACATACATAGCGAATTTACGCAATTGAACATCTTATTGCACAAATTAAAGAAATTTACTTCACATACGAGAATCATACTCAACATTTGTCCATTCTCTAAAATTCTCGAAAAATGTGCACATTTAACCCAAATCTTGGTTTGTGCATCACTTAACTCAATTAAGAGTTAATTACATTTCACAATATAATTTAATAACAATACTTGAGAATTTCTGGTAATATTTCAGAGAAATGTGCCATTTCATGTAAATATCAATTTACACATATTAACGTCAAAAGATATATGCAATTAGGGTTTTCATGCATATTTTATTTATTCATATCTACTTTGAAATCGTACATCTGATAATTTATCAGAAATCTTCATTGTTTGGGTTCATACCCAAATTATACCATTTTCAGACATGAATTTCTAATTTCAACATTCAAATGAGCAATTTAGGTTCCAATGAACCATATAAATTTACTGATTCAATCCACACTGATCAGATGCTAAACTAAATCATATAACAGCGTCTAGAAGCATTTTATGAAATAAAAAGTCAGGCGACGCCAAACGCTGCCCGACGCCTGATAACGCCTGTTATCAGCGTAATTCGCGCACATAACTGGAAATATTCAAACACCTGAGTTTATTAATGATAAATAAATGAAATCCTACTCACTTTGATTTGGTCTGTCCAGATTCATCCGGGGATGCGTTCAGGGTCTAATTCCGGGCGATTTCCATTGTCATCAACCTTGGATTTTGCCCCAAATTGAATCTGCAGCAATCCAACAGTACCATACACACGTACAGATTAAAAATGGGCTTAGTTAAGAACTGAATCTAGGGCTAGGGTTTCGGATTTGAACACAGACCTCATGGACGGACCCATATTGTCATTTCTTGGTGCTGCAACACATAACAGATCGGCCCCTGACCATTAATACATCAGCTACTGCTGCTCTTACACGCTAGGGCGATGTCCCTGCTAAAGAAGGTGCAGGTGACCCAGATGGAGGCGGGGAAGCTGCGGATCTGAGTTGTGGGCTCCCGGCTGAGCTCCAAGGCATCGAATCGAGCTGTTCTTCGCGCCCAAACACTCCTGGATGGACCTGCTGCAATCAAGCAGCCATTTTTCCCACGTACAGGTGGAGAAGAAGCTTGGTTGAGTGATGGATCGAGGCTAGGACTGCGGATTGTTGCTAGGGCCTCAAGGATGACCTTAACGCCGTCGATTGAAGAAGCTAGCCGCACCAAACTGAGCTCTAGCCGGCGCCTTGCTGCTTGTCCGCGGCTCTGCCGGTGCCGCTGCTGGCGCAGTGGCAAAGGGGCGCCGCCCTAGGCTCGGGCAAGGGGAAGAAGAGAGAGGAAGAAGAAGGTAGAAGAAGGATGGTGGGTTGGCGCCGCTGGTCGGGGCCTAAGGTGCCCAAATCGCCACACCTATCGCCCTTGGTTGCAGCCTGTTGCTGCTCTATCGGGCGCCGTTTTTAGCGGTTCTGGAAGTGATCGGGTGAAGAAGGGATAAGGGAGAAAGGGCTAGGGGGCGAAATGCAATTTGCCCACCAACTTTCCAAAATTACAAACTAGTCCCTCAAAGCTCCAAAAACTCATAACTCGTGACCCGAAGGTTGGATTCGAACGATTCCTCTGGCATCGGTTCAAACTCTGAATCCTCCACAATCTCAGGGCTAGGATTTAAGCTTAAGAGAGTTTGTTATTAGTTCAAACATCATTAGCATAAGTGAGTTCTCAATTCAACATCACTAACTTAATCATATGCTAAACTTAGTATTTACTGGTTAATTACAGAGTGGGTCATAACAATTTATGTTTCAAGGATGAAATCTTTTAAAGGAGGGGGGAGAATTGTTATGACCCAGCTTCATCTTAGTATCAAATTAGGGTTTACATGGATGCTTACATTCTTAATTAGATTGATCATTTCTTAATCTTGATTAATGATGGTAGACTAATGGTAGTGTATGAAACATAATGAGAAAGACTTTGTGTTGTTACTTTAAATAATTAGGGTCGAAAAGTATACATCCCAGTTGGCTAATATTAGGGGTTTTTGCCCACCACGACTGTGATGGGCAACATGGTCGTGGTGTAGTAGGGCACAATGATCGTGCTAGAATGGAATGAGTGAGGTAAGCAACGGGATAATGAATTTGGAGTTGGAGACTTTTGTATAATGGCCATGGCAGGCACTACGGATGTGTGGGGTTGATGGAAACACATGCATTCTAGGCCACATGGTCATTTTGGAGGAATAGAAGTGTTGCCCATTTTTATACTCGAATTTGATGAACTATTGGCTCTAGGGCCATGTTAAGAAGCACGTCTGCATTGGGTCCTCATTGTCTAGTCATGGTAGCTTAGACTGTTATTCTTGGGGGACTCTAGGGCATTTTTCTCTTCAACCAAACATTATTGTAGATTGCACTGTAGAAATCTAGTGATTTATCTTTAGTTATTTATTAATAACTCATAATGACCAGAAAATTTCATTGAAGATCTAAAAGTTTATGCCAAACAAGATGTTAATGTTTCATTATTTTTGGAGGAGTTTTTACCAATTAAGAAAATTTTGCTAAAATAAAAGAAAGTACGACCAGGGTTAATTTGCAATAGACCCAAGCACCTTAATTTCTATATATGAGTAACCTAACACACTAGGAGCTCCTATATTTCATGATTCAATCTTAGAGAAAAAAATCCTAGAGAGTGGCAAAGATGGCGATCTAGGTTTTTCTCTTCTTAGGGTTGATAAAATCAAGTAAGTTTGTCATTTTTAGATAGCTTTTCTTGGGGATTCTCCTTTCACATGATATCAAATCTTCATCTTTTCTCAATCTCCCTCTACAATTCTCCATTCCTAAGGTTTCCAAGATAGAAGGAAGAAGAAAGTGATGGATTGCTAAGAGTTTGATATGGATTCAAGAATTTTAGATGTTGGTTATGAAATTTAAGGTGTCTTACACTTTAGGTGAATGTGTGCCTACATTTAATGATAGATTGCACAAAAGTGGATAAAATCCAAAATAAATATTCAATTCTTTTGTATGCAACTATAAACCCTAAATATGTCTTTCAACTCTACCTTTTACAAAATGATCTAGAAATGGAATAGTTCTTGATGTGTGAATTAGAAGATGAAATCATTTAGGGTTTGCGGTTGTGTTTGAAATTGTTGTATGACTGAATGAGAACTTTTCCTATTTTAATTTTCTTATTTATAAATGTTTTTTTAATCAAAATGTTTAGTACAGATATGTCATATATTATCTCAGAATTCATTTTATGTTAACACTATTTTCTTGAAATTTCAGTAAAGAGGGTGAAACCCTATATGATTGGATAGTAGGAAATTTGCCAATAGACATAATGAAATCCAACAGAAGTGATTCTCCTTATCATTATAGATTTATTTATTCAATGCTATTATTTATGCTTGGTATTTCAAATAATGGCGTGGAAACCCTAGTTCAGTTCATATCATGGTTTCATATACATGTTTATTTGTATGTGAGCTATTGAAGAAGTCTTTTTATCAGTTAAAGATTATGATGTGTTATATCCTTATGGGAGTCATGCGATGTGTGAATGAGGCAAATGAAAACCTAAGGATAGGACATTCAGTGAATGAAGTATTTTCATTCTAGTATTTCTCATTATGGTATGTTACTACCTTAGTTTATAGTAAAAATTGTTGATAATCTATGGAAAAAACTCTTTCCAAGGTTGAACTAAGAAATGTGGATTCTATGATTCAACTGTGAATCTAAAGAATGAATTAGATATTAGATGCCATGAATATTGTTGAATCCTTCACAAGAGGCATGTGTTTGGGGAAGAAACACGCTACTGAATGGAGGGTTAATCCAAATTGAGTTAGCATAGAGCACATCGGTCGGGTGTAGCGATCGAGGATAATGAGAGCAGACTCATTATAGTTTTTTTGGTACCCAACTCCAATTGAGGATGTGTATGGTGCCTATGTTGGTGGTTTGTGCTCATCTTTGGTAGGACCACTGATGTAGAGTTGTGTTGATCAATGGACATCTTACATAGGTTCACTGATGCACAAAACTTAGGGTTCTTTGACTCTCTGCCTAAGTACCTAGGTTTAGAGGAGGAGTCCATATGTATGATCACTTCCATTAATTGTCGAAAGCCAGACATGGTGAGGCCCACTGCACATAGGGACTTACTTGATATTACAGACTAATGAACCCAGTCATGCTTCTAAGTTTTTTACAATGAGGGCGTATCTTTCTATGTTTCTTTCTCATGTAGTGGTATGCTTCATGTGGGTTCATGAAAGATTAATCAACTGTGTGTAGTTATTCATTTATTCTTTGTATGTTTCTGAATGACTAGTTCTTTTTTTAGATTCATTAATTATGTTCAAATATTGATTTACTCCTTGAAGTTATCTAGAGCAATCTTGTCAACTATATGTTTGTGAATGATTAGTTCCTATGGAGCTTGTTACTATTCTACCTAAACTTTAGTTTCTCGATAATATGCCTTTTAACTATTAAAGTTCTTTAAATTGTTTATTTGAAGTACTCATTTGCGGAGCGAGTAGGCACACCCCTTTAATCATAAAATTTTAGGGAAACCATGTGTATTCAAGAATGTCAATGCTAGAGTAGATTTTCCACAAGATTTAGTATCAGATTAGTTAGGTTCAATCGGTCCCTGTCACTCTAGGTCCTTGCAAAGAAATAAGAGAGTTTTAGATGGTGACGTGTAACTTTGTTTCCTTATATATAGAGCATGTATCCAATTATCAAGTTGTATGTACATGGAAGTGTGAGAAACAAAATGAATATTTTGATATGTATCTTTATTATTGAAATTAGATTAGAAGAATTAAGGTATAAACTCCCTTGTAAAGATAGTTTATGTATTTGAATGTGAGAAGAAATGAGTTTGAAATAAAAGAAAAAAAGTTAAGGATGATCTTTGTATTATGTTAAATCCTTAAATTATGCTTCAATATCATGATTACAAGTTATCATGGATGTGGGAGTAACAGTTACAATCACCCACAAAGGATGGATACATAGGGAAATCTAAAAGTAAATAAACTAATGATAGTAAGTCGTAGAGGGCAACCTTTCCATTCCAATATTTCTAAGCTAGAACTAATCTTGTGCAACCTATAAGTCTAGCCCAACTACATCAATGTCCTTATCACCTAAAAGGTTTGGGAAAACCCACCACAAAGAAGAACAATGGAAGTATAATAAAAGAAAGATGTTATGTGTCATATAATAGGGATTGCATAGTTTTTGGATAACAAATACCAAAGTTATGTAAAAAGGATCCCAACAAAGAGGGAAGTTGATAAACCCAAATGGAAGTCAAAAGAACTTCAATAACAATATGAAGTATAATGAATGTAGGCAACAAGTTATAAATATAAATTATTGACCTAAAAAATAATGAACAATAGTGAAATCCATTCAATTTAATTGCATGCAGATTATATAGTAAGTAGACTACAGTCATCGAAAAGTAGGAGTGGAACACTACCACATTCCATTTCCTAGGAAGGAGGTAGTGACATATGTTGTCCTTTGTGTAATGTATTTTAATTAGATGAGAGCACCAAGGGCATTAAGTGTCTCCCTTTGTGCGTCAGAGCTAAATTGGATTTGAGAATTGGAATAGTAAGGTTATTTTGTTTCCCAATGATAAATTTCTAATTTACTATACAATATCATACTTGGATTTTGGTGTTCATACCCTACCAAAATTTCAAATGGTTCTTGGAATGTGGATGATTGTTGTTATTATGTCTAGCAATTGAGTGACTCCCTTATCTAGTCCCACTCTTGACACCTTGTTGTGATGGGTGGTATACCTCTACCTTTACTCTTGTTATGTGACCACTATGATTGAATCTAGCTCCCTTGTGTTGTTAGTGCTACTCTTCTTAGATATTGTTTCTTATGTTGATGCATTGAATACTCATCCTTGTGAACTATTCAACTTCCTAGTGTGGGGTTGAGCTATCCTCTTTGTGGACTTGAACTCATAAAAAATCAAAGACGTCATCTCAATCCCTTTTGATGGCTCCACAAAGTCCAACAACTTATAATGAGTCTCCCTCATGGAATCTAGTTGTTGTAGCTCCATATTTGGACCCTCCTTCAACCATCTGGTCCTCTCATCCTTTATAGGTGCAAAGTGAGGATAGACTTTAATAGGTCCATGAAATATGCCTCATGCCCATTGACTCCATTCTAAACTCATCTTATGTTATCAAATGTCTTGTCTTCTCCTTCTCCTCTATGGTTAGCTACTAGGTAGCACTAACCTTAAGGAGGTAGATCATATGCTTCATCTTCTTCTCATTAGATATTTCTAGAATTTGGAATGTCTTCTCCATCTATGTAAGATACATATCTACATATTTCACATCAGCCATCCCATCATACTCCATTTCTCCCACTCTCTTCAAATGCTCAAACATCTTCTGCATAACACTAGCAGACTCAACACATGGTGACAATGCATGGGGTGAATGAATTGGCAGCCTTCCAGTCATTTGTATGAAGTTAGACATCAATTGTATGGACAGTTCTAGAGTAGTTGGGTCAACTTATGATGATGGGCCCAGGGAGGCAATGAAGACTATAAAAACCTCACCATATGCACTCTTTGCTCAAGTTCCCACCTCCTCTACTGTTACATAGGGTGAATAAATACACTCTCTAAATGCTCTTCACATCTTTTAACTATATGTACATAACCATAAATGGTGATTAGATGTGGAGAACATGTAAGAATAGACACGATATCATATTGTAATGACCCCGCTTCCCAGTAACCCCCAATTAAGGAAATCCAAGAAGTCACAAACGCTATCCCGAAATAGAATCAATGGTTTTGCAAATAATAAAAAATAATTAATAAATTCTATCAAAGCTAAGCTTGAAACGTGATAAAAATTTCTTTTCACATACCTTGAAAAATATTGGATTCTAGAACTTCTAACCACTATAGAGTTCTATCAAACTAAATCCTCCTTTAATAGATTAACTTTATTCTTCACAAATGTCACTTTACTGTTTATCCAATTATAGATATTCCTAAAATTCTGACAAACAAAATTTCGGTCAGTATAATGAATTATATTGGTATGTGGGGGAACCAACAATCTTGCATTTAATTGTAACAACATATTGCAGGCAAATTATGATTTAACAAAAAAACTTTAAGTTTTAAACATAACTACTCAATCCTTACATATCCTTGCCTCTGTGCTACCCATGCAGTGGATATGGATACTACCTCTCTCATATGGTAGATCTCAACTAGCCCTCATGATCCTACCTTATAGGTAAATCACTACATAGGATTTTGTAGTCGGATGGTCCTACCCAAGGGTAGACCAACACATCGACTTATGATAACCTGATGATCCTACCCCACGGGTAGACCATGTATTATGTCATCCATCTCATCATCATCAAAGATACAAAGGAGGACTAGGATCTGAGCTAGTCATGCACATATACTTATGGTGATAGTCATAGTCACTTTATAGTTGCATGAAATAAAAGTCAATCAAGCAATTATTTTCAAGAAACCGATAAAATCTCAAAAATCGCCATGAAACTCCAGCGATTTAACCATAAGCGTAACCACATACCTATTTTGGAGATCTCAAAGAAGTAATATATCCAAATCCAACTAGATGTCCAATCAAGCAAGGTAAGCAACCAAATCAAGAAACCCTTGATCCTGAAAACATGTATAACACCTAGTTGTTACCATCACATCCCAAAAAACTCTTTATTGAATTGGGATACCTTTCTAAGGTTTCTAATCCGAAAGGTTTCATTAGGGTTTCTTAGATCTAATTCTCAATCTTTATCCTTTTTTGGTCAACAAACCCTAAAATAGCTTTTCTACTCATAAAAACCCCTAATTACTCAAAGTATCCATATTAAGGGTCTTTTATACTCAAACTGGCTTTGGACAACATATCTCTATCTTATCTGTGGATTTGCACAATTAAAACCATTAAAAGTCATAATGACCAAAATTAGGGTTTCTAGGCCCATTAATGCATATACATGTACATGGAACCCTAAATTAAGCCAACTATGCATAAATATCATCTTTTTAGACCTACTTCTCTCTTTTATTAACAACAAGTTTGTAACATAATAAATCTTAGATGTAATCCCCATGTAAACCTTTTTCCCAAGTTTCCCTTTCATTTCTATCCTTTATATCATTTATGTTTAATTAGTGGAATTTATAGTGGTTTAGTGAAAATTAATTCACTAATTGTACCAATATTAGGGTTTATGCACAAATACCTCAATGAAAGCTTAATTATCATAATAAAGTTCTCTAAACCTTAATATAACTTTTTATATGATTTGAAAACATAAAATGAGCCTAAGTTTCAAATTTGGTTCGATTTAGATGTTGTTTGTGCAAGTTATGCAATTTTAGGTACATTCTGGGCTTTTATGCAATTTACCCAATTGAAAGGTTTTCTTTGCAAATTATCACCTGAATATTAATACTTAGATATACCCTTACAATTCAAAAGATTTTGAACCATGGGGAACCTGGTTGCACCTTGGTTTGAAGGTGTTACTTTCCAAGGGCATTATAGGGATTACCCTCTTTATAAATGTGCTTATCTTTAAAAGCTATCAACCAATTGGGTTATTTCTTTCTTTGAAGGACGGTGGGTATGGCCTACAAGGCTCTAGGGGATCTTAGGACTGACTTTTGATATGCAAGAAGAGTCCATGAGCTGTCCTTTTGCATGGCCATGAATCCCTAGCCTAAGGACACATGGAAAGTCACATAGACACCTCATGCTTGTCCCCTTCTTTATAAAACCATGCCTACCCCTTCCCACCTCCCAATCCAAGAAGAAATCCTATCCTTCTCTTTATTACAGCTTATATCATTGTCCCTTCTATGTTTTTCCACAAAGTTGATGTCCCAAGGTAAAAGAAGGTGCCTACCTTGGTGAAGAAGGCTCCTATGGTTCCAAATTTCTCTATTAAGGATTTCTTAAGCTCCTCCTTGGTGATTTTGACCAAAAATAGTAATAATACTCCTTTCCTTTCATGTTTTAATGTTGTTATTATTCGTCTCACCTTCTTCCAGGTTGGAACCATGACCTTCCATGGTAAAACTCCACCTAAGAACCCTAAAACATCTCATCTCCATGCTCTTTTGCTAGGGTTTGCACCTCTAAAGTGGAGAAGGTGATCTTTGCTCAAGAAAGGAGCTTGGCTTGGAGAAACCAGACCTTCTAATCTCAGAATACTTTATTTTTGGACCTTCTTACCTTCCTATAGGCAAGTTTTGTTAACCCCCTTCTCATATATTGCTTAGTACATGCTTAAAACGCATGCTTCTATGTCGAAAATCGATGATTTCCATCTCTTTTTACCATATTCTTCTAGGATTTTGGTTTCTTGCTGTTTTACCTTCTCTAGAAGCTCTAGTTTGGTTACCTATGCAACTTCAAACCTGATCTTGGTTCATATGGTGTTTTCTCCCTCTCCCTCTCCCTTTAATTATCTCGATCAGTTTGATGATGTGGCAATTTCCTATTGGTCTGTATTGAAAAATTTATATCTTCTAAACCGCTTATCCAAATTTGACAAATAAATATGTTTTGGAATTGGAAAATTTATCTCTATCTAATAAAAATATTTTAAAGGTCTGATTTCATGGTTTGATGAAGGGTGATTTTTGTAAAACGGATTTAATGCATAAAATCCATAAAAATTACATCTTAATCATCATAACTCCAAAATTAACATAAAAATATGTTTTCTTGATCAGGAGAACCAAATAAGTTCATTGGTTATATTTTCAAAAGATAAATCCAAATTTTGCTAAAAATTTCTGAAATTAGGGTTTCTGTATATTAATGTGCACTATGTACTCTAATACATGTTAATACATTGAAAATAGGCAATGTGGAACTTGGACTCAATTAAAGTAGTGAAAGTTAGTAATTGATATCAGTAAGAGAGGTATGTGCATTCCTTACACCCTATGTTGGGATAATTGTATCCAAATCCTATATTTCCCTAATGAGGCTAAAATGAACCCTAAATATTTTATTCTTGAATCCTAATGTTGTTCATGCCTCAAATTAGATTATAATTTCTTCTTGTCTTATACCCCACTGCCATGTTTATTGAATATTATGACTACTCTTGCCATGACTACTTTTCTAGCATGTGGATTTATGTTCTATTTAATTTAAAGTAGCGGTACTTATGTACAACCACCCACAGAGGGATTGTATTTAATCTCCCTGGTGAATGTTTTTATTCTCTCCTATATAATTGTGTAGGTGATTGGGAATGTCTTATTCTCCCCTCACCTATAGGTTAGAGGTCTGGTAGGTGCTTCAACCCTACTTAGTTAGGTAGACATAATTATCTTACACGCAAATCCTTTTTGATATAATTGTTAATGGCAAGTTTCTTTTGAATATAGCCTCGTACTCTTGTTATGTTCATCTTAGCATGTTCTTATTTTCTTTACTTATCTTGTTATCCTAGACTAGTTTTGTGACACATACCTTGTTTTCTTTCCCCTTTTGTTGGGTGCTTTCCTAACCACCCAGGTGCTGGTGCTGAGCAAGGAGAAGGACAAGTTTGAAGGAAGTTATCTTAGGAGTAGATCTCAAGCTATATGAAAGGATGTCTAGGTTGCTATATCTAGATCCTTTTCTCTTATCTTTTTGTTTTGGGAATAATCATGTAATGAACAATGAAAGCCATGTAATAGGCTTAGTACTTTTATTTCTGCTACTATTGACATTTTATAATGTATCTGGTGCATGCTTATTCACTTGGAATATTATACATGCATCCCTCAGTATCTTTTGTCTTTCTAAACAGATGGATGTTTTGTACTTCCTATAAATTTTAGTAAGGAGATGATCTCGCCTCTTTATAGCATTGTATCAGAGCCTTGAGGCAACTATTAGGACGTGAAGTTGAAGCAAAGGTGTCTAGAATGGATCAGGGTTTCGGGGGCTGACAATATTTTCCTCCGCACCACTTGCTTGGTTTATGAGGACTCCCGTGCCCATATGATATCGGTCTGGCCTGAGCTGATATGAATTTCCCAAAATAGTATGTTTTTAGGAAATAACATTCTACATATTCTTTTCTCATCTATGCTTCTATTCTTTTTTTTTCATCTATGATTCAAATACTCCTGGGAACTTAACATATTAACCTTACCTTTCAGGATAGGTGACTTGTTCGATAGCAACAACAAGGGAAAGGAGTCAAACCCTAATGACTCCAATGTGGGAAACACTCCTATGACTCCTGTCGGCCACAGTGTGGTCAACCCTTCTACTCTGGGCACCCCCTCCTTCACACCAGAGCAAGAGCTGGCAATGTTGTGCTAATTTCTTTCTACCATGATGGGGCAGCTCCACACAGTGGCTGCCAATGCCAACAAGCCGAGGGAGTTCACCCTCACTGACTTCATAAAAATGCAGCCACCCTACTTCAAGGGTGAAAGTGAACACAACATGGTGGATAAAGTCGATGACTGGGTGTTGGCTTTGGACCGGGCCTTCGAGGGTATGGCATACCCTCCTCACCAGAAAGTTTGGTTCACGATGTATGTACTGGTGGACCGGCACGTGTCTGGTGGAATGATGTCACCTGCACTCGAGACACCTCTACCATGGAGTGGGACCAATTCTTGAAGCTCTTCAGAGAGAAGTACATTTTTCTTGCCTTCTTGAGGAAGAAGGAAGCCGAGTTCTACAGCCTCAGGCAGGGAAGCATGAGTGTGGCTGACTACATCCAATGGTTCCTACTTCTGGAACACTATGCCACTGACCTTGGAGCTGAAAGAAGGGCAACATTGTTCTTAGAGGGCCTAAACTACCAAATGGGTCGAAGTCTTGTTCCACAGCTTCCACTCACCTTCCAGCAGATGGTGGATAAGGCCCTGGACATCGAATCCTACCCAGGATTCCAATCCTATGGACACAGTAATGGCTATAGCAACAACAAGAGGAAGAACCCTACCCATAATGGGAATCGTGGATGTGATCGGTGCAATAGGTTCTATTACCACCATCCTCCAGGGAGATGTCCTGTCAACAATGCACCTGCTCGTAGAGACAACCAGCCTCTTCCGACCTACCATGAGTGTGGCCAAGTTGGGCATATCTGACCACTCTACCCTAGTTTCCAGCAAGGACAGAATAATGCCCAACAGCCACAACAGCCAAGACAGAATCCACCTCTGTGGAATAATAACAACAACAACAACCAGAACCCGAGCCAACCGCTAATGGAGAGGAGGAATGGGAGAGTGTTTTCTCTCAATGCTAAGGAGGTAGGTGAAGATAATGAAGTTATTGAAGGTACCTTGCATCTTAATATGCATCCTATAAAGGCATTGTTTGATTCTGGCTCATCAATTACCTTCATATCATGTCAGCTTGCTTCTATGTTAGAAATAGAATCTGAGTATATGGATCATATATATTAGATGTAAAAACCCTTAGTGGTAAGATCTTCTCTTTGTATCTACAAACTCCTACCATGGACGTCTGTATATCTGGTATAATGTTTCCCTCAGATTTCATCTTGCTCGACATGACCGCCTTTGATGTCATCCTGTGAATGGATTGGTTGAAGAGGTACAAAGCTATTTTGTTCTGTAAAGAATCAAAGGTTAGTTTGTCACATCCTATTGAAGGAAAATTGTGTGTCAAGGGTAGGAAGCGATAAGATCGGTAATTTGTTATCTCTGCCATCAAAGCTGAAAAGCTAGTCTCACAAGGGTGCAGAGCTTTCTTAGCCACTATAGTCCTCGAGGCTACACCTCCTTCTCTTGACCACATAGATGTGGTGAAGGACTTCCCGGACGTCTTTCCCGAGGAGTTACCTGGTTTTCCACCAACTCGGGAGGTGGAGTTCTCCATCAATCTTGTACTCAAAATTTTGCCAATATCCAAGCCACCTTACTGCTTGGCCCCTGCCAAGCTTGCCGAACTGAAGAAGCAGCTAGAAGAGCTTCTCGACATGGGCTTCATCTACCCCAGTGTTTCACCTTGGGGATCCCCTATACTGTTCATGAAGAAGACGGATGGTTCGATGCGGATGTGTATGGACTACCGCATACTTAACCAAGTGACGGTGAAGAACCATTATCCTTTGCCTCGCATCGACGACTTGTTTGACCAGCTAAAGCCAACCACTGTGTTCTCCAAGATGGATCTGCGAAGTCGCTACTACCAGATGCACATGAAGGATGATGATGTCTCGAAGATGGCATTCAGAACTCGCTATGGGCAATACAAATTCATGTTCATGCCTTTCGGCTTAACAAATGCCCATGCTGCCTTCATGGACTTGATGAACCGAGTGTTCCGCCCAGACCTTGACAAGTTTGTGGTGGTGTTTATCAATGATGTTTTGGTTTATTCTAAGACGTTAGAACAACATTGTGAGCATCTGTAGATTGTATTCAACACACTATGAGAAAATCAACTCTATGAAAAATTCTCAAAGTGTGAGTTCTGGATAAAGGAAGTGATGTTTTTGGGTCATGTGATTTCTCTCAGACATATAGCTATTGATCCTACAAAGGTAGAAGTTTTGACCAAGTGGAAAGCTCCAAAGAATCCCTCAGAGATCTATAGTTTCCTTGGCTTAGCAGGTTACTATCGAAGGTTTATCAAGAACTTCTCTCAGTTGGCCATGCCTTTAACCAAGCTGGCGCGAAAGGAGGTCAAGTTCTCTTGGACACCAGAATGTGAGAACAATTTCCAAAATCTGAAGGAGTGTTTGACTTTGCTCCCGTTCTTGCCTTGCCTATTGAAGGCATACCCTATGTCATCTACATTGATGCTTCTAAACAAGGCTTAGGGTGTGTTTTAATGCAAAACGGAAAGGTGATCGCCTATGCTTCCCGCCAATTAAAACTGAATGAAGCTAATTGTCCTACACATGATTTAGAGCTTGATGTCATCGTTCATGCTCTGAAAATCTGGCAACATTATCTCTATGGTGTGAAGTTTGAAGTTTTCTCTGACCATAAAATCTTGAGGTACTTGTTGACACAGAAGGATCTAAATCTACGACAACGAAGGTGGATGGAATATCTCAAAGATTATGACTTCACCATCACCTATCATCCTGGTAAAGCAAATGTCATAGTTGATGCTTTAAGTCGCAAGAAGGATGTCGTTTGTGCTGCTCTGAGATGTTCGGTGTGGGAAAATCTCAAATATGTGACTAGTTGGCGACCTCAACCTATCAATTCAGTGGATGAAGACAAGTTGTGTGTCCATATGGCTAGTTTGACTGTTACACTGACTTGGATCTCAGAAGTCATTTATGTACAGTTGGAAAGCTCTGAGATGGAAAAGATGAAGGCCTTGACCGAGAAACCGCAATCTAAGTTCTCCATCAAAGTAGATGGTGTTGTCCTCTTCAAACAAAGGTTGTGGATTCCTGACATGGGTGATCTGAGAAAGAAAGTGTTGAGTGAAGCACATGGGTCCAAGTACACTATAAGGACTTACAACGAAGCATCTGGTGGAAGAACATTAAGAGTGATATAGCTCTATTCGTCGCGAAGTGCTTGACATGTCAGCAAGTCAAGATTAAACATCAATGACCTGGTGGTATTCTTCACCCTCTTGAAATTTTAGAATGGAAGTGGGAGAAAATCACAATGGACTTTGTTACTGGTTTCCCCAAGTCCAAGATAGGTTATGATGTTGTTTGGGTGGTTATTGATCAACTTACAAAATCTACTCATTTCTTGCCTTTCAAAACAAATTACAAAGTTGCATATATGGTTCAGTTGTACGTTGAGTGGATCGTACACTTGCATGGAGTACCTAAGGTAATAGTTTCTGATCGTGACCCAAAGTTTACTTCTCATTTATGGGGTCAGATTTATGAGGAGATGGGTGCTGACTTGCGTTTCAGTACTGCTTACCACCCACAGACTGATGGTCAATCTAAGAGAACAATTCAGATTCTAGAGGACTTACTTTGTGCTTGTGTGATGGATTGGGGTGGTGCATGGGATCAGTATTTGCCATTAGATAAGTTTTCTTACAACAATAGCTACCAAGCTAGTATTGGTATGCCACCTTTTGAATCTCTCTATGGTAGACCATGTCGTTCACCTTTGCATTGGGATGATGTCAGTGAACGTTCTCTAGTGAAGACCGATGACATGTAAATGATGACAGAAAAGGTGCCGTTGATAAAGAAACACATGAAAGTTACTCAAGACCAATAGAAGATGTATGATGACAAGAAAAGGTCCGATGTTAACTTCCTAGTGGGTGACTATGCATTTCTAAATATCAAGCCTATCAGTTCTATTGCTAGATCTAAAGTTAAAGGCAATTTGAGTCCCCGCTATGTTGTACCATTTGAAATCTTAGATAAGGTCAGAGACTATGCATACCTCTTAGCCTTACCTCCTTCCTATGATAAGATTCATAATGTGTTCCATGTATCTGTGTTGAAGAAGTATGTGAAGGACTCTTCTCATGTGCTTACTATTGAGCATTTGGATATACATGAGAATCTGACCTATGAAAAGCTAATTGTAAAGATCCTTGACTCCCGAGTAAAGCAACTGAAGAACAAAGAGATTGAGCTGGTAAAAGTTTTGTGGAAATATCATGGTCTGGAATAAGCAACTTGGGAGTTGAGAGATGAAATGTTACGTACTCACCCTTCTCTTTTTGCTTGATATTTTGAGGATGAAATCCTTTTAAAGGGGTGAAGTGTTGTAACATAATGAATCTTAGATGTAATCTCCATGTAAACCTTTTTCCCAAGTTTCCCTTTCATTTCTATCTTTATATCATTTATATTTAATTAGTGGAATTTATAGTGGCTTAGTGAACATTTATTCACTAATTGTACCAAAATAAGGGTTATGCACAAATACCTCAATGAAAGCTTAATTATCATAATATAGTTCTCTAAAACTTAATCTAACTTTCTTATATGATTTGAAAACATAAAATGAGCCTAATTTTCAAATTTGGTTCGATTTGGATGTTGTTTGTGCAAGTTATGCAATTTTAGGTACATTCTGGACTTTTATGCAATTTACCCAATTGGGAGGTTTTCTTTGCAAATTATCACCTGAATTTTAATCCTTAGATATTCCATTACCATTAAAAATATTTTTAACCATGGGGCACCTCGTTGCACCTTGGTTTGAAGGTGTTACTTTCCAAGGGCATTATAGGGATTACCCTCTTTATAAATGTGCTTATCTTTAAAAGCTATCAACCAATGGGGTTATTTCTTTCTTTGAAGGACGGTGGGGATGAACTAGAAGGCTCTAGGGGCTCTTAGGACTGACTTTTGATATGCAAGAAGAGTCCATGAGCTGTCCTCTTGCATGGCCATGAAGCCCTAGCCTTAGGACAAATGGGAAGTCACCTAGACACCCCTTCTTTATAAAGCCATGCCTACCCCTTCCCACCTCCCAATCCAAGAAATAATCCTATCCTTCTCTTTATTATAGCTTAGAACATAGTCCCTTCTATGTTTGTCCACGAAGTTGCTGTCACAAGGTAAAAGAAGGTGCCTACCTTGGTGAAGAAGGCTCCTAGGGTTCCAAATTTCTCTATTTAGGATTTCTTATGCTCCTCCTTGGTGATTTTGACCAAAACTAGTAAGAATCCTCCTTTCCTTCCCTGTTTTCATGTTGTTAGTATTCCTCCAACCTTCTTCCAGGTTGGAACCATGACCTTACATGGTAAAAATCCACCTAAGAACCCTAAAACATCTCATCTCCATGCTCTTTTGCTAGGGTTTGCACCTCTAAAGTGGAGAAGGTGATATTTGCTCAAGAAAGGAGCTTGGCTTGGAGCAACCAGACCTTCTAATATCAGAATCCTTTCTGTTTGGACCTTCTTACCTTCCAATAGGCAAGTTTTGTTAATCCCCTTCTCATATATTGCTTAGTACATGCTTAAAACCCATGCTTCTATGTTGAAAATCGATGATTTCCATCTCTTTTTACCATGTTCTTCTAGGGTTTTGGTTTTGTTGCTGTTTTACCTTCTCTGGAAGCTCTAGTTTGGTTACCTAAGCAACTTCAAACCTGATCTTGGGTCAAGTGGTGTTTTCTCCCTCTCCCTCTCTCTTTAATTATCTCGATCGGTTTGATGATGTGGCAATTTCCTTTTGATCAATATTGAAAAATTCATATCTTCTAAACCGCTTATCCGAATTAGAAAAATAAATATGTTTTAGAATTGTAAAATTAATCTCTATCTAATAAAAATACTTTCAAGGTCTTATCTCATGGTTGACGAAGGGTGATTTTTGTAAAACGAATTTAATGCATAAAATCCATAAACATTACATCTTAATCATCATAACTCCAAAATTAACATAAAAATATGTTTTCTTGATCAGGAGAACCTAATAAGTTCATAGGTTATATTTTCAAAAGCTAAATCCTAATTTTTCTAAAAAGTTCTAAAATTAGGGTTTTTATATATTAATGTGCACTATGTACTCTAATACATGTTAATACATTGAAAAAAGGCAAAGTGGAACTTGGACTCAATTAAAGTGGTGAAAGTTAATAATTGATATCAGTAAGAGAGTTATGTGCATTCCTTACACCCTATGTTGGGATAATTGTAGCCAAACCCTATATTTCCCTAATGAGGCTTAAATGAACCCTAAATATTCTATTCTTGAATCTTAATGTTGTTCATGCCTCAAATTAGATTATAATTTCTTCTTGTCTTATACCCCACTGCCATGCTTATTGAATATTATGACTACTCTTGCCATGACTACTTTTCTAGCATGTGGATTTATGTTTTATTTAATTTAAAGTAGCGGTACTTACGCACAACCACCCACAGAGGGCATGTATTTAATCACCATGGGGAATATTTTTATTATCCCCTATATAATTATGTATGTGATTGGGAATGTCTTATTCTCCCCTCACCTATAGGTTAGAGGCCCAGTAGGTGCCTCAACCCTACTTAGTTAGGTAGACATAATTTTCTTACATGCAAATCCTTTTTGATATAATTGTTAATGGCAAGTTTCTTTTGAATATAGCCTCATACTCTTGTTATCTTCATCTTAGCCTGTTCTTATTTGCTTTACTTATCTTGTTATCCTAGACTAGTTTTGTGACACATACCTTGTTTTCTTTCCCCGTTTGCTGGGTGCTTTCCCAACCACCCAGGTGTTGGTGCTGAGCAAGGAGGACAAGTTTGAAGGAAGTCATCTTAGGAGTAGATCTCAAGCTATATGAAAGGATGTCTAGGTTGCTATAGCTAGATCATTTTCTCTTATCTTTTTATTTTAGGAATAATCATGTAATGAACAATGAAAGCCATGTAAAAGGCTTAGTACTTTTATTTCCGCTACTATTGACATTTTGTAACGTATCTGGTGCATGCTTATTTACTTGGAATATTATACATGCATCCCTCAATATCTTTTTTCTTTCTAAAAAGATGGATGTTTTGTACTTTATTTAAATTTTAGTAAGGAGGTGATATCACCTCTTTACAAAGTTAATATTTGCTCATAACATCCAAGGGACATTATCAGATCTAATTATCATCAATTCTTAGGGTTTTTCATCAATTAAACCATTAAAGCTGATATCTTTATATCCTTTTTTAATTGAAAGAAGAATCAAGCTTCCATTATATTTTTAATGGATTCCGTGCATTGTTCTGATCAACTTTCATATATAACATGTTTTAATCTGAGTTATCAATCTTTTGTTATGATTTTTGCAAAATAAAGAATATTGAGCCAATTATGAACTAACACATCGCACATCAAATTCTTACCTTAATTTCCATGCGGACCCGCTGGAACCCAATGGGTTCCCACCACCTAGCACCAAGTTGGACTCATCCAGCCAAAAGCCTGCGGCCATGCCAACCGATTGCTCAAGCAGGAAACACCCAAATCGGACCCAAAGGACAAAAAAGCCCATATGGTGTTGTGTTGATCTCAGGGGTAGAACGGTCTATAGTGCTGGGTCATCTTCTTCGCTTGCTGCTATGCCTTCAAGCAAATGACCTTCACCTAGTCAACCTTGTGGTTGACTCTCGTTGTTGGAGCCCAAAATCCAAAAGCTATAGGGTAGGGCGACCTTCGCGAGGCCCACACGAACCTACTTGACTCCTCCAATTGCTCACTGTCGGCGCCCAAGCACTGACCAAGGTGGTCGTTCCTCTATCAGAATAGGTGTTGCTACCTAGGAAGTAGGAGGGGGCAAGGGATGAAATAGAAAGAAGCGGATGACTTGGAAGAGCAATCAGAATCTTGAGCCGAGTATATGGAATCACAGAGGGGTTTGTAGCCCTCTCCCTTAAATAGAGGTCTATGGTGGTAGAGTCTTGCTTGGACTATATTTGGGTAAAATGCCAATTGCCCTCCAAAACAACTAAAATTTAGGATGATCATATGTGGATACCTTACACAAATCTATCGGGAAAGTTTCTAGATTCATATGAATCGTGTGAAGAGAAAACTAATTGGGAAAGACATGTGTCCTGTTCTCCACTACTGTACATGGTTGGAGCTAGAGGATGATCGCCAGTCGTTGGATCTCAAATCCAACGGTGCACATCACGTGCGCCCACAAAAAGACTAAATAAGGAAATTCCAATTTAATTCAAACTGTGACATTTAATGTCACTCCTCTCACTTTAAGGATTTTTTTAAAACCCATATCTCCTAAACCATGTATCCTTTTAATCCCAAATTTTTGAAGTAAAGTCCTTAATGACTTTAACTACTTGTGTGTCAAGTTTGGGACTCAAATTTAAAAGTACAAGAGAGAGACTTTTCTTCATATGGAAGTTATTTCTTATTAAGACATGTTTTATGCATATTTTCTCTCTTACTCTTTTATATTCCTTATTTGGATTCCTTTTACTATTAGGAACCTTATAGATTCAAAATCTCATCAATGATGATTCAATCACACATCTTTCCACGTATTTCTCATACTTTCATTATTTTCTCAATTTCTTTTCTTATTTATGCATTATTTGATTTCCTTCAATTTTTTTCTCTTTTGATCATCTTGGACTCACTAACTTAATAGGGTCCAAAAAATCATATATTTAAAGGAAATATTATCAAAGAAATTCACTCATTACACATAAATCATACAATTTCATAATCATACAAATTATTAGAGAAATTGCATCTCAAACCATATGACCCCACAAATTGGAGTTGTAACACATATGTACCTATGACTCTAGAAACTTAGGCTCTAATACCACCAAATGTGGAACCAAAACCGCAAGGTGAGCACAAATTGAAAAAACCCCAAAAAGGTCAAGTTAATCCTACTTATCGTCATAAGCTAAGAAGGTAAATAAAGTACTAAATAGAAATTTCTAATATCATTCCTATGTATGGTCACAAAGGACCTATTATATTCATTTTGAGAATGTAATTGTACATATTTATTCACATGTGACCTATGACCTTGTCATGCTTCTCTATGCCCACCATCCAACAAGGTCTCGAAATTATAGGAGGTCATTCTTAATCTAGGAGTTCTAGCTCCTTGTGCCACTCAAGGACAAATGGGGAATCCCAGAGGTGCACGAACAATGAATTTAGGTCGGTATGAGGATAATTGGTTTTTTTTTTATAAAATGTGTGGTTTGTAGTCAGGAAGTTTTGGGATCAATATGATTTATCTATATTTCTAATCTAAGAGATGCATTAAGGAAATGTATAGATATAGTTTGTTGTCAAATTATCCTTAGAGGAATCATAGTAGATTTGTAGGTATTAGTGATTAATAATATTATGATGAATTATTATGTAAATCGAAATATTAGCTAAAATTTTCATTTTTAATGTCCATTATATCATATTTTGTGTGTACATCGTATATTATATATTATATTATATATAGTGCATGTGTTTGTATAATTTGGCGTCAACTTTTCTTCTTAAAATTCACTTAGCTCGTGTTCTTTATTGCTACACACAAAACACAATAAGCACATGGTGACATAACATTTTACATGGAACATGAGCGTGATAAAGAAAGGAAGCATTTCCGATACAATCTCTACCACCCTTTAGAGCTCAGAGTGAAACTCCTTTTATTGGACGGGGTTGAATGAAGTTAGATATATTTGTTGGGTCGAGCACACAGTGGGTGGTCATTGACAATGGCGACGTTCCACTCGTTGGAAAGCAGACGACAGTGATCCTTCGATACATAATGTCAAAAAATCGGATAGAACCAAAGTATTAGAAAAACCAACGATGGACCAAATAGCAGCCAGTACGTACTGTGGTAGAATAGATAACAATGGCATCAACAACTCTGAGCTTAAAAAAAAAAAAATCCGTTTGAGATTTTTTTGAAGCTGCTAAGTGTATAGCGGCACCATGAGTGTCACATCCAAGACCATGCACACAGGATTAAGAAGTGCATAGATTCTACAGTATGTGAGTCGGATGAATGTGGAAACCGTATTCTTGATCCTTTAGGAGAGACATGCATTTGAGGCGTCCACGCTGGTTTCGATGGTTAATCGCCCGAATCTATAAGGTTTAATTATATAAAAAGATTTGTTAACGGTGTCAAGTAGGAATGGGCATGTAGGCTCCCTAACCTCTATATACATGTGGGTATATAAGAAATATTGCATAATATATTATATACATTTATTTATATGATAAATAATAAATAATATTATCGCCCAAGTTCACTTCATCTCTTTCTATTACTTAGGAAAAGATATGGAGAGGTGCCATCACAACTGCCAATACAATCCTTATGTATGAACATGATAACAAAAAAAAAATCGTTATCTGAATTCACTTCTCATTTTGTACTCTCAATGCATGTTTTGTACTCCAAAGCGAGAAGAAAAAGAACACAACAGTCCCTTGGTGACGTGAGGTTTCACATGTAACAGGAAGAGGTTATGAAGAAACAAGAAACGACTTTTCATTGGAGTGGGAGTGAAACTTCCTTTTCAGTTTGGATCGGGTGCCATGTAGCGGGACAATGTCCATCCGACTCAGTCTGTCAGTCCCATATTTGTTGCTGTAAAGAAAAGATATCATCTGTCTTCCCCTTTATGCAAGGTGTTCGAGGTAGATATCCCGTGAAGTCACGCACGCTCAAAAGCCCAACACTCCATCACCATGGGCGGGACCTCCCTTCCCTCGCACTTACTTTTCCTTCGCAGAAGCTGTTGGCGGGAAGGGTTAGGTGGGGAGTTGAGAAGGCCTTATCATTTGCACCATCATGTGGGGTGCGGTGTAATTATTAATCCCACTTCAACCGCAGCTCTACTGTGTTGAATCTAGGATTCAATAGCACAGGCTTAGGTAGTAGGCATGACACACGGCCGGCAAGATTGATTGACGAGTTTACAGTATAAATACTGAGGTGGGCCTCGCCAGTCGCCACCTAACTACCCGTTTGGTGGATGGACAACTCGTCAAAGGGTCATTGCCTCACTATCATCATCATAGATCGCGTTGATAGTACCGCGTATGTACAATAGACCTTCCCGAACAACTTGTGGAACGTCGCTGGAATAAATGGCATAAATGGCACTTTGGCAAGGAAATCGGGTCGGGAGTGGGGTGGCCGGGTGGGGTTGGATGATATGGTCTGCCTCCAAATCTACTGTTCTAAAAATATTGTGCCGGTTATATCCCAAAAAATCCTCACTATCTATTCACCGGAAAACCCACTTGTAAAAAAAAAATAATGAAGAGTGCGTATGGCAGCGATCAGCATAGACACGTCGTGACAGCATGTTCGTGACAGTAGATTTGAACTCATAAACTATGTTGGGTCTGGCTTCCATTCTGCCAGTCAACCAATGTCTTCAACGTGTAATCCGTCCTTCTTCTTCGCCCTCATTTCCGCATATCTCACGTCCCATACTTGGATCTAGTGATAATTGCCTTAATACTAAGGGCTTATTTGGTTGCAAGCAGTCTCAATACTTTCAATGATTTTTAAAATGGGAAATGCAAAATAAGAAATGTAGCTGCACAGTCCGTCCTTTGGTTGGATGGAACTTCAACCTGATCCCTTCGAAACCTTTGGTAAGAGGTCAGCCATGCCTCTTCTCTTCTTTCTAGCAGCTAGTCTGCCACCTGCACTTCTGCAAACTGTTACCTGGTTTCACCACGATTACCTGCATAACTTGGGCGTTGCTTTGCGGTAGAAACCCACACCGTGGGTTCGAACCAAACGTAAACAATTGGAAATCGTGGTGGGTTGGAACTGCGCTGTTCCGTTGCAGCGGAACCAAACGAGGCCTAAGTCCATTCCGGTTCACTCACATGATGGCAATATCACAAGTAATCTTAGCAGTCCATCATTACAAGTAATGTTAGTTTGACTTTACATATAGTCAGTTCCGTCAATTACGATACCATGTCAACCACGCAGGAGCCAGGAAACATAATACTTTTGATTGTAACCATCCGGCACAGGCATTTTTTTTTAAAATAATCATAGAGCTTAGTTGTTATTCATTCTACATTCTATGCAGGCCCAGTGGCCGATCTAAGAATCTAAGTTGGATGAGGCTATGCTATAGTGATAATGCCTGGAAAAGCTAGCTTCAGTCAAGTCGTCGATCACTAATAGTAGACTACTCATCTTATTAACTTCTTGCATTTATAAAAATCAGCGCTTGTAGATATTGTTAAGTACTTTAAATACATTGAAATTACAACAAACGTTAAGTACGTTGAAAATGCAACAAGAGTCCTTTCTCCCTTCAACCCATCTTTCCACCTCCCTAATTTCTTGCTTCTCTTCCTCCATTATTTCCTATACGTCCGCCATCATGTGTCTCTTCCATATCACCCACTCTCCCATAATTTCCCACCATCCTATTTTTTTTTATAACTAAAAACAAGGGGAGGAGCGGGTACACGTT
Organism: Alisma plantago-aquatica; assembly: GCA_963693085.1. Taxonomy (NCBI): domain Eukaryota; kingdom Viridiplantae; phylum Streptophyta; class Magnoliopsida; order Alismatales; family Alismataceae; genus Alisma; species Alisma plantago-aquatica. Next base: position 569,699,941 of record OY856411.1, read on the forward strand.
CAAACTATTAATTAGGAAACAACTGCTCGCGGTTGTGTTCAGACTATTAATTACAAAATAATTAGATGCAAGGGTCACGGGCCAATCACTGTCAATACTAGACGGAAATTGGGTTAGGCCACAAGACATTCACTGTCTTTGAACTACCGGGCACGTCGGGGAGTGGGTGAGGCATTGGCCTCATGTGGCCTCAATGTGCATCCGCCGTTGTGCAAGCCAAAAGCTATTGAAATGAATGTTTACATCTATGCTAAGCCACTTCGGTTTCGTAGATCATAAGTAAACTTGTGAAAAACAAAACAAATATTGTTTTACTGTTGCGTCTGAAATGAGGTTCAACTCGCGTGTGTGAATTAAGACTAGTAGCATGAAATTTTCTCCATAGGGGCTGCAGCTTAGGTGAAGGAGAAATTTCACTAGTCATTATATTGATCATCCTTTGTGCATCGGACAGAATCAACTACTTTTCTACCTTTAGCTTTGCAGATGTCGTTGGCCTGAAAAATCGTTAAGCTTCAACAGCAGACTGAGATATGAGAGGAAGTCCAAAACCCTTAGTGCATTGACCAGACACATTAACAATGTGGATGTCCAAACCAGCACTCCTGGAATCGGGTTGGAATGTAGCATCGGTGAGAACATAATAGGTTGCAGCCCTGGGTCTAGTAAAGACATGAGAGGTGTTTGTATGAAGGCCTCGACTGTTTGTAGAAGGAAGCTTGATAATGGTGTTAGTGCGCTCTTTGATGAAAGCAATCTTGGAGTCTATATCCATCTTTTTCCTAAAGTGTATGAGGTCGTTGTGGGCTTGCCGTATGTGCTAGCAGACAATAAGAAACAAGCATGAAGGTTGGGAATCACCCAAGGGACCTTGGATGGTGATAGACGATTTACTGATCTTCATCTAAGATGAAGAAATCTACTCTAGTTACTAAAATATTCCATATTGGATGGGTTATGAAATAGTCATGTAGGTTGTGTAAATGGAAATCTAGTGCATTGTTGCACGTTGAGCAGGTAACATCAATGTGCTTGCTCTTCTTCTCTATGATATTGAGAGTGGTTTGTGCTATAGAAGCAAAGCCAAATATATACCTTTTCAGGGACCGTTAACCTCCATATGCACTTTGTCATGTACTTCTTTAGCGATGTGATGCCATGCATACATTGAGGTAGCCAATAAGCCCTTCATGTTGCTCATGGGGCCAGGCCCAGTTGCCCAAACTAGTAAGGGGATATATAGGAGGAATGAATTGAAATTGTTCCCAAACTCTTGGAGGAAAATATTCTGAGATGAAACTTTGATCCCATTTTTCGTCAGTAAGAACCATAGAATTGGCAATAATTTCATACGGTTCAGTAGGTATATTAAAGGATGGGTCTATGATTTGAATCTTCATGCCTGAAATCCATTTATGATGCCATACATTTGTAGTAGCCCCAAATTGTACAACTTTGGATCTTTCATCCATTATAGTTGGCATGTTCTTCTTGATGAAGGACCACGTTGACAAGAATTGACTTGCTGCTCAAACACCATTCCCTCATATACTTCTCCTTCATTATCTTCCCCCCAGTAGGGTGTGTGTATTCAGAAAATACCAAAACATTTTCAACATTAAGGCTTCATTTTGTTCATGAGCATATTTGACACCTAGCACTAGTACATTTCTGACCTCTAATGTCACTTTTATTAACATCAGTTTCAAAGGAAAATCGACACCCTAAGCCCTACAGTGTCGGTTATAGAGCACAAGCGTCACTAGTGATCAAATCTTGTCGATTACAAAAAAAAATGAGTATTGTTTTTCATGTAACGTCAGTTATATCTTCAATAAACCACGTCCTAGATAACTCATGAAATTCAGTTTTTCAGGGAAAAATTTACCTTAAAAAAATCATTAGGTTAGCATCGGTTGTTGCAAAACCGAATACATACCTCTTCCTGTGAAATAAATTTTACCTCTAAAATTACCTATGCCATCAGTTTAGCTATAGTGAAACCAACATTGTACATATTTTCCACTGCAAAAAAATTTACATGTGGTGTCGATTAGTAGGCTAGAAATTGACGACATAGGATTCATGTCACATCCCCGTAAAAATATATGTTCCCACAATTTTCTCTCTGTCATCATTTCATTCACCAACACTGACGTCTAAGTCCTTACTGAGGCTGATATTTTTCTCATTTTAAGGACCTCAGGAGTTGATTTTCCTCTCTAGAACTCACAACAAAGTCCAAACTCTGTCATCAGTTTCGCTCTATCAACTGATAATTAAGTCCTTAGCGAGGCTCACATTTTTATTGAGGATAAGGGCCTCTGTCGTCAATTTATTCATAGAAACTGACATCTAAGGTCTTATTGAAGATTCTATTTTTTATTTGGATAAGGACCTCTTTAATTGATTTCCACCTCTATAACCGAAGACTAAGTAATTCATTGTCAATTTTTTTTTGGTGGTCAAAAAGCGTGTTACTATTAATACCAAAAACTTTGGGCACTGGGTACCCCATTACATAGACAAGAGCTAAGAAGTTCAACAAGGGTCAAAATCCCCACGTAGGGGGACACTCCAGAAGCTAATCCAAACTGAGACTAAGAAGACTAATCAACTAAGCAAGCTAGGACCAGACAATCCTACTAGAAGAAGTCTATTACAAGCCACGGTTACATGCATTCAGCATACCCACAATTAGTAACAGCAAACTATCTTAGAGCAAAAACTAGCAATCCTTCCAGTAACAACCATGAAGTCTCTGGTCTTCTTAGCTACTCAAGACCAGGTCTCTCAATGGAAAAAATCCAAAAGGACCTCTACCACCAGCAAACACCCGAAGGTAAACCCCTCATGATGCACTTGACTGCATATCATCCAACATCTTGAAGGTGTTCTAATCCAGCTGTAGCAGAGGAGACAAGAAGCAAAATAGGGTCCAACCTTTAGCTGACTACCGATTTATGTCCTTGAGCTAGACAACCACCGTTCCCCCACTGGCATTTGAAACAATCATGAATGTGTGGGATCCAAGTAGCAATCCTGCCCCTCTTCATCGGTCAGCAAACAACTGAAAGCCAGAAACATGCAAGCTCGACATCACACACCTGCAGCAAGGATTAGGAAGAGAGGAAGAGCACCACGCTCCCTTTGAACCCAATCCCACCTAAGGCACCTGTATATACAGGGACCCCTTGTCGAACACCTTGAGGGCAATCGATCCTTGGCTACGAAAAGGCACTTGACTCGACGAGATCCACCAGCCACAGGCTGGAGCCCGCAAGGGCACTAGCAGCATCACCGCCGAGAACCAAGCGCCATGGGAATGCTCCGTCACGCAGTAGCAAAGGCCACTACGCAGCCTGAGCATCACCCCTGTCTCAGTGACAAATCTTCGTTGACTCTGTGATGACCCGACGCCCTCCAGCAGTATTCCGTCGAGGGAGACCACCGATGTCGTCGAGGGAACGGGAGCAGAAGCCCCCTCATGGCGCTGCCGTTAGACGCACAACCCCCACCTTTGCAGCAACCCTCTGACTGGAATCGGCCACCACAAGGGGCCCGTCACGCAGCAGAGGACGGCCTGATGCTAAACCCGCGGGCCTCTCCACGACACGATGTAGACAACCAGGGAAACCATCCGTCCAGGGAAGGAAGGGCTCCCGCTGGCAGCAGGCCAGGAGAGGTCGCAGACGGCTCAACGCCGCCGTTGCACCGGACGCGGCCAGCTCTCAGCATGAGGAGAAGAAAAAAGGAAAGAGAAGGAGAACGAGATCCCCAACACCGTCCTTTGCGGCGAGCCTGTTGAGCCAGATCCCGACGAGCGGCTCCCTCCGTCCATCCCTATAAACAGACCAGAGTCGACATTGGTCGAGCTGCCACCCGCAATCCAGATCCATTCAAACAGCCGCTCGTCGCACCCTTCCCACATCCAGGCCGAGATCAGCCACGGACGAGCTCCAGCGACCCTCCCTTCCTCTACGGACCACAAGGGCCAGCCGACTAGAAACCAAGCAGGAGACGAAGTGCGCCGGGGGGAGGAAGGCACTGAGCCGACGCTCCCTCCCCCCAGCGACGTCCGCCGAGGGTTCTAGAGAGCGGGCGGAGCGGATGCCCTAGACGAAGTGCATGGACATAATTGAGAGTACATATGTCTTGAGCATCATTGTCAATTTTTACTAACAACTGACGACTAAGTTCCACTTAATATCACTCATGAAATTTCTTTCCCCCCATTCTCTATTTCATCACTCCCCCGATACCTAGCTTTGATGATTCTATCATTTTGCTACTTGTGGTCATTCTGACACTGCCATCATCACCATCATCATCAAGCTGCTCTACCTCTGCTGCCACTCTCTATTGTTGTACCTCATCAGATCGCCTGTAGTACTTCTCGGCTTGCTCCATTCATGTGTATCCCCCACCACCGAGTTGCTCCTCTACTGCTACTAAAGCTCTCTGCTACTCATCCTCCGCCATAGTCACTCCTATGTCGAGCTACTCTGCCACTACTACCAAATCTCTCTACTACTCTGCCTCTACCTCCGTCGCTCTACCAGTCACTGCTGCATCGGCCTCCACTACATTGTTGTGTCGTCTGCCATTACCACTTTTACACCACTATTTCCTCCACCACTGAGGTGAGCCTTTCCCCACTTCTAGTTTTTTACTTTTACCCAATTAGAATTTATGAAGAATTTCTTAGTTTATCTAATTAGAATTGAAAATATATGTATGATAGTTTATGATGAAATGAAATCTAGTTTTGTGTGATAATGATATTTATTTGTGCTACTTGTTTAAATAGGAAATTAATTTATTACATTTGAATTCCTAGAAAATGAATCCATATAAATAATATGGAATACCAACATTACATGAAACGTGAACCACACTTCTTTGAAAATGCATGTATTATTTTAAGCTATCCTAATGTATATTTTTTAGCACCTATGATATATATAATCACACTGAGATCATAGGTATATAAATGGCAACATTATCGGTTGGCTTAGAAACCCGTCTGAGATTTACTCATTAGGAGTAACTCTTGGTTAGTCCCCAATTTAAACTATTCTTGAACACTTAGTCTCACTTAGGATGTAAGTGTATAATGTGTATATGATTTTTAAGATATTTTGTTAGCACTTCCCATTTATTCTCTAAGTACATATGTAGGTGGATATTTTTCCATCTACACTGGTGTACTTGGAAAAATATGGGTAAATGTTGTCAAAATTTTCTTGAAAACTAAATACACATTATACACTTACTAGTGAGATTAGGTGTTCAAGAATGGGATAGGTGGTACACACATTCTTTACTGAATCCTAAACCCTAATTTGTAAACCCTAAATACTAATATATAAACCTTAATATCAAAATCCTAACCACTAAACACCTGATTCAATACTTGTTTTCTCTGTGATCATAGAATGGACAGATCATAGATGTCTATTTCAAATCACTACACTCTGGAGTTTATTATTGGTCTTGATTAGTTTATGAGATTTATGTAGGAACATAAGAAATGACCTGGAGATAGCTTCTATTGTCCATGTAGGAATTACAGTAACAACTTGAAAGTTGACACTATTGACAAAATCAAAAGTCATGTCATGTGAAATAGGCTTATATAGGGCTATATAGAATGGTATTGGCATGGAGAGATCACTACTATGAGATCAGTAAATGTCGATAGAAGTACTTGTGTTGAAGAAGAAATTGTCAACGATGTAGATGTGAATGACCTGATCCTAATAGAAATGGTTGATGTGATGCTAGATAGTTGTGGGTTAGAACACACCGATCCACTTTCATTATTTAGAAACATTGAAAATGATGATGAGATATTATTACACTTCAGTTGTACTAAGCTTACAAAGTTGAGCGTTGTTTGAGATTGTATACTTTGAATGCTAATAATAGATGGAGCAACAAAATATTCTCATCATTGTTGTCTTTATTGAAAGAAATTCTTCATGAAGGCAACGAGCTTCCAATCTCAACATAAGAGTTAAAGAAATTGTTACGCACAATGGGATTGAAGGTTAAGAAGATACATGTATGCCCAAATGACTGTGTGTTATTTCTAAAGGACTATATCAATTTGAAAGATTATCCAAAATGTGGGGCATCAAGGTATAAAATGGTGACTTTGGGGAAGTCCAAAACTGGCTCTCCTGCCAAGGTGATGTGGTATCTACCTATAGTACCATGGTTTCAATTCTTGTTTGCTAATACCATAGATGCAGAGAATTTAATATGGCATGTAGAGGAAAAGAAAAATAATGATAGGATCCTACGACGTGCATCTCATTCCCCACAATGGAAGAAGATTGATTTATTGTACCCTAAACTTGGTGAAAAAGTTAGAAATCTAAGACTTAGGCTTTGTATTGATGGGATGAATCCACATGGCACATTGAGAAACCAACATAACACTTGGCATGTTATGATTGTTATATACAATCTTCCTCCCTGGTTGTGTATAAAAAATAAGTATGTCATGTTGTCGTTGTTGATATCAAGCGCTAAACAACCAGGCTATGATATCAAAATTTATCTTGAACCTCTAATTGATGGCCTAAAGAAACTTTGGGGAGAAGGTGTAATGACCCATGATGATTCACATAGAGAGACATTTCATGTAACATCCCAGGATTTGAGGCCCTGGATAAGATGATCTTAAAAGGAATGATTGGACTACCCATATCACCAAGGTGCACCTCCTTTTTTCAGGAACCCATCACTAAAGAACTCTATAGTTAAGCATGCTCAACTTGGAGTAGTACTGGGATGAGTGACCTATCGGGAAGTTGATCCTGGCATGCGTGTGAGTGAGGAAAAAACACACAATTAAGGCTAGTGGTGGTCTGTGGGGCCAGTTGTCATTTCTGAAACTCTACTAGAGCCTTGGGCAGTGGGACCGGGCATTACATTTCATTTTCATGTTATCTTATTTTTCACTAGTAATGCCTTTCTAGCATATGGGAATTTGTCTGGATACAACATAAATGGATCTAAAGCACTCCCTATATGAACTCCCTATAAAAAATGTAAAATGCACATCAACATAAATGGATCTAAAGCACCCCCTATATTTCAAATGTTAGATGTGCATTTTACATTTTTTATCACATATATTTCATTGTTTGACTATTTTTTATATATTTTTTTCAAATGGAATCTGACTGTGAGTGTGATGACTGTGATGATGGTTATCATGAGGATGAGCACCATAACAATGTGCAATGTGAGAATTACACTGGTGTAAGTTGTATTGTTTTATTACATAGATGCGTATTTTACAATGTTCATCACATTTATAAGTTACATGTCTATGACTTATATGTGTTTCTTATCAATTTTAGAATCTTAAGGATGTGCTCCCTGAGGATCTTATTCAAATTGCTAAGGAGCATCGTGAGCATGCTTGTAAAAGAGGCATCACCATGATAAACAAGTTACTATATTAAAGGGGTAAAGGACTGAAGATGGTCATTGACTTTGATGATGCGGGAAATCCTATTAGGAAGAATCAAAATTCTTTTGTGCAATATCTAGGGTTTCTTATTTGTAGAAAATTGGATATACCGATAGAGTCTTGACATAAAGTTTATCAAGGCACAAAAGGATAAATATGGAAGGACCGACTTGTGATGTATTATGATTTTTAAAGATATTCACAATTCTATTTTTATCAATATACCATTAAAAGGTGTTTTGAGGTTTGGAAAGAAGGGTAATTTTGCTCCCAAGTTTATGGGACCTTACCCAGTTGTGGCACGAATCAGGAAGGTAGCTTACAAGTTGGAGTTTCCACCTAAGTTGCACAAGTTGCATCCAGTGTTCCATATCAGTATGTTAAGGAAGTGTCATTCGAATACAAAGGCAGTGATATAGTCTATAGAGGTGGAGCTTGATGAGGATGTAACCTATGTTGAGGGTTCAGTGTTGATCCTTGATCGGAGGGTGAAGAAGTTGAAGAGGAAGGACCTTGTGCTTGTGAAGGTTCTTTGGCATCATCGTGGTGTTGATGAAGCCACATGGGAGCTCGAAGAAGAGATGAGGAGGAAGTACCCTTCTCTTTTCTCTTAGGATCTCGGGGGCAAAATCCCTATTAGGGGTTTATGGCTTGTAAGTACCCCTGACCCACATTTTGGACTAACCCTTTTTGTTTTGCTTAAGTGTGTTGATTAGCCCCTTTCTCTAATCATATGAAATGTAATTAGGGCATGTTGTAGGTTTGTACTCCTTGTTTTGATCTTGTTGCTTGATGTTTGTGCTTTGTGGTGAGGTGTGTGGATAGCCATGCGTGAGCCAATCCCTGATCTTGGCTATATGCCATTGTTGTAGTTGACTTATATGTCTTTGTGATGTTTTCTCTTGTGCTGACCAAGAGGTGTGGTGAGGTCATGGATTCTGACTCTTCCACTAGACCTTATGTGGCACTAACTTCGACTATATACGTATAGTGGTCAGTTGGATTTGGATGGTACGATTCAAATCCTTAGGGCATCATGAATATGTAATTAGCCGTTTAGTATAATTATATAGGATCAAATATGGAAACATTGTTTGAGGCCTTGCTTGATCTTTATACAATTTTGTTGTTAGAAAATATAAATGTACTTCATATTCCTTTTTAATTATTAAGATATTTCATAAATCATCAATAATTGTTCTCCTGGTTGTGTATTCTGCTGCTTAGTTTATTTTATTTGTGATAATAATAGAGTTGAAGAAGAGTTATATCTCTCATTGGGACTGTGTGTCTCACCCTGTTGGTTAACAAATTTTTTATGTGGATGAGCATGAAGAGGTAGAGATTGTGTAGAGGAGGTTGAGCAACAGTAAGAGGGGCAGTAGCTGATAAGGTTGGAAGCGTTGTTGGATGTCTTTGTGGATAGAGTCCTAGAGTCGTCCCTATACACTTGGGTCTTTGGGGAACATTTTGTAGACATTTTGTGAATTTGTTTTCTTTATGAACCTTTGTATATCAAATGTGACAGATTCTTTTATATACGTTCTGGAACAACGCCCTTGTTATAGGTTGACAACATGTTTTGAGGATGCTTTGAGGAATGAAAGTGCTCATGTGTAAAGGTTCTTGCTCTAGGGCAATTTTATGCAAAAAGGTCTTAATTTTTAGTGTTTTCTGCTAATAAGTTTGTAATATTATTTCCATGATATTGTTTTGAGTAATCTCGTCTCGTCATTTCATGGTGGCGCAGGGTGCCACTCCACGATAGGTTGGTATCAGAGCTTTAGGTTCGCTGAGTCTATAGGGACCTAGGACTAGGGTTTGTGTTTGTTCTAGTATCCTCCAGTCTATCTTATAGTCACTTTTGTTTATGCAGAAGAAGAAGAAAAGCTTAAAGATGTCTAGAGAACATGAAAAACATGTTGTTCAGAGCAGTGTTGCTACACCAAGTGGTTGTAACATACTGAATTCTGAGCATTTTACCTTTTGGTCTTTTTTCCATCTTTTTCTTTCATCTCTATCCTCTTTCACTTTTCTATTTAATTTGTGAAGAACATAATGGCCTAATAAGCATTTGTTCACCTTTTCTCTCAATATTTGGGTTTTATGCACAAATACCTCAGTGAAAGCTTAGTAATGGGTCTAATATGTGAAATGTCCACTTAAGTAATAAAAACAATAAAATATTTCGTCCCAGAACTTTCTAGTGCTTTTTAGAATATAAAAAATAAAGGAAATCTCGAAATGTGCATAAAGGGGATGATAAATGTCATAATTGGAGAAATAGGGAATATATTGAATAAAGAAGGATAATAAGGAATATGTTGTTTCAAAAATCATAAATAGAAGTTGCAAGATAATTCTATGAAAAAATTTGTTTCCTTGAGCCAAAAGATACTTAATGGCCAGGTATCATCTAATTTGGATAATAAATAAATATATAAAAACTTTTATTATAGGATAATGGAAAATAAGCCAAGAAAAAGAAATAAAATGTCTAATGTCTTCAAATTGGAAAATTAACTCCAAATTCATAATCTACATATCAAAATGAGTCTATGTGTGAATTTTATTTAATTTGGTCAATTTTAAATATTTATTTGATTCAGGAGAGAGAAAATGACTTAAAGACCAAAAATATTAAATATATGTTGAATTTTTTTTATTAATGCCCAAATAGTGTTCCACACATTTATTATTACTTATAGGCCAAGTTTAACATTTTTATAGTGTTTTTAGATGCCTCTAATAAATTAAAAGGATAAAATAAGTGATAAAAATTAAATGTATTAAATAAAATAATAAAAGTCTTCAAAAATGTAAAATAATTCTAAATTCATGTTCAACGTGTTAAAATATATCTTTGGATGAATATTGACTCAATTTGGAAAATATTTGATGCGAAGATAAATTTAGGAGTGAGAAAGAGTGTAAGACCTTAAAATCATTAATTAAAATAATAAACAACACCAACAAATGAAAATAATGGCAAATTTGTATCCACCATACTTATTATGACTTATAGGTGAAGTTTTATTATTTTTTTAAAATCTTAGAGTCATTAATACATGCGGAAATAGAAAATAGAATTTGAATTATTTAACCTATTAAATGTCCCCAAAAGGCAAAACTAATTTTATATTTAGATTCTACACATCAAAATCAGTTAGGGTGTCAGTTTTGGTTAGTTTTGGAGGTCGTTTATACCCTCAAATAAGGAAAGATAAAAAGCTAAATAATTAAATAAGGAGCTATAGTCCGAATTGGTTTTGGAAATGAAATAAATGTGACCCAGCCAGCTGGATGCGCACGCCCTTCCCAATCGTCGGATCAAGATCTGATGGCTATTTATCATCTTCTACCTTGCGTCAATATGGCAGGTAGGCGGGTTGGTAGCTAGGACTTAAAATAGGGGTTTTTCCCTCGATACTCGACCATTTCACACGATTTCTTCACCTACAAATTCCTTATCAAATTCCGCACCTAATGATACCCTACTCATGTTCTGTCATTGTGATTTTAGGAAATGCCTGATTCTTACGGGCCAAGTATTCCGCCACCTATACAACTGAGGCCCTAACTCGAACCTTATATATATCTTAGCCATCCTATAGCTTCGTTTTGCCTTGAGCATTATTCCTCTTGTTTTAATTTCGTCCAAGACACCACATAGCATCATGAAGGACCTACAGATTGGGGAGCATCGACGATGGTTCTTACACCATCTTCACCTACCCTCGTGTCTATTCCTTTGGGGGTATGATTCCTTACCCTTTGTTCTTTGATTTCGTGCAATCACTTTGTTGTTTGGTCTCCCAATTGCTTTTTGCCCGATTTCCAGCTGAAACAGAGAAGCTTTGTGCATCAGCCATGGCAATGGGTGCGAAGGAGAAGAAACTCCCTTGTGCTTTTACTAGGTTACCCTTTTCGTTACTATTTTCTATGCTTTCACGCAAGTGGGCAGATTAGTCTTTTGCTTTGTTGTGATTCTCACTTGACGGAAGCCACTTAAGCGATGATCCAACGACATGACTGCTCTCGATTGGGCTATGTCAATGAGTTGGCCCTCTCCCTCTCTCTCCCTCTCTCTTGTAGGAAATGCCTACGTGGGAATTTCTTATTGGTCCGTTTTAGAAAAATTCGTATCTTTTGATTCGTTAGTCGAAAAATGAAAGTAAGATATGTTTTGAAATTAGAAAAATGTACGCTATATAATAAAAATAAACTCAATGCCTGGTTTTGAGTTTTTGAGTATGTGTTTTTGTGGATGATTTAATTAACCAAAAAATGACCCTAAAAGTCCATATCTTCAAAATACATCATATTATATGTTATTTTGATCAGAAAACCCTAACTAAGATGATGGTAATGTTTTAGAGTCTAATTCGAAGGTTTGTGCAAAAAGTTAGTAACTTTAGGGTTTTAAGCGTTTAATGAATGTAGTTCTAATACATGAACATGGTGTTGATATTAGGAAAAGTGGATCATGAAATTGATTAAGTGGTGCATGTTGATAATTGGAATCAATCTTAAAGGTATGTGCATTTATACCTGAAGTTGGGAATATTTGTGACTTGACCTAATTTCCTTTGATGAGGTTTTATTTGAACCCTGCATCCTATGTTCTTGATTCTTTTGCTATACATGCCTCATAATTAGTTTTGGACTATTGTTCTTGGGTCTAGGTACCCCTTTGCCATATTCTATATAAATAATTCTATTACTTGCCATTGTTTCTAGCATGTTGATTTTATTAGACTAACTAGATATAGTAGCAGTACTTATGTACAACCACCCATAGTTGGGGAATGTGTTATTTCTCCCCTGGGGAACGTCTTATTCTCCCCCGCATATGAAATATGTGCAAGTGACTGGGAATGTATTATTCTCCCCTCACCCTTTTGGTTGAAGGTCGGGTAGGTGCCTCAACCCTACTTAGTTGAGGTAGTCAATATTAATCATGCATGCAATTCTTTTATTATACTTTGTTTATGGCAAGCATCTATTGAAAGCTTCTTGTATATTTAGCATCATTCTCTTGTTATCTTCATCTTATGATGAACCCTAGCCTGCTTTTACATGCTTTTCTTATTTTTCCATCTTAGAATAGTTTTTGTGGAACATACTTTTATTTTCCTTCCATCTTACTGGGTGCTTTCCCAACCACCCAAATGTGGAGCAAGGTGATGGATATGGCATGAAGATCGTAGCTTTGGCATGGACTTGGCTGATGGATATGTTGCTCGGAGATAAAAGTGGAGTAGTCTAGACTTCCCTCTATCTAGATCCTAGTTGTGTATTATGATGTAACCCTAAAAGGGAGATTTTTGATGTATTTTGTACAATCTTTTATGAAATTGAATATAGTCAGAAAAAAAAATTATTCCGCTGCTTTCCAATGAGTTTTGATTATCATATTTTAGTAAGGAGGTGATCGTGCCTCTAGACAGTGGTGGTGCAAAGAATCAGGCACATGAAGATCAGGTGCCTGATGTCCCTCAGTTTGACCCAGCCATGATGGAGAACCATGCCTTTCAATTGTTTTTTGTGAGGTTTATGGAAACGATGACTCATATGGTGGATATGATGCATGTACCTCAGCCTAGGGCACATGTTCCCGATGCTAAATCTTTGGGTACTGGGAAGACTTTCGAGCAACTTTGTCGTGTTGGGGTAGTTGAGTATGCTGGAATAGCTGACCCATCGGATGTGGATATGTGGCTGACTAAACTTGAGAAGGCCTTTAAGATTCTGAGTATCCATGAGGAGGATAATGTTGACCTAGAGGTTATACATTGTCCATATTTTGATAATGAATTAACCATTCCATTCATATGTATCTAATATGTGTATTAAAGATTGATTTCAGGTATTAGGTACATGAAAAGGATCCAAAATCAAAAGCCCTAGAATGGCTCAAGTTCAAGTCAAAGAGCTATAAGTGTGTTTTTATGGAAATCTATGTAAATGATCTTAGAACATTTTTGTAATCACTTGTAATGATGAATTGACTTGTAACTTAGATGAGAAAAATGATTGGGACATAAAACACCAAAGTTAAACCACTTTAGATGCATTTTCAAAAGATTGACATCAGGTTGTCAATCAGTCGAGTTTTCCCCAGGACAAACTCGGTTGATCCATCTGGATCAATTTTCTGAAGATAGCATCGGTTGAGTTGTGTTTTCATAGAACTCGACCGATCAAGTTCTTGACCAAAACAATCTTCATTGATCGGTCGAGTTTCCTTAGAACAAACTCGACCGACAGTTTGAATATTGGTTTTGTCTTTTACTTGATCGGTCGAGTTAACTTTATTGGAACTTGACTGATTGTACTGTACAGAAATTGTAGAATAAAGTGATGTGACCATTGGTGAATGTTTTGATCGAAAATAGAGTCACTTCTTTGAACAAAAACGGCTATTTTTGTATCCAAGTGTCCTAAAACTTAAAGGGGCACCCTCGACTATAAATAGGACTCTTGGAGTTCATTCCAAGGCTGCTCATTCATTGAAAACTTGGTCCTAGCCTAGTTGAGTGTATTCTAACCCTTTGACCCCCTTTCTCTCTCTACCTTCAAGTCAAATCCGTGAGTATGAGTGAGATGGGTTCTTGTGTAAGAGAGCTACTCCATGTATTGATGTAAAGTTCTCCTCCTCCATCTTCCTACCTCAATTCCCTTTGAAGATAAAGGTTGAAGATCCTCTCCAAGTGAAGGACAAGGAGGTGATGTTCTTTAAGGTTGAAGAAAGCAAGCTTCTCCAGATCTCTGAGTGAAGGAGATAGGTGCTCAAGATCTCCAAGTGAAGTAGATAGTTAAGGAGATGCTCAAGAAAGATAGGTAATCCCTTTGAAGGTAGAAGACTTGAAGGAAGGAGTGGGTAAGTCCATGTTGATGGCTGAAGACTCCATGGTTCAAGTGAGTAAGCTCCTTCTATAGGTTGAAGATCTTTGCTTGAGGTACTAAGCCCTTGGATGTGTGGTTGTTGTGTCTTATGATCTTATAGTGGAATATAAGAGTACCAAGATTGCAAATCCTAGAAACTAACCCACTCTAGGTAGTGGACTAACATTGCTCCTAAGTTTAGGACATGGAACCACTCTAAACCACACGTCCAAGTGCTTGCTCTTCCTTGTCTCTCATCCTTGCTGTGCATGCTAGATTAAGACATCAAATTGCTACTTGTTTAAGCTTTTACTCTTTATATAATTTGGTGGTCTAATCTATTTTGTGACAATTGTGAAGCTCTATTCACCCCCCTCTAGAGCCCATTGATACAACAAGTGGTATCAGAGCAGGTCTTCTCTAAGATACTTCAACAAGTAGGAGAAGATGGGTGATTTGGCACTTGGATTCCTCAACCTAGAAGGGAGCTTCTCCATGCGACCTCCAGTCTTCGACAACACCAACTTGCTATATTGGAAGAGAAGAATGTAGTTCTACCTTCAAGGTGTGGGCTACGAGATGTGGAAGGTGGTGCACCTCAAGTATGAAGACCTAAAGGGGGAAATCTCAACTTGGACTGAAGCACAAATGAAGCAAGCTCATATCAATGCAAAGGTTGTGAGCATCATTTACGCCACCCTTACTCCATTCGACTTCAACTGGATTTCCACTTGGGACACCACACATGAGATATGAAACAAGTTGTGTGTCACCTATGAAGGAATCGAGCAAGTGAAGGAAGCCAAGATCTACATGATTGGTGGTCTACTAGAGAACTTCAAGATGGATAAGAATGAGAGAGTGGTTGATATGTACACTAGGCTCAATATCATCATAAATGGATTGGCAGCCCTTGGGAGTGTGCTAGACAAAGGCACTATCAACTCCAAGATCTTAAGATCTCTTCCAAAGAGATGGGAGCCCAAGGTTACATCCATTGAATAAGTATACAAGCTAAGTGAGTTATCAACCGAGGATATGGTTGGTAACCTTCAAGCCCATGAACATAGGCTTGATAAGAAAGAAGAGAAAGAGAAAAGAGAAGAGAAGGACTCCAAGAAGATAAAGGACACAACCCTCAAAGCTCAAATAGAAGAGATGATGCGGCAGCAACAACGAGCTCTAAAGTCTCCTAGCCCTTCCTCAACTGAAGATGAAGGCCCTTATGAGCATGAAGCAAACTACTCTAAGGGCAAGCACTTCAAGGGGAAGCCTTCTTCTTCAACTCCAAGGTGCTATGAATGTGGTCAAAAGGGCCATTACAAGAGTGACTGCCTGAAGGCCAAGAAGAGCCATCACAAGAGAAGCCACAAGAAAGACAAGGAGTATAAGAGAGAATGCAAGTACAAGAGGAAAGATAAGAACGAAAGAAGATCTAAAGATGCAGCTCATGCAGCTTGGGAGAGTCTTCCTGAAGCTTGTCAAGCTCTGAAGATGGAGAATGCCACATTATCCTCATGGCCTCTACTAGTGAAGATTTTGGTGAGGTAAGTGAGGTAAGTGAGGTAAGCAATGTAAATTTGCATGAGCGAACTAAACAAATTCTTATTGATATGTTGAATGATTTCCAATCCTCCTTTACTAAATGCAAATCCAAAAGGAAAAGATTAGGCAAGATAGTTGATGATATTTATACTAAAATTGAAATTCTTGATAAAAATGAAACTGCTCCTTGATAGCATAGATTATTTGCAAGGGCAATTTCTTGACCTTAAACTTCAACATAATGGATTAGAGGTTGAGAATGGGGTCTATCTTAAGACTATTGCAAGTCTTAAGGAAGACAACCAAAAATGCCAAGATGAGTTAGATATTCTTAAAACTGAAAATGTAGAACTAACTCTCATTGATGATGCTAGGAGGAAAGATGTCCATGTTTATAAAAAGAAAATATTGTTGCTTAAATCTAAAACTGATAAATTGCTTGATCAAGTAAATGACTTATCTTCTAGACCTATTTTGTAAAGTAATGAAGTTTCTAGCATAGCTTTAGAAAGAGATTCTTTTCATACTAAAGCCCTCTGTTTAGAGGCCAACCTATTGCATGCTAGAGATGATCTTGCTAGTATTTCTACTACTGTCATTAACATTAGTGATGATAATTCCAAGATAAGATCTTCTTTGAAAAAGTTCCTTACGGGAAAGAAATCCCTCAATGACTACCTAGAACACTATACCAAATAAATTGGTACTAGTGGTTTGGGATATGATGGGACTGCTCCCAAAGGTAAGAGCAAGAGCAAGAACAAGGGTAAGAAGAAGAGTGTGGAACCTCCTATCTTTCATGGAGAGTCTTCCGGCTCTAAGAACCCTATGGTATGTATCCATTGTAAATGTGATGACCATTATTCTACTTATTGTCCTTACAAGCCCAAGGGGACCAACCCAAACATGAAATGGGTCCCTAAGCTAACCCTGGATCCCAAAGTTTGAGTTGGGTTCCGACATCCTTCTTTCTTATAGGTTAAAAAGAGATGGATTGTTGATAGTGGTTGTTCTAAACACTTGACTAGAGAAATCAGCCATTTCAACAAGTTTATGAAAAAGAAAGGAGAATCAGTAACCTTTAGGGACAACAAGAAGGGTAAGGTCATAGGTGAGGGTGATGTAGGCAATGAGCTATTTATTAAGAATGGTTTGCTTGTTGATGGCCTACATCACAATTTGATTAGTGTAAGTCAAATATCTGATAATGGATATCTTGTGTTGTTTACTTCTTTAGAATGTTTGCTTCTAGATTACCTCACTTACAATGTCATATATAAGGGAACTAGAAATGGTAATCTTTATGTTATTGTTCTTGATGCTCTTAAGCACGTACTTGATAGATGCGTGGTAGTGGATAAAAATGATATTTCTCTTTGGTATCGCTGTTTGGGTCATGTGAGTATGCATCAAATGAAGAAGTTGAGCAAAAAGGATTTGGTCCGAGGACTTCCTAAATTGGATTTTGAAAAGGATGAGGAATGCCAACCTTGTACATAAGGGAAACAAACTAAATCCTCCTTCAAATATAAAGGAGTCATGAGTACCAAATGAGTTCTTGAGCTTCTTCATATTGATCTATTCGGACCAATGAGAATGCAAACGCTTTGTGGTTCCAAGTATTTTCTTGTTATTTTTTATGATCTCTCTCGATATACTTGGACCTTCTCTCTCATTTCAAAAGTGATACTCTTGATGTTTTCTTGAGTTTTTACAAACGGGATGAAAATGAAGCTTCTTGCCAGATTATTTCTATCAGTAGTGCCCATGGGGGAGAATTTGAAAATGATCTTTTGAGCATTTTTGTGAAAAATCTAGTTACCAGCACAATTTATCTTCTCCTCGTATGCCTCAACAAAACGAGGTAGTAGAGAGGAAGAACATGTCACTTCAAGAGATGCACTACTACAGAACCTACCTTTAGTGTCGGTTATTTAAAGCCTTTAGTGTCGGTTTCTAAGCGACACCTATGTGGGCGACACTAAAAGTCCACCCATCAGGCGTCGGTTCCAAAACCGACACCCAAACTCTTCGCGCGCCACCGAAAACGCGCCATCATGGGACTATAAGCGTCGGTTATTAGTTAAAAACCGACGCCCAAACCCTTTGCGCCACAGAAAGGGCGCCATCTTGGGCACTATCAGTGTCGGTTATAAGTAAAAAACCGACACCATATATCTTCGCCCCACGGCCGTGCTGTCCAGCACGGCCGTGGTGTTAAGGACATAGACGTCGGTTTATTGTAGGAACACCAACACTATATCATTATGTGTCGGTTATTTACAAATAACCGACGCCTATTGGGTTTTTTTTCCTGTCAGTCTGCAGACCTGCTGTGGCTGGTCGCAGGATGAGAAACCTATTCAGTTCAGTTATGAACTGCAGGTTTTACGACATCCATTGATATCAGCCGACAACAGGCCGCAAACCTGCAAAATTAACAATAAAAAAGTAGCACATGCATTTAGAAATGCAACCTGCAGTTCCATTTTATTTTCACACATTTATAAACATTCACACATGCTAGCAATATGTAGTTCCATTCATTCACATTCACACATGTAGAAACATTCATATAGCAACCAACACTTTCATTCATTTTCACTCAGACACATGTAGAAACATCCAGACATGTAGAAACATTCACACATATATTATAATTCAGAAATTCATTTACAAAGTATCATTGTTTAGTCATTATTCGCTATCAGGATCCCAATTATATTTTAAAGCCCCCACTAATTGTATGGCCGTTGCCCATTCTTCTCTTACTTCATTTAATTCTCCCATTGTATAGGGAACATTAACATTTGGTAAGTCCTTTCCTGTAATGGGGTCAGCTTTAAACACCTGTAAAGAGAATGATGTATATATATAATTAATAAGCTATAAATAAGATTGATATATTTCGATCATATTATCTAATGAGACTATATAATACCTGAGCAATACATTCGATATCCAGTACGGCATGTTTGATAATCATGTGCATATATCGCATGACATAGTATCTACATGCCCATCCGTTGTCTTGTGTAGCACACTATAAATTCAAACATACAAAATATTAAAAAATACAACTAATTAAGCATTGTTCACATAAATAATATATACATATATTGCAGTCGGGAACTTACTTGCACGTTCTTCTAAATTATTGGCTGGTTCTTTTTCTTGGGGACCTTTCCTCCAGCCTTTTTGTACTCCTCAAAACCCCTACATGTTAATGTAACACAGAACATTGCAATTAAATAGTAATGTAATAACATATGTTAACAGATATGAAAAATGAAATATTTCTCATCGAAATATTGCCATTTTCATTATGTGTCCAAATCTTGTATTCAATTTACCCCCCTTAGGATCTAGATAATACACAGTGAAAGTCTCGGGGGCAATAACCAATAACTCCCAATGCCTACCCCTAGAGGAAAAAAAGTTAAAAATTAATAACTCAAAATCCACAATAAAATATAATTTTCTTAAGTCCAAATTATAATAAGCAAAGTAAACTTACTCTACATTGAATGGAGCCATTATCACCATCTTCTTTTTTACAGCAAAATTTGAAAAAGACTCACAGCAGTATTGTTGAACTGATGTAGGGTTTTTAGCTACTAGACTAATCAAGGATGGAATCAAAAACCCTACATGTTCGAATCCAAAATCTGCACATATGTTGTCTAAGTAGCTGCAAAATATGTATTAATTACGCATGCATTAATAAATAAGAAACCAGATCACCAGATCATACACAAGGTATATGGATGTATAAAGAATATCTCACCTTATCCATAGCTCTATCACATATGTATTTAGCCAATCATATCGAAACAACTCCAATATATCTTGTATAAATGGTTTTGTTTCGTATGACTGACCTGTAGAATCTGAATCAGAAGAAACAGTTATAGGGGAGTTTATATCATGTTCCCCTAACCATACTGCCATACCCCTACAGTTAGGACCTAACGGGACAGGTAGGTCCTGTGGAACCCAACTAGGTAATGCAGGAGGTGGAAGTGGAGGCCTAAATGCTGTGGGTGTCTTCTTTTTAACCTGTATATATATATAATTTCAGATCAACTGCCAGCATATACACACAATAACAATTGAACGTAATGTAAATTTACCATACCTTATCAGTAAAGAAGACATCCGCTTTTAGCCACAATATCACTCCGCCTACTGCCTCAACAAGCGTTTCACAATCTGGGTGGGCATATGGCAGTGGAAGATCCATCCACTGGGGGAATATATGTATCGGGCTCACCCGAATCCAACCAGCTGGTACTGGAGACCCGTGACACGTTTCCCCTGGTAGGGATGGGTAAGCCGACGCCTCTGCCATGATATATTCTTTACTTTTTAGACGGCATGGCTTCAACACCTACAAATTTTTGTGTAAATAATGTTATATACATATATACATATCATCTTTTTTTGAAACAACTACAATTTCATATATACGTATCATCTTGAATTAAAAAACTAGTTACTATGTCATAAAAATACTTACAGTGGATGTGCTAGGTGGTGGTTCTACATGATTACTCCCAACCTCTGCAGTAGGAGTAGGAGTAGAGTCTGTAGTAGGTATTGTCTGGTAAGTGGCAGTCTGAGATGCCTGCCACTTTTTCATTGCTTCTTCGAGTTTCCTGTCAAATAGCTTATCCACCTATACATGGATAAAAGAAACGTCAAATTCTAATTTTTGAATTCTCTTTTACAGTAACATTATAAAGAAAGAATATGTTACCTCTTCTTGTGAAAGTCCCGCTTTTGGGACATGTTTGCGCTGGGATGACCCAAAAAAAGATTTGATGCCCACACCAGCGCCTGCAGCCCTAACACGTCCAGGATGCTCTGGATTACCCAGAGCAACTGTCAATTCATCCTTTGTTCCCTCAAGGATGAACTTTCCTTGTTTTCTCATCTCGTGCAACTCCCGCTAATCGCCAAAACAAAAATTTGTACATAAGTAAACAACACAAATAATCAATATTTGAATGATTGCTGTAAGAGTTGTATTTTACCATTTTTGCAGCCACCTCAGCAATTGCGGCCTTAGTTATTTCTCCCTTCTTATTTTGCCTCTCATCTATCCAGACATCATGGCGAGGCAGAGGTGTTCTACCTATGGTAGAGGACTCCTGAGTAGCAGCAGACTGAGCAGCAGTAGCCTCAGCCTGTAGTCTTTGGCGAATGCCTGCATACCCCTTTGGACCCATTCTGTAGTCATGCACATTCAGTGCACGCCTTGATCTTTGTGCCTCACTGAGGGCCTAGTTAGTATGCAAATTAATGATTTGGTTAGTAACACTAAATGTTAATCTTGAATAAGTGAATACAACATATATTAATTAATGATATTGAGACTGACGCCTAATACCTTGAATTCATCAGTTTGTCTTGAAGCGACAAACGCGTCCCATTCTTCTTTGTCCAGGAAGTTCCACTGTTCAGTGGTTGTCTTCTTCCTCTTGTCAGCTTCTTTTATGTATTCTCTGGTGAGATTTGTCCTATAGTTCCTTAGGACTCTCCCACAACGTTGCATCATGCATTTACGATGCAGCTTTTCATCCAATTCAAATATACTCTGCAAAATAAAATTGCTATTAACTAGTATCTAAAAATTTAGTAATCTACAAAATAGAATTGCAAATTAATAATAACTCACGCATAAATCCCTCCATATTAAATCTTTCTTCTCCTTAGAAACTTTATGCCAAGAATCTAAGCGACAACCGCAATAGCTACGAGTAACAAACCCAAGATATGAAATAAATGAATTGCGATTCACACCACATGCATTTCCTGCATTATCGAAATCCACAACAAGTTTGGGTCCATTGCCCTTTTGCACAATTAACTTCTTCATCATAGTGATGCCCCTTCTCTTGTCAACTTTTTGGTGTTGTTGATCAAGTGCCTCAAGTGCTTCAGATGGTACCTGTGCATCATCAACCTAAAATTTGACAAAATAATTCACATTTACAAGATATAACTATAAATGGACATATAGATATAAATATATGATATATTTTTAAAACTTACATTGTGAGGCGGCGCATTGATGTCCTCACCCTCACGGTAGTCATCAGCACGGTCATCAGGAGAATGGTCAACCATCTGCAAATTCATATTCAAATTGTAAAGTTCACATTGTAAAGTAGTAATTCAAAGTGTAAAGCTCACATTGTAAAGTTCACATTATTACAACAAAGTATATATCACAACAAAATTTTAAAGCTCTATGATCAAAGAGAAAACAAGTATATATTACAACAAGATTACGGTCTAGGGTTAACAAATACATGTGATGTCATTCTTATATATAATAAATGTACATGTACCACCTATCCCATCCTTGAACACCTAATCTCACTAGTAAGTGTATAATGTGTATTGGGTTTTCAAGAAAATTTCAGCAGCATTTCCCCGCTGTTCTCCAAGTACATATGTACTTAGAGAACAAACGGGGAAATGCTGCCGAAATTTTCTTGAAAACCCAATACACATTATACACTTACATCCTAAGCGAGATTAGGTGTTCAAGAACAGTCCCAAACTGGGGACTATCCAAGATTTACTCCTAATGAGTAAATCTTGGACGGATTTCTAGGCCAACAAATAATGTGTTGTCATTCTTATACCTAAAATCCTAGTTCTTCAAGTTAGGGTGATTATTGATGTCTTTAAAAGCATGATTGGCAATTTAGGGAAAAGTTCATCATTTACATTCCAAGCATGTCACATGTGTGCATTACAGTTCATCATTAAGCAAGAAGGGTGATTAGGATTCTCACCAAGAACGGGTTTTGATTTTCTATACAATTTTATAAAAAAATGCACATGTATGCATATATATACTATACTTTTTGGAACCTTTATACATATCTGAACACCATAAATAACCATACTAAACACCCAAATACTTTATAACACAACTATAAAACAATGATTATAGCTAAACTATTAAACAATAGACTTGTCACATATAAAACACCCTATACAACTATAAAACAAAAAAGTATTAAGATATGCATGATACAATAACTATTTTGCATCACATTACAGCAAACTTATCATTGATACCTTACTAACTTATTGCTACATTTACATATCATCACTTGATCAAAAATTACAGCAGTACATTTAACCAAAGTATGCATTCTAAAATCTAGCTATGTCATGATTAGTTACATGTAATTTACTTGGATATACAGCAGTACCCGATTACTATGTCTTACATACAAGGTATGCATATTAAATTAACTAAGGCTTATCATAGAACATGATTAGAACATTAAGTAGATGATTAAATCATAATAAAATCAGTACATAAATAACCAACAGCAACCACAGTCATGTGGGCTGGAACGACCGTGGCTGTGTTGGCCAACCACACGGCCGTGTGGTCGGCCAACACAGCCACGGCCGTGCCAGCCCACACGGACGTGGTTGCTGTTGGTAAGGAGAGGGAGAAGGAAGAAGAAGAAGAAGAAAGGAGGCCTACTGTTGGTAGCAGCGTGGAGAAGGAGAGTCGCCGATGTCGAGCAGAGAAGGAGAGGGAACCGACAGAGCAGAGAAGGAGAGGGCGGAAGCGAGGAGCGGTGGCGAGAAACTGCAGCAGTAGGCGGCGAGCGGCGCTGGCGAGGAACTGCAGCAGCAGGCGGTGGCGAGAAACTGCAGCAGCAGGCGGCGAGCAGTGCCGACGAGGAGCGTCGGCGGAAGGGAGAGCAGCAGGCGAGGAGAGGCACCGGGCGGAAGAGAAATCGTCGGAGGACCAAACCCTGAGCACGAGAATGAATGAAACAGAGAAAGGGGAAGAGTCGGGCTCTTTTGTGCGATTTAAGTTAACATTAGGTGTCGGTTTTTTAAAAACCGACACTGAATGTTTTTATTGTCTGTTTACAACAAAACACCGACACTAAAGGGAGGTGAACATTTTCGCGGTTAATAGCGTGAAAACACAACGGCGTCGGTTATTGTCACAAAACCGACGACTAAAATTGTACAAATTTCTGTCTCACAGAAAAGCTTTAGTTGTCGGTTCCTCCATTAAAAACCGACGCTGTATGTCAATTTTTGGAGGCAATTTTTTTCACTGGAAATTTTATTTTTGGCGGTTACGTTTTGGTGTCAGTTTTTTAATAAGTAACCAACACTTAATAAAAGCGGTACCCATGTCTGGTCGCCCTTCATAGATTGGATGTCAGTTTATGTTATCAACCGACACTGTAGAGTTTAGGTGTCAGTTTATGTATACATCCGATACCTTGAAAAGTGACTTTATAAGTCATTTCTGTAGTAGTGATGGCTAGGACTATGATTCTTGAATATGACATTCCTAAGAAGTTTTGGGACGAACCCGTTAGCACCACCTATTTTGTGCATAACTGAGTTTTTACACATCCTTCTTTGAAGAAAACCCCCTATGAGTTATGGCGTGGTAGAAAGCCATCCATTGATTTCTTTCATGTTTTCATATGTCCTTGTTTTGTTTTAAACACGAAGGATTCCCTCGACAAGTTTGATTTGAAATCTTACAAGGCTTTCTTCCTAGGCTATAGCACTACAAGCACGGCTTATAGAGTATTCAACATTGAATTGTCTAAAATTGAAGAATTTATAAATGTTAAGTTTATTGAAACTAACCCTAGTGTTAGCAAGCATGTAGTGGATAATGATGTTGCAGATGACTTAATTTCTATCCTGAAAGATGTCAACATCGAAAACAAATGTAAGCAGGTGATAGAAGAAGAAGAAGAAGAAAAGAAGGATCCTACTCCCCGCTTTGCAAAGAACCATCCCAAGGAGCTAATCATTGGCAACCCATTCGAGAGAGTGAAGACATGAGCTGCATACAACATAGAACAAGTAGACAGTGCCTTCATCTCACAACTAGAGCCAAAGAACATCAAAGAAGCCCTTGGTGATGATGAGTGGATCCTAGCCATACAAGAAGAGCTAGAGCAATTTGAGAAGAATCGCGTGTGGACTCTAGTGCCAAGACTAAGTGATAGAAAAATCATTGGCACCAAGTGGGTCTACCGCACCAAGCTAGATGAGCAAGGCAAAGTGATAAGGAACAAAACAACGTTAAAAGCACAAGGTTACAACCAACATGAAGGTATTGAATTTGACAAAACTTATGCTCCTGTTGCTAGACTTGAATCTATTAGAATGCTACTTGCCTTTGCTAGTTACAAAAATTTCTTGTTATATTAAATAGATGTTAAAAGTGCGTTTTTGAATGGTACAATCGAGGAGGAAGTATTTGTTGCTCAACCTCTGGGCTTTGAAAATGACAAGCTACCCAATCATGTTTATTTGTTGCAAAAAGCTCTCTATGGACTCAAACAATCACCTCGAGCTTGGTATGAGAAATTAAAGAATTTTTTGTTAGATAATGGGTATGTCATGGGAAAATTTGATTCTACCTTGTTTCTAAAACACACTTTTAACAATTTTCTTATAATTCAAATTTATGTTGATGATATCCTTTTTGGCAGAACTGATCTTGATCTTTGCAAGGATTTTAGTTCTCTTACGCAGAGTGAGTTTGAGATGAGCATGATGGGTGAGTTGACTTTCTTCCTCGGCTTTCAAATCAAGCAAACAAAAGAAGGAAACTTCATCAACCAAGGCAAGTATACCAATGAACTACTCAAACACTTTGGGATGGAGAACATGAAGCTAATGGATACACCCATGTCCAATACTGCCAAACTTGATGGAGATGAAGAAGATGAGAAGGTAGATGAGAAGCTTTATAGAGGTATGATTGGAAGTTTACTTTATTTAACTGCCTCCAGACCTGATATTATGTTTAGTGTTGGCTTGTGTGCTCGCCTTCAATCAAGCCCTAGGAAATCACATCTTATTGTTGTTAAGAGGATTTTGAGATACTTAGCTAAAACTCAGAATTTTGGACTATGATATCCTAAATCAAGGGATTTTATTCTTAGAGCAAATAGTGATGCGGATTACGCAGGCTGTTTGGTTGATAGAAAGTACACAAGTGGCACTTGCTTCCTTATAGGACCATGCTTGGTGTCTTGGTTCTCTAAGAAATAGAGAAATGTGGCATTATCAACTATTGAGGCTGAATACATTGCAGCCAGGAGTTGTTGTTCCCAGGTCTTATGGATGAAGCAAATGCTCCAAGACTATAATATATTTTTTGATGCTTTTCCTATCTTTTGTGACAATACTAGTGCAATTAATCTCTCTTAAAATCCTATATTGCATAGTAGAGCCAAACATATAGTGGTTTTCCATCACTTTCTCCATGATCACATTACCAAGAAGGATATTTATATCATGCATGTGGACACGAAAAATCAATTGCCGGATATCTTTACTAAACCTCAAGCTAGAGATCAATTCAATTTTATTCAATCTAAACTTCTCATTATTGCTTTGGATGATGTTGCTATGTGATCTAGCCAGTTGTCTCTAACCTATATGTTTTCTCATGTCATTCCTCACATTGTTTGCCTATATATGCTTAAAATGTGCCTAACTTGCTTCTTAACATGCTTAGTTTTTG
Source organism: Alisma plantago-aquatica (assembly GCA_963693085.1). NCBI lineage: Eukaryota > Viridiplantae > Streptophyta > Magnoliopsida > Alismatales > Alismataceae > Alisma > Alisma plantago-aquatica. The sequence goes on from OY856411.1 coordinate 569,726,421, forward strand.
CTTGTTTTGGGTTTTTATCGAATTTCATGTTATATCAAAAAATAATACCCAATGATGAGATACATGTGCCTAAGTATGTTAATTATACATAATATAATTGAAAACTGAATTTAATTGGCAAGTATATGGCTAGAAATTAAGAATGACTATTTTATGTCAGGTTGACCTTCGGTCGAGTTTCCACCAAGACAAACTCGACCGATCAGGATCCGAGAGTTGTTCTTCAGAGAACCATTCGATAGAGTTTCACACTCTCAGAACTCGACCGATCCGTGGGCTGAGCCAACTTTAAGTTAGGATCGTCCGACTATTCTCCCTCTTACCTAGAGAATAGATGACCGATTCCTCATCCTCAAGCCCTAAGCTCTCAACCCTATCCCTAAACCTCCAAATCCTAGCTGTTTCCCGACCTAGGTAGCTTAACCTAGACCTTCCCACGCAATCCTTGGTAGTTTATGTTTGGCTTTTGTGGTTTGTCTTGCTTGTTTGCATGTTTTCTTCCTCTATTTTTGACTCCATGGCCTCCCAAAGAAGGAAGCACCCTACTCCAATCAATGCACCTGTGTCTTCGTCCTATAATCACTTGATTCCTTTTGATGATACATCATTTATATCGATAGAGGTTGTAAATTGCTACAAGGAACTTCTTCCTCAAATCCCTTTTCCTTTTCACACCTTAATCAAGCCTTCTCCTCGGTGTCAAGCGGTTATTGATCAAGTCTCTAGGTTGATATCCGTCCACCATCTTTCCGTCCTAGCTGTCGAATGTGATTGCTTTAACAACTCTATGATGATCACTAAGGCAGTTCATGAGTTCTATGCAAATTTGCATTGGAACTATGACTCGCTTATCCCCAAACCAAATACTCAAGTGATCCTCACATCGATGATCAAGGGTCACCATTTCCAAATATCTGAGGATACTTTAAATGTCTTTCTTTCTAGAGACGAGGAAAACGACACCTGGCGAAAGGATTACGGAGAGTATTTTGATCTTCTTGACCCCGTAGATTTCTACAAACAACATGAATTGACTTTACCGGACATTCATCGTTATTTGAAGAAACCTGATGTGCCTTACAAGAATAAGTCCACCATGCCTTCCTCCTCCCTTGACCTTAGGAAGTGCATATTGGCATTAGTGATCAACTGTAATGTCCATCCAATGAAAAGCCAAATGGACATTGTAGAGAACACTACTGTCATTATGTATTGTCTTTTAGAGAACATCAGTGTCAAGTGGGCCAGATATATTCTACACCATATGACCTACTTTGACACTGGTAAGAACACAACAGGAACCCACCCTCCCTACCTGGATTTGATCTGTGGCTATTTCAAGTTCGCCACTGACAAATCCCACTTTTCTAACTTCCACTACAAGGTCACCAGAAAGGGTGTTTGCATTAGTGAGACCACACTTCAAAAGTCACTGCCTATGTTTTCCTCCATTCCTGGTGCTTCTCCCTATGCCTCAGCTTCTGCAACCCTAGCCTCCTCCACCCGAGCTCCACCACCGCAGCCTCCTCCTAGACCTAGTCGTGCTTCATTTTGTGTATCAAATGAAACCCTTTTGGGCTACATGATGCACCAACAAGCATATAACCAACAGGTTCAGGACCATCTGCATCAGGATATGTGTTCTATCATGTCTACCATGAACCTATTTGGTGCTCACCCCTATCCCACCTACTAGCCCTACCCCAATAGTGAGTATGCTTCCTATGCATACAATCATTACTACCCCGCTCCCAAGCCTTCTACTGCATCTCCTCCACCTCCGCAACCTTTTGATGCTGATAGATCCACTCCCATCTACCTACTGTTGCCTGCTGGCCCTATGGCCACTATGCTTGCCAGCCTTGGAGACTCTACTCCATCCTTTCCACAGGTCAATGAGCTTCACGCTCTTGGTATGTCTTGGGCTGAGTAGAATGCTCGTTGGCTCAGTCGCTATTTTGTACCTCCTGTTGATGAGGAGATGTCAGACCAGGCTGACGATGCTGAATCTGATGATGCTGATGACTATGGTAATGGCGAGGATGCTTTGGACTATGGTGATGGTGATGGTGCTGATTCTGGTGATGATGGCACTGCTGCTCCACCTTATGGCGGAGACAAGGACTACATGCCATGAGATGATGATGATGATGATGTCGTGGATATAGATAGCTTAGATTTTTAGGTTGTTTCTTAGTTTGTAGTCTAGCATGCTTATCATATACATCTTTCTAGGCTATTTTGTATAAGAAACATCTTGGCACATTTATCTGAGTTGTACTATTTTTTCATCTTTGTTTTCATCGCCTTATGCTTGAAGCTGATTTCATGTGGACATAAATCTAAGTTGTAATGTATATGTGATGTGTACTCTGGCTATTTACTCTGATATATCTTATGCGTTGCTACCATCTTTTTCCATATTTTGATTATGACTTAGACTATGTGTTATCTTTTGTCTCTGTGTGATATATGCTATGAGATTGTTTTTTTTTCTTACGTGGTTGATTGTGTTCTGGAGAAGACCTGAGTTTATGCTCTTCTACCCCCCCCCCCTACTTTTTGATAATGTCAAAAGGGGGAAAGATATTTCAAGTCTTGAAACTCAATTATATTGTTATTCATTGTTATACTACTGCTTATTGCTTGTGAGATCCTTTTCTTATTCATTCACTGTTTATCATGTGAACTTGCAAAGGACTACACTCTACATGTATATTGTTATTACTATGTGTAGATAGACTAACCATGCAGGTTAGAGGAAGCATAGATTGAGGGGGAGCAATTCACATTGTTCGTATCATGAATCCCCCTAATTCACAAGGCAAATGTATAGCTTCTATATCCTCTTCAATATGTTTGAGGAATGGTTTGTCATTGTCAAAAAGGGGGAGAATGTTGACCTAGAGGTTATACATTGTCCATATTTTGATAAGGACTTAACCATTCCATTCATATGTATCTAATATGTGTATTAAAGTTTGATTTCAGGTATTAGGTGCATGAAAAGGATCCAAAATAAAAGGCCCTAGAATGGCTCAAGTTCAAGTCAAAGAGCTACAAGTGTGTTTTTGTGGAAATCTATGTAAATGACCTTCGAACATTTTTGTAATCACTTGTAATGATGAATTGACTTGTAACTTAGATGAGAAAAATGATTGGGACATAAAACACCAAAGTTAAATCACTTTAGATGCATTTTCAAAAGATTGACATCAGTTTCGGTCGAGTTTTCCCCAGGACAAACTCAGCTGATCCATCTTGATCAATTTTCTGAAGATAACATCGGTCGAGTTGTGTTTTCATAGAACTCGATCGATTGAGTGCATGATCAAAATGATCTTCATTGATCGGCCAAGTTTCCTCAAAACAAACTCAGTTTGAATATCAGTTTTGTCTTTTACTTGATCGGTCGAGTTAACTTTATTGAAACTCGACCGAATGTACTGTATGAAAATTACAGAATAAAATGATGTGACTGCTAGTGAGTGTTTTGATCGAAAACATATTTGTTTCTTTGATCAAAAAATGGCTATTTTCATATCCAAGTGTCCCACAACTTAAAGGGGCACCCTCAGCTATAAATAGGACTCTTGGAGTTCATTCCAAGGATGCTCATTCATGGAAAACTTGGTCCTAGCCTAGTTGAGAGTGTTCTAACCCTTTGAGCCCCTTTCTCTCTCTTCCTTCGAGTCAAATTTGTGAGTATGAGTGAGATAGGTTCCTGTGTAAGAGAGCTACTCCATGTATTGATGTAAAGCTCTCCTCCTCCATCTTCCTACCTCAATTCCCTTTGAAGATAAAGGTTGAAGATCCTCTCCAAATGAAGGAGAAGGAGGTGTTGTTCTTCAAGGTTGAAGAAAGCAAGCTGCTCCAGATCTCTAAGTGAAGGAGATAGGTGCTCAAGATCTCCAAGTGAAGGAGATAGTCAAGGCGATGGTCAAGGAAGATAGGTAATCCCTTGAAGGCAGAAGACTTGAAGGAAGGAGTGGGTAAGTCCATGTTGATGACTCAAGACTCCATGGTTTAAGTGGGTAAGCTCCTTCTATAGGTTGACGATCTTTGCTGGAGGTATTAAGCCCTTGGATGTGTGGTTGTTGTGTCTTGTAATCTTATTATGGAATATAGGAGTAAAAAGATTGCAAATCCTAGAGACTAACCCACTCTAGATAGTGAACTGACTTTGCTTTCTCTTCCTTGTCTCTCATCCTTGCTGTGCATGCTAGATTAAGACATCAAATTGCTTCTTGTTTAAGATTTTACACTTTATATAATTTGGTGATCTAATCTATTTTGTGAGAATTGTGAATCTCTATTCAGCCCCCCTCTAGAGCCCATTGATCCAACAGATAATGTGAAGCATGTGGTGTGTTTTTTGAGAGGGGGTGCTGGCCATTGGTGGGCCATAGAGGAGGAGAAGAGACCTAGTGTGGTAGCTGGTTTAGAAGATTTCTGACGAGAGTGCGTAAGCTGGTACTTTCCACAGACGTATCTGGATGAGAAGATCAATCAGTTTGAGAGGATTCTACAGGGATCTATGACGATCAATGAGTATGAGGCAAGGCTTATGGAGTTGTTAAGGTTCTATCCTCACATGGATGTGATGAAATTTGAGAGGATTCGTCATTTTAATAAGGGGTTTAATGTTGAGTTGTTTACCTTGGGTGCTACACACTCTTTTATTATACGTGAAGTGCTTAGTAGTCGTTCTTTTCCTATTAGTCATATGAAGAGTATCTTGTTGCTAGAAACCCTGTTGGCCAGTTCTATAGTGTTGCAGGATGTGTGTTCTTTCCATGTTATCTCTTTTGCAGGACACACCATTCAAGTGGATCTTATACCACTTGACATGTATGGATTCAATGTGATCCTTGGAATGGATACCCTGGAGAAGTATAGAGTGGTCTTGGATTGTAGTTCCAAACAAGCAATGTTTGTAGATGGTAGTGAGATGTGGATCTTCCAAGGGGATAGGAAGATTCTTTCAACATGTCTTGTATTAGCTATGGTAGCAAAGAATCTTCTAAGATAAGGTTGTGAGGCATTTATGGCACACATGGTAGATACAGAGGTGAGGATTCCTAGTATCCAAGAGGTGTTATGATGAATGCATATTCATCATGATTTTCAGTCACCTTCTTGGGCTCTTTTTGATTCAATACATCCAATTTCAGTCACTAAATATCAAAATGTGCAAAATTTCCTAATTGGTTCAATTATCAAGGTTCTTAACTGAGTTTATGTTGATTTTATGCAGGTCTTGATGAGGTTGAACAATTTGTTGGTACCCACCTCCTTTCAAATCTAATCCATAAGAATCACCACCATTCGATCTTCATCTCAATCAACTATCATCCACATCAAACCCAAAATGAGTTGGACCCACCTTTATCTGCCCTTGACTCATCCTTGGTCTTGACCATACAGTCTCGCCCATGCGGTCTTGACCATATGGTCTCGCCCATACAGTTTCATCCATACAGTCTCAAGACTGTATGGACATACTCACCTCAAAACCGTTTGGAAAAGGGCACGAGACCGTTAGGAGCAGATCAATGGATACCGGTCTGCGAGACCATTTGATCACCATCAGTTTCCAAACCAATAGAGCCAAAGTATCAAGGCCATTTAATGCAAGAAAACTGTATGGAGGTTGGCTGCCAAACTGTTTGATAAAGCACATTGCGTAAGACAGTATGAAAAAGTCCACGAGACCATTTGAAAAAGAACACAACCTAGACCGTTTGGTCAGTACAAAGCAAGACCGTATGGTCTCTTATTCTAAATTGTTTGGGCAAAAAAGTGACCAAACCGTTTGGACCATACCATATGGAGGACTCACACCAAAAATGTCAGAACCAAACCCGAGCCTATAAATGGGACCAGTGGGGTCCTCATTTGGGAATCAGATCTGGGATGCCACCAGGCTGCTTAAAATGTTGGTCCAATCCTGCCACTTCCACTTCACCTGTCGTTCCTACTGCAACTCAAGGAGAGCAAGAAGAGAAGCAAGGAGGAGTGAGAAAGACTGCCTGGTCTATCTTGACATCCCTCGTTCTTCATTAAGATCTGCTTCGACATAACATAGGAGACCACATCATCTTCACCGAGCTGCGACCACCTTCTACATCATGCTCATGGCAGAATCTTCTCTCTTTCTTATTCTTCTTGTTTCTCGCATCATGAGCGAGTAGTTCCTTTTTGTTGGGGTGCAGAGACTAGCCCCGCTTCCCATGCATTCATGTCTTTTCATTTAACATTCCAAGACAATGTATATAACTTTTCATTTCATTGCTAATTGATATGCTTGTAGTTGATTACCTACTTACTTTCAACTTGTTCTTCTCTTCGTAGCATAGAATGTCGATTAATAAGGTAGACACCTTGATGAGAAATCTGATAGGGTTCCTTGTGGTTGTAAGTGTGTGACCCATGAGGGGATGAGCCATATAACCTACGGTGATGCTTCTGTGGTCTAAACATCCCTCAGGGAGGACCACAACCTTAGTTGGATGTTGTATCTTCTAGTTAATCGTCAATGTTTACTTGCAGACTTATCGCCTACATGCTTGTCAATTAGCGCGGTTGACTCCCGAACTAGAAATAGAATGGGGTTCCTTGAGGTCATAAGTGTCTGATCTGTGAGGGGTGAGCCATCTAGCCCACAACGATGCTTCTATGGTCTAAACATCCCTCGGGGAGGACCACAACCTTAGTTGGATGTTGTATCTTCAGAACCGTAAGTGCATGATCTAGATGGTGATGAGAAATCATATGCCTAAGGGGATGCTTACGCGGGCCTAAACATCCCTCCGGGAGGGTTTGCAGAAATTCCATTTGGATAGTTAGATGCTTGCTTGGATGTTATGTGTTTGGATGTGTTTGTATGTGCAGTGGTGGTGAAACCCAATACCATCTCAGCGATTCCATATCATTTAATCATAAACAAACTTTCATTCTACTTGTTTACTTTCCTACAATTAGTTTAATAAACCTCAACCAAATCAATTGTTCTAAATATTAGTCTCACTTGATCTAGATTCAACTGACAAAGATTCTTAAAAATGTTGTCCTTTGGGATTCAATCCTTAACTATACTACGATAAGACCCGTCCGCTTGTGGGTGGTATTATTGCACGAGGTTTTGGTAAAAGCTCGGGGATTTCAACCCTGAGTGAATTTGTTAGTGCGATATTTTCCACGTCAAATTCTGGCACCGTTGTCGGGGAGAACGGAATTAGTTAGTCAAATCTAGTTCTTTTAAGGCTAATCTAGGATTTTACTTTTTCTTTTTGAAACCATTGATCATCTACTTGAATTTCACTCTACTCCATCAATCTTACTTCAAATCTTTTTATTTTAGGTATTTCAAGAAGGACTAGTGTATGCACTATTTGAACAGTCCCAGACTCACCGCCAACTTTGATCCGGAGATTGATAGAACCTTTCATCGTCAAAATAGAGAAAATCAGGCAAGAATGGCTCAGGAAGAGGAAGTAATCCAAAGAGTGGCTCAAGCAATCAATGCACACAGAGAGAGGCTCATGCAAGAAGCCAGAGCTGCAGTTCAAGAAGAAATCTTAGCAGCTCAAGCAGCAGCATAAGCAGCAAAACTGCAAAAGGACCTTAGATAATTCTGTATCCCTAGAGTTGCTGATGTTCATCACCCAGTCCAACCTCCTCCCATCCATGCTCCAAATTTTGAGATGCGGGCACATTGGATTACCTTGCTTCAAAACAACCCATTCTATGGTAAACAAGCAGAAGATAGTCAAGAACATCTTCTAAGGTTTGTTGATCTATGTGCTATGACAAAGCAAAATGGAGTCTTGGATGATGCCATCCGACTCCGGCTCTTCAAGTATTTGCTTGCTGACAGAGCCATAAGTTGGTACAACTCCCTGCAATGTGAACCCATCACTACTTGGGAGCAACTTCAAAATGCTTTTCTAGAAAAGTTCTATCCTCCTTCTCTCACTTATGAAATTAGGGGTCGTATAAAAATGTTCACTCAGGCCCCTGGAGAAACCCTTGTTGAAGCATGGGAAAGATATAAAGAGATTCTATGCAAGTGTCCACACCATGGCATTCCCAAGAATCAACTCATCGAGATCTTCTATAGAGGTATAGATGACGATATCAAGAGATTCTTAGACTCCTCATTCGGAGGAAGCTTCATGCGCCAAAGTTATGACAGTGCATGGAGGGTCGTCACCCTGGGAGCTGAGAATCAAGCTAGTTGGGGAAGGTCTGTAGGAAAAGGAGTGTTGAAGGTAGCTATGGCTGAAGTTATTCTTGAATACAAGTCTATCGCTAAGACCCTCAAACTCTTAGTTGCAAAGCAAGACCATATTGAATCTTCCCTTGCTTCTTTTGAAAGAAGACATTCACTCCCACAACTACAAGAACAGAGCAAGTCAGCTTCATTGTTCTGTGAAGCATGTAAAGGTACTGATCATTCTACTTTAGCACACAATGTTCTCTATGATGTTGTTCTAAGAAATGCATGTGGACAAGGAGATAATGGACAAATGGAAAATCTTAATGTTGTCAACACCATCCCTAGTCAAGGTTATTACAATCCGAGTCAGAATAGGAACCACCCTGGTTTTCAATATGTAAATCCTTCAAGAGTGAAAAATTCACAACAATTTGGTTCAAATAATCAACAACGAGGCCCACCGGGATTCTAGTATAACCAACAAAATTTTTTTTGAGAATCAAGGAAACTTTAGGGGTAACTTTTAGAACATGAACTACAATAATTATCACAACAATTCTCATTTCCAGAATCCCAACCAAGCCCCTTACCAGAACCAACAATAAGGGAAAAAAGCCAGACCCATCTCTCTTGATGACAAGTTTTCATCCATTGAGAAGATGTTGCAGTCGCAGCAGACAATGATAGCTAACCAGCAAGCCCATCAGAAGGCTATTGAATCTCAACTAGCAGCTAGCATGAAGCCACCTACTGGAACCTTTGCTGGCCAACCCGAGAACAATCCTAAGCATCCCGAGCAACTTAAGGCTGTCACCACTAGGTCTGGAAAAGACTATTCAGATCCCCCTGTCAAGACACCAGTAGTTATTACAGACGAAGATGACTCTGTGACTATCCAAGACTCTACAACATCTAAGTCTCAACCAAAAGGGGCAGTAACTGCTGATAAGACAGCCGAGCCAAGTTTTGAAAAACCTACTGATGTAGAACTAGAAACACCAGAGCCAGAAGTACCAGTGTACAAGCCTCATATACCTTTCCTAGCTTGTTTAAGGCAGGTAAAGCTTGACACTTGATTCAACAAGTTCAAAGAAGCTATGAAGAAACTTCATGTTGATATACCCTTTCTTGATGCACTAGATGAAATACCATCATGGACGGAGTATTTGAAGTCACTTCTCACCAGGAAATATATAATTGAGGAATATGAGACAGTCAAGTTAGCAACAACTACTTCATACATCATCCAGAGTAAGATGCCCAAGAAACAGAAAGATCCAGGATCTTTTGGGATATCTTGCCATATCAGTAATTCTTAATGTAAGAAAGGATTAGCAGATCTTGGTGCTAGCATTTCCATCATGCCACTGAGCCTCTACAAAAGGCTAGGGTTCACCGAACTGCTCCCAACTGGCATGACAATACAACTTGCAGACAACACCGTGACTCTACCCCTAGGAATCATTGAGGATGTCCCTGTCAAGGTTGGAAAAGATTCTTATGTTCCTTGTAACTTTGTCATCATGGATATAAAGGAAGACACCAGATACCCTCTCATTTTTTGTTGTCCATTCCTTGCCACTGCAAGAGCCCTAATTGATGTTGAAGCAGGAACTTTGCTACTCAGATTAGGTAAAGAGACTCTTGAATTCAAAGTTTTTGAAAGTATACATAGACCAAGCATGCAAGAAGAAGTCTACCTGATTGAGTGCATAGAGCAGATGTCACTGCTCACATAAGAGGATTATGAACCAGAAGATCCCTTAGGAGTGGCTCTAACTAATCCTAATGCTGCCAGTTCAGTTGAAAAACAAGTCAAAAGTTGTGTTCTCGACCTTGACACTGCCGAAGAAGATCCTGAAACAAAAATTGAGGAACTCAAAGCTATGGAAGTTACTGAAGAACCATGTGAAAAACCACAAGCTCCCGAAATGAAGCCCTTACCCGAAGGTTTGAAATATGTGTTTTTAGATGAACTCAAGGTCTGCTCGGTCATCATAAATTCTAATTTAATGGCAGAACAAGAAGATAAACTTTTGAAGGAATTAAAGGAAAGAAGAAAAGCCATAGATTACAAAATGAGCAATCTCACTGGGGTCGGTCAAGCGTTGTGCATGCACAAAATCCCAATGAGGGAAGATCACAAGCCAACCGTTGAACACTAGAGGAAGCTTAATTCGAATATGAAAGAAGTTGTCCGCCTTGAAGTTATAAAGTTGCTCAAGATTGGTATTATCTATCTGATATCAGATTCACTATGGGCGAGCCCCGTTCATGTGGTCCCAAAGAAAGGTGGAACTCCTTTAATACGAAATGAAAACAATGAACTCATCCCCACTCGAACGGTTACAGGGTGGAGGATGTGCATTGATTACAGGAAGTTAAACAAGGCAACTCAAAAGGATCATTTCCCAATGCCTTTTCTTGATCAAGTATTAGAACGGGTGGCTCATCAAGAATATTTCTATTATCTTGATGGTTACTCTGGATTCTATCAAATACCCATACATCCAGATGACCAGGAGAAAACTACTTTTACCTACCCATTCAGAACATACACATTTAGAATAATGTCGTTCGTCCTCTGTAATGCACCTGCAACTTTCCAGCGTTGCATGGCCGCCATATTTGCCGATCTCACTAAAACAATTATGGAAGTCTTCGTGGATGATTTTTCTGAGTACGGAGATTCATTTGATTCATGTCTAAAACACCTCTCCCTTGTTCTCAAATGATGTGAAGAAGCACATCTTGTGCTGAATTGGGAGAAGTGTCACTTTATGGTGAAGGAAGGCATTGTCCTCAGCCATAGGGTGAGTAATCGAGGAATTGAAGTAGATAAAACCAAGATAGAAGTGATTTCCAAGCTCTCTATCCCTATCAATGTAAAGGAAGTTCGAGCATTCCTAGGTCAGGCAGGCTTCTACAGACAGTTTATAAAGGACTTCTCAAAGATAACCAAGCTGGTGACAAATTTGTTACTAAAGGATGCTGAATTCAATTTTGACGAAGAATGTGTTAAAATTTTCAACAAACTAAAGCATGCCCTTACAACCACACCCATCATCAGAGCTCCCGATTGGGACCATCCTTTTGAAATTATGCGTGATGCAACGATTACGCTGTGGGTGTTGTCTTGGTCCAATATATAGAAAAGAAACAGTATGTTATCTACTATGCATCGAAGACACTTGACGAAGCACAGAGGAATTATGACACTACTAAAAAAGAACTTCTGGCAGTCGTGTATGCCTTTGACAAATTCATATCCTACCTAATTGGTTCGAAGGTCATCGTCTACATGGATCATGCTGCTATTCGTTACCTTCTGACAAAGAAAGATGCAAAACCTAGACTAATTAGATGGATTCTCCTCTTACATGAATTTGATCGTGAAATAAGAGATAAAAAGGGTACAGAGAATGTGGTAGTAGACCACCTCAGTCACATCCACACTCAGAATACTGAGAAGATTCCTATTAACGAATCCCTTCCAGATGACCAACTAATGAAGGTCTCAGAAGCTACACCGTGGTACTCAGATTATGTGAACTACCTTGCTGTTGGGGTTATCCATCCTGAATGCACCGGAAATGCACTAAAGAAATTTATGGATGATGTGAAACAGTACTACTGGGATGAGTCGTACCTTTTCAAACTATGTGATGATGGTCTATACAGATGGTGTATTGCTGAGGAAGAAGCTCAACTTATCTTGGAGCAATGTCACTAAGGACCAGTTGGAGGACATATGATCTCTAAAAAGACAGCCTTGAAGGTTTTGCAATGTGGATTCTTTTGGCCAACAATATCCAAAGATTCCCATGGCTTTGTCTTATCACGTGACAAATGTCAAAGATCAGGCAACATAACAAAAAGAGATGAGATGTCGTTGAACATGTGGCAAGAAGTAGAGATATTTGATGTTTGGGGGGGGGGGTGGACTACATGGGTCCATTCCCATCTTCTCATGGATTTTCATACATCCTAGTGGCGGTGGACTACGTCTCAAAATGGGTTGAAGCCATACCAACCATCACTAGTGATTCCAAACCTGTCATGAAGATGTTCAAAGATATCATTTTCCCCCGATTCAGAGTTCCACGCATTGTGATTTCCAACGGAGGTTCTCATTTCCTAGAAAGAAGCTTTGAAGCATTGCTGAGGAAATATGGTGTAACTCACAAAGTAGCCTCACCCTACCATCCACAAACTAGTGAACAGGTAGAGGTTTTTAACCATCAACTAAAGGCTATTTTGGAAAAGACTGTAGGACGCAATCTGAAAGATTGGCCAGTAAAAATCAATGACGCCTTGTGGGCCTACCGAACTGCTTTTAAAACTCCCCTTGGGACTACACCTTTTCGACTAATCTATGGAAAGTCATGCCACCTGTCGGTAGAATTGGAACAGAAGGCATGGTGGGCAATAAAACAACTGAATTTTGATATGAAAGAAGTAGGCCAAGCTAGGATTCTGCAACTCCAGGAGCTGGAAGAACTCCGAATGACAACTTATGAGAATGCTAGAATCTATAAAGAACGCACAAAGTTGTGGCACAATGGTCATATCAAGAGGAAGTACATTCAAGTGGGAGACCAAGTTCTTCTATTCAACTCAAGACTAAGGTTATTCCCACGAAAACTCCATTCCCACTGGTTAGGACCTTACATCGTCAAGAGCATCTCCCCACATGGTGCTTTTTCTGTATGGAGTGAAAAGTTAGGCGAATTTGTGGCAAATGGTCAACGATTGAAGACATATTTCTCCTCTGCTGATATAGGCTCTGAAACGATGATGGATCTCACCAATCCATCATATCCACCATAGAAGTTGAAGGAATCAAGTCGAGCCATCGACATAAAACAAAGGCGCTTGTCGAGAGGCAACCTGATAAATAAATTCGTATTTAGTTTTAATTTCAAATTAGCATTTTTCCTTAATTTTGTTTTTACCCTTTAAATAATTTTACACCAAATAAAATTGCATTGTGAGATGCTATTTTGAGTTCTGAATGGTCTTTATGTTTGAGATTTTCATATGGAGGAAACACGTTGATTGGAACGCAACCACATATGGTGGTCCAAACGACATGAAATTTCCCCTCCATCTCGGATTTAGAGTTTGCTTGGGACAAGCAAATTTCTAAGTTTGGGGTGGAGGGTGGGTGGTACGTATATTACTCTCCACTTTCACCCATCTAAATCAGACTTAAGATTTCATTGTCGCATTTTGACCTAAATTTTCAAAATTTAAAAAAAAAATTCAAAAATTTTAAAGTCTTCAAAAGAAATTCGAACAGATACCGGATGAAGTTTTGACACTTTTTCAATCTCTATGCATTTCGAATCATTATACCCTCCTTATTCGAAGAAGATCCTCAAAAGGACCACTTTCTGAAAACTAGCCTTTTGATTGAAATCATTTTGTGAAGCTTATGAATCATAATATCATGATCTTTATGCAAAAATGGCAAGTGTCTTTCGAACTGATAAGGATCAAACACATCATGCTTCCTAACTGACTAGTGGAACAACAACATGAAATCCCCACCGGATCTCCATCAAGTCATTATTTGAGAAGAGTACGATAAAGAGAACAACCTAGTGCACCGAATTGTAAATCAATTTGCATTCTGATCTGAACTCTCTTTTACACTTCTTCTATCATCTTTGTACCCCTCCATTCATAAAAAAGAAATAAAAATAGACAAAATAGTATCAAACCCAAAATTTGGGGTGGCACACCACTTCCCTCTATATCTGCTTCTTCCATACCCCTCATAATTAAATAAGGGTGTACCACCAAGAAAAGATGCCAAAGCGCACACAAAAAGAAATGCAATCTCGAGTCAAATAGAGGAGAGATTCGCACAAAAAATGTAATAAATGAAATTGCAAATAATATAATAAAAATGTCGATTCGAATAGAGGAGAGATTTATTTCTTCCTTCCATACCTCCCTTCACTCCCTTTTCTACCTAAAGGCATAAATAAATGCCTCCACCACCCTGAAATACACCAGTGTCAGATTAGATGCACACTTGTTGTTCCGTGGGTATCTCTGGACTCTTACGAACCTCTTTGACATGCTTGTTGTTGGAAAAAGTGAGGAGGAAGTGAAGTTGGAAAGAAAACTCAGGAATGAAGATATGGTAAGATGTGTTTAGTGATCTCAGGAAGTTGAGATGCGTAGTCATACTAAGCAAAAAGGAAACAATTGTGATGTAAAGAGGAGGCAATCACATGACCAGAAAGTATTCATTTGGCGACTATTTCAGATTTTGTGTTACTCGAGGACGAGCAACGTTTAAGTTTGGGGTGTTTTGATGAATGCATATTCATCATGATTTTCAGTCACCTTCTTGGGCTCTTTTTGATTCAATACACCCAATTTCAGTTACTAAATATCAAAATGTGCAAAATTTCCTAATTGTTTCAATTATCAAGGTTCTTAATTGAGTCTATGTTTATTTTATGTAGGTCTAGATGACGTTGAACAATTAGCTGGCACCCACCTCCTTTCAACTCTAATATAAAAGAATCACCACCATTCAATCTTCATCTCGATCAACCATCATCCACGTCAAACCCAAAATGAGTGGGACCCACCTTTATCTTCCCTTGACTCATCCTTGGTCTTGACCATACGGTCTCACCCATGCGGTCTTGACCATACAGTTTCGCTCATACAGTTTCATCCATACGGTCTCAAGACCGTATGGACATACTCACCTCAAAACCGTTTGGAAAACGGTACGAGACTGTTAAGAGAAGATCAATGGATACTGGTCTGTGAGACTATTTGATCACCATCGGTTTCCACACCGATAGAGCCAAAGTATCAAGACTGTTTAATGCAAGAAAATCGTATGGAGGTTGGCTTCCAGACCGTTTGATAAAGCACATTGCGTAAGACCGTATGAAAATGTGCATGAGACCATTTGAAAAAGAACACAACCTAGACCGTTTGGTCAGTACAAAGCAAGACCGTATGGTCTCTTATTCTAAACTGTTTGGGCAAAAAAGTGACCAAACCGTTTGGACCATACCATATGGAGGACTCACCAAAAATGTGAGAACCAAACCCGAGCCTATAAACAGTAGGGTACTCGTTTGGGCATCGGATCTGGGACGCCACCAGGCTACCTAAAACACTGGTCCGATCCTGCCACTATCACTTCACCTGTCGTTCATGCTGCAACTCAAGGAGACCAAGAAGAGAAGTGTAACATCCCTGACCTGGGTTATGAACTAACCCTAGGTGTTTTGCTTAATTATGTAATTAGATACTAATGATTATCTTTCAGTATGTAACTAAAGCTCCTAAGGAACATAATTTGCCATTTCTGTCCTTTTTAAACAATGTTATAGTATTGTTTTGAAATACATGGACCTATGTGCAAATTACCCAATTAGAGGGGTTAACTTGCAATTTACACTTGTTAAGATGTTCCTTTGGTGTTGAGACATTATAGGATTAAAAATGATGAAGTATGATGGATTATCCAAGCTTGGGCACTAAGATGTAGCTTGTGGAGCAATCCTTGTGCTTAAAACCCTAATTTTGGTGTAAAGTGCAATTTACCCAAAATGTGGGGTGAAACTTGTAAAATACACCTTCTAGAATATCTTTTATGACTCTTGACATCATTTAGAATAAAGATGATGAAGAGGGCACTTCAATTGGATAATTAAACAAGAAAGATAATCTTTGTAATTAAATCACCAAGTTGTAAGTGAGGAGACCCTTATATATGTGCACCTTAGTAATAAGTTGCCTTTCTTAGCCTTTAGTCCTTGGTTTTAGAAGGAGTTTTACCTTACAAATAAGGAGGAAGGACGTGACTAAAAGGGAGAGGGACCTAGATGAGAATAAGAGAAATAGTTATCATTATCATGGAAATACCCCTAAGGTATATAGTCATCTATCCTTTACAACTAAACGATCATTTCTTCACTTCTATCACTTATCCCCTTGCTTGGACCGACTAAGGCAGAGAATAGGAGCAGAGGAGAATGACCAACTTGTTCTAAGGTAAGAAGAGACCATCATCTTGCTCGAATTCATGGAGGAAGTGGGGTTACAAGGTTGGTTTTATGGTTTTCATACTTAGCTCTCTCTGAGGGGTTTGACCAAGGGTTGACCGTTTGAGGGTCTATTGAACACATTATTAATTAACTACCTACAAAGAATCACCATCTAATTGCAAGTAATTTTCAAGTTGAAGGCACTTTAATCACCTAAACCCTAATCGGGTTCAATTGCTGATTTCATGGACTAATCTTGTTGAACTTTGGGTTGAGTGGCCCAAACGGTTTCAAAACTATTTGGGAGTCACCCAAACGGTTTCAAGACCGTTTGGTGACCACCCAAGACCGTTTGGAGGTCTAGGGTTAAGATAATTTAATCAATTGAGGGTCCAATCACAATAGGTTGTTAAATTAATTGAAAGTGCTGATTTGTAACCTAATTAGGGTTCAACCTTTATCAATTTGATTTAGATTTTGATGTGACTTTGGGAAAACGGTCTCAAGACCGTTTGGGCCAAGTTGGGGCCCAATTGAGTGGCAATTGATGGGTTCAACTTCAATTAAACTCATGTTGATCAATGTTGATGGTTAATCGATTACAAACCCTAATTGAATTAGTTTCAACCCTAATTGGTTATCAATTGAGGGTCAATTGAGTGTCCAATTGGTTAAGGATAACCCTAATTGGCTTAATTGATGAGTGGTTAACATGGATGAGGTCAATTGAGGGGTTCAACCTTGAAAACCCTAATCGATTGCAAGTGTTGATGTACCTTTGAGGTCCAGGTGGTTTTGAGCTGATTTGGACCAAACGGTCTCAATACCGTTTGAGTCCAAACAGTCTCAAGACCGTTTGGGCTCAAATGGTTTCAAAACCGTTTGGAGCTCATGCGGTTTGAACCCATGCGGTTTGATCAAACGGTTTCAAAGTCAACCATGTCCAAACGGTCAACATGATGAAACGGTTTCAAGAATGTTTAAGGGCAAATGGTTTTGAGAGTCATGCGGTCTTGAAGTCAACCCTAACCAAATGGTCAACCCTTCCAAATGGTTTCAAAACCGTTTGGAGGTTGAAGTGTGCAATCGTTTGGGGACTTTTAGGGTTATGATTTCTTAATGCCTTGAAGGCTTAGATGGTTCAATGGTTGTTTAACCTAAACCCTAATGATACCTACATATAATAAAGGGTTAAGTAACTAGTAGTTTGACCCATGTTATGATTAATGATGAACATTATCAAGGAACTCATGAAGGGTTCAAGTAAACCAACATCCCTTGATCAAGTAAACCCTAATGACCATAGTGGTGATGACTTGACCTATATTAATTAAGTTGTTTTGACCTAATCTAATCTAGAGTGATTTAAACATCATCTAGTAGTGAGAGGAGAGAGAAGGTTCCTAATATAAGAATCAAGTAACGCACCTTCAATATGTAAGAATGTACATGATTAGGGTATGATCCATCAAGGTGAGATCATGGAAACCCTAATTATGATGATTAATGAATCTTAACCTAATTTGAGGACATCAATGATGATAATTTTCATACATGATGTTGCTATGAGCTCAATTCACTATGAAGTGAATAGTAAACCCTAATTCTAGGGTAATAACATGTAATATGAATAGTAAACCCTAATTGAGGGTAATGTGTTGAATTGTATAATAAACCCTAATTCCAGGTTATGCTTTTAAGCATGAATCTTCATGATTAAAGTATGAGATGAGTAATCATTATTCCTAATAATAATGAAAGGGATTAGATAACCCTAATTGATGTAAATAAGGGAACCTAGCCTTAATAAAGGCATGAAGGTACACACCTTGAAATGAAAGATTAGTTCTGCTTTATAAATTGACTGATCTGGAAATAGATTGTTTATTGTTGTCAATTGAATTAACCATGCATGTTCTTATAAAAGAATGATCATAGCCAGGTAAGGGTTATGATATCATATTCATTAAAGGCATGTTGTTAGCTTTATGAATAGTAACATGCTATGTTGTCTAGATCAAAAGGCATCATACGAGATTGATGGGCTGTAAGAGCCATGAGTAACATCAAGGTCATGCTGATTAGATGACTTGTGATGGAATGATTAAAAAAATTGATATCCATATGATAACTGATGTGAGTTAAGCTTAATACATTTAGTATTCTTCTTATATAGCAGTGTCTTAAATAGTTAAATGTTTGAGAACATGCTTGATGATAAAAGAATGTTGAAATGTACCTAACTAATCAAGTATAATCATATCATGTAGAGCCCTGATCATAGATCCATCATTGTCAGAAGCTAAATGATGGTGAAACAGATTTTCCTAAGGGAACTCCTGGATCACATACTTTTGAGTATGTGGGGGAAAATGGATATGAATATCCTTACATCCTAGTGTAGGAGTTGAAGTAGATGTATCTTAATCTATCAACCCTTCACTATATGTTTATGTCGGGATGATGTATCACTATTCTCCTGAGGGAATCTTTGATGCCGCATCGATGAGAGATAAACAAGAGATCTTTCGATGGCAAGAGAGTACATAATGCCACTGTGACTCTAATAGAGAAGTGCCAGAATACCCTGGTAAGCTATAGTAGTAGAGACACTAGATGTCCTGCATGTTGATCCTCACACTGACTGAGAAAGATGAGGTCATAAGAATCTGGCTCTTTTGATGACCTAGGTATGATACCGATGTGACTTAGTAGTGATCAGTTGGAGTATGAGCGGTATACCTCATCTCCGCAGGGCATAATAATGTTTGTAAAACATAATCCACAGCGTAGCATATCTTCTTAGGTTGAACTACGAGAAACAATGATTGATGTTACATTGTTTATATTAATAGTCTGTTCATGTAGTTATTATACATGTTCTTCATATGCTTTAATGAAGTGATTGCTTAGGTAAAAGAGGCTTTACTTATTATCAAACCTGTTGTTGAATAATTTAAGTTACTTTGCTTATGTTATTCTTTACTTGCTATAACAAAGCTTCTGGCGGAGAGTTATAACTCTCGCTGGGACAATTATTTAAAATTGTCTCACCCCGAAGATTTGAACTTTTTAGGTGGACGTCGAGGACGAAGAAACCAATCTGAGGGTGAGCAGTATCAACAGCAACACTAGGGGCAGCAGTGAATCTCATGTGGAGATACTGACTGCTGAGTCTTGTAGTTAGTTTGTCTTATGTCGTCTCTGTACTCTCAGGTCCTAGGAGTCAATAGGTCTGAGATTTTTGGTTTTTAGTCTTGAGATTTTGTATATGGATGTATATAATCACTCAAGAGGTGATTTTACAATGATGTAAACTGTTCATCTTGTTTCTTATAAAGGAGTTTTATGGTTTCAAGATCTTTTCTCCAAAAAGTTTTAATTTTCAATATTCCGCTGCTATTTAATCACTTCTGTTTAGTTTATCTCATGTTTTATAAGTTGGATCCCACAAGAAGGAAGGAGGAATGAGAAAGACTACCCGGTCTGTCTTGGCATCCCTTGTTCTTCATCCAGATCTGCTCCAACACGATGTAGGAGACCACATCATCTTCACCGAGTTGCGACCACCTTCTCCATCATGCTCATGGCGAAATCCTCTCTCTTTCTTATTCTTCTTGTTTCTCGCATCATGAGTGAGTAGTTCCTTTTCATTGGGGTGTGGGGACTAGCCCCGCTGCCCATGCATTCATGTATTTTTATTTAACATTACAAGGCAATATATATAACTTTTCATTTCATTGCTAATTGATATGCTTGTAGTTGATTACCTACTTGCTTTCATCTTGTTCTTCTCTTCATAGCATAGAATGTCAATTAATGAGCTAGACTCCTTGACGAGAAATATGATAGGGTTCCTTGAGGTCGTAAGTGTGTGACCTGTGAGGGGATGAGCCATCTAACCTACGGTGATGCTTCTGTGGTCTAAACATCCCTCAAGGAGGACCACAACCTTAGTTGGATGTTGTATCTTCTTATTAATTGTTGATGTTTACTTGCAGACTTATTGCCTACATGCTTGTCAATTAGCACGGTTGACTCCCATACTAGAAATAGAATGGGGTTCCTTCAGTTCGTAAGTGTATGATCCGTGAGGGGACGAGCCATCTAGCCCACGGCGATGCTTCTGTGGTCTAAACATCCCTTAGGGAGGACCACAACCTTAGTTGGATGTTGTATCTTCGGAACTATAAGTGCATGATCTGGATGGCGATGAGAAATCAGATGCCTAAGGGGATGCTTACGCGGGCCTAAACATCCCTTCGGGAGGGTTCGCAGCAGTTCCATTTGGATAGTTAGATGCTTGTATGGATGTTATGTGTTTGGATGTGTTTGCATGTGCAGTGGTGGTGAAACCCAATACCAACCCAGCAATTCCATATCATTTAATATAAAACAAACTTTCATTCTGCTCGTTTACTTTCCTGCAATTAGTTTAATTAACCTCAACCAATCAATCGTTCTAAATATTAGTCTCACTTGATCTAGATTCGACTGACAAAGATTCTTAAAAATGTTGTCTTTTGCGATTCGATCCCTAACTATACTGTGATAAGACCCATCCGTTTGCGAGTGGTATTATTGCACGAGGTTTCAGTAAAAGCTCGGGGATTTCAACCCCGAGTGAATTTGTTAGTATGATATTTTCCACATCATGTTAGTGGTTAGGGAGTTTGAGGATGTATTCCCTGAAGAGTTTCTAGGTGTTTCCCCACCTAGTGAGATTGATTTTGAGCTCAACCTAGTTCTTGGTGCACAACCCATAGAAGATACACCGTATAGGATGGCATCGACAAAGATGGCAGAGTTGAGGAGGTAGTTGCAAGAATTTATTGATAAAGGCTTCATCAGACCGAGTACGTCACCGTGGGGTGCTCCAGTGTTATTTGTGAAGAAGAAAGATGGGTCTATGCAGTTACGCATAGATTATATGTAGTTTAATAAGGTTACAATAAAGAATAAGAATCCTTTGCTGAGGATAAATGATCTGTTCAATCTATTGCATGGTGTGATAGTGTTCTCAAAGATGGATCTATTGTCAGGATATCATCAGTTGAGGATCAAGGAGGATGACATACCGAATTCAACTTTTAGGATGAGGTATAGTCACTATGAGTTTGTTGTTATGCCGTTTGGGGTAACAAATGCACCATTAATGTTCATGGATTTGATGAACATTATGTTCTGACCATTCCTTGGTCGGTTTGTGGTTGTCTTCATAGATGACATTTTGATATATAGTCAGGATAGTCAGCTGCATGAAAAACATTTGCTCAGGCGTTGACAGTGTTGATACAACACCAGCTCTATGCTAAGTTCAACAAGTGTGAGTTCTGGTTGAGGGAGGCATCCTTTCTAGGGCATGTTATATTTGCAGAAGGAGTACATGTGGATCCTAAGAAGGTAGAGTCTGTAACATAATGGGAGCAGCCAAAGATGCCGACAGAAGTGTGTAGTTTCCTAGGTTTGGCAGGATAATATAGGAGGTTCATTAAGAACTTCAGCGCTATCACCTTACCCCTAACTAAGTTGACAAGGAAGGATGTGATGTTCATTTGGGACTATAGATGTCAACAAGCTTTTCATATGTTGAAGGAGAAGCTGACAAGTGAACCAATTTTGGTGTTTCCCAAGCAAGGAAAAGGATACATTATCTTCTATGATGTATCCAGGTATGGTTTGGGGTGTGTGTTGATACAGGACAAGCAAGTGGTTTCTTTTTCTTCTGTGATGTATCCAACCCATGACTTGGAATTAGCTACAGTAGTACATGCTTTGAAGATTTGGAGACACTACATGTATGGGGAGAAGTGTCAGATCTTTACAGATCACAAGAACCTGAAGTATATCTTTTCATAGTAGAAATTGAACATGACGTAGCACTGTTGAATGGAGTTGATTAAAGATTACGATTTCACAATTGACTATCATTTGAGAAAGGAAAATGTCATGGAAGATGCCTTGAGTAGGAAATCTTCTTTTATGGATAGAGTGTTGGTATGTATGCCCTAAGAGCCAATCATGGGATGATTGGTGGGATACATTAAGATTGATTTGATAAACAATAAAGGTAAGCTTCCAATTCTTTCTAGTTCAGTCATATGAGATAGTGATAGAACAGATTGAATGTCTAGAGAGTGAGAGTACTCAATGACGTATGCCTTCAGGTTCAGGACCTGAATAATGAGATCATACAGATGCTAAGAGTTTGTACATTCTTGTTATGTCCCTAGTCGGATGTCATTGTGGAAGGTAGATAAACAACAATGACACATAAGACTAGATTGTGGTGTTGGTTGATGACAGAATCTCATTAGTCATGATATAGAGATATCAAACCAAACACATAGGTACTTGTTAGAGAACAAGTGTACCGGACAGACCCACCGTGAGTTTGACACATGGAACCATGACATGGTAGTCATAGTCAGTACTCACAGTGATGGTGGTGAATGTGATTCTTTGACCTGAAATCACTACACTCAACACATGTCGTTGGGTACACTTTGACATCATCAAACGCAGTCCTGAAACATGGGTTGTTATAAAGGTGATAATTGGGTTTCTTTGACACATGGGGATTTTGAGGGGTGAGTGATAGATATGGGATTTGTCCCTCCTGAGGGAGTTTGATATCCAAGGCCACTTGATGAGTAGGATTGAGATAGGTGTGCGCACGCATGTGTGAATCAGTATGTGATATTGATGTCATACATATCTCGTTCAATCTACTCTGAGATCAAGAAAGTGAATGAACATTGACATGATGATTGTTCCATGCCTCGAGTTCATTCGGGATATCAGCGACAAAGGAATTATACATTCACTGTAACACCATTCACGGATTGTAGGATTGAAAGTTGTTCTCCAACTTTCTATTTCACTTGGGTAGCACTGATGTGTGACTAGGCACCGCTCTTTGCTTGTGAAGTCATAAGTGTTATGGACTTTCACTGCCAACGTGAAAAAGGACCTGCAGGGTCACACACATAGGATTTAACCTGGAAGAGGAGTTTTGTCCACAAACAATGTTTAGATTGATTACTAAAGGAGTTTAGTAGTTCAATTAAACACTCAATTGATTGATAGCTCAAAATCATTGTGTTCAAGGTATTGGACAGATTGATTAGAGTATCAGATTGATTGAAACTGCAATTGACTATTTCTGCACGATCTGTACTCCCAACCGATCGGCTCATGTGATGAACCGATCGGCTCAGCTTGGTGAACCGATCAGCTCAGGTTGTGAGTTGATCAGCTGATGGTCAGGATGAAATGATTGCTTCAAGTGTTGAAACGATCGGTTCAACTAATGCAACTGAGCAAGTTGGGAAAGTAGGATTGGTGAGAATCTTCCTTTTGTTTCACTTGTCCAATTTGATTGGAACAAGGATTGGTATTTGATACCAATTAGAAACAAAAGATGGAAAGTCAATCGGGAACTGACCAGGACCACCAACCGACCGGTTCAGAAGTGAACCGATCGGTTGAGTTGTCCCAACCGATCGGTTGAGGTGTCAACCAACCGGTTTAGGTCCCCAACTGACTGTTTCCGTTGTGAAGCGATCAGTTCAGGTTGCGAGTTGGTTGTTTTGTGGAAAATCTCAAACCCTTCTACTCCTGTTTTAGAAGTATTGTCGCCGAGCAAGCCTTGGGACAAGGTATGATTCCACAAACCATCCTTTTCTATTGTATAGACGTTGACGCGTTTCCTTGTTCTGGTTTTGGGGAGAAGAATTTTTTTTCCGCTACCTTCTCTGCCTCCCCTAAAACACAACAGTGGTATCAGAGCCAGGTCAACTGCTCTATACTTTAGGGATTATCGATATGATCGATTTTGGTTTGTCACCTTTATTTATTGCATACGATGCGAATAAAATTGGCTTTATGCATGTCCAATCCTAAATCCACAAATCCCAATTTACATATATAATATGTATTATGAATGCACTCGATACGCATCACCCTTAAACGAGTTTTGTGGTGGATGTATAGCGTGGTTATGGCCAATAAACCCTATATGTGTATGGTTCTATGTGGTTGCTTATATCTTAGTCTGCGCACCGATCTTCCTTCTCCTATTCCTGATGTAACACGAAATAATTCGAGATTTCTTTCCTACCTTTTCTCCCCTCGAATGTAACTCGAGGTTTCTCCTTTTACAATGTAAAATAGGATAGAATTTTATTTCCTGTTATGTCAAAGAACGGAGGACATCCTGACGACAGCTGAGACGATCAGTTCAAGGCGTGAACCGATCGGTTGACGTTCCAGACGATCGGTTCAAGCAGTGAGCCGATCGGTTGATGACCAGTTCGAGGAGCGAGACGAGTGGGTGGCGGCCATGATGAGATGTATGACCAGGTGAGCCGATCGGTTGGAGGAGCCAACCGATCGGTTGGTGGCACCCAGCCGACCGGCCTGATGGCGAGCCGATCAGTCATGTGATGAGTTGATCAAACCCAAAAAGGCAAAGCACAAAGTTCATCTTGTACATGTTGCATGTGATGTAGACCTAGATGACCGTGATTCCTCTTGGCTCGAGGAATCACATTAGGATGGCCATAATCATCACTTTTATCATTTCACATGTTTTCTGTGAGATATAGCATGTATATGATACGTACTATATATTGTGGTGATTGGATATGTATATGTATATAAAAACTAAATCCCTCATTAAATATTAAGTTTCAGATGCCTTCCAAATGCGACACATGTGAAAATCTTGATCGACCAAGTGTGGGCACGCCCTAGCGTGGTGCATCGTCTATCTTGTGGAAGCGTGAAGGATGAATGTGTGGGTCTGCCCTAGCAGGGTGCATATTCATCGTGTTGGCTTTGTGTCAGACTTAACAAGGTGACCTAGATAGGATCTAGCACCTTGAGGCATGGAGATGATCATGGCAAGGAGTTGTATATGACATCTTATCAAGAGTTGCATATGATGCCATTGGCAAGAGTTGCCTACCTGAGAGATCTAAGTTGTGGGTGACAGCCCAAGCTAGTCCATGACTTAGAGGATTTTAGGATCTTGCCCACTAGAAGGTTGTACACTACAATCTTCTGAATTGATGGTGAGGGCTATCCATTTGAAGTAAAATAGTGGGAGTGATAATTAATTAAAGGCCTAATTATATCGTCAACTTTTTAAATCAATCAAATAAGTCAAAAATGAGTTTTTGGACTAAAATTGCATATTTCCTTATGTAGTACAAATGACAACAAACAACAATCACTTCTCTTTGCGATCGGTCCTCGAAAAGGACAAGCTAAATGGGACAAACTTCCACGACTGGTATAGGACATTGAGAATTGTTCTCACTCAAGAGTGAAAGCTCTATGTCCTAGATACTCCAACTCCAGAGGAACCTGCTCCTAATGCACCAAAGGCAGAAAGGGATGCTTACAAGAAGCATTATGATGATTCCATTGATGCAAAGTGATTGATGTTGTGCTCTATGGACCACGAGTTGCAGAGACAACATGAGAACATGGGTGTCATTGAGATGATTCAGCATCTCAGGAACATGTATGAAGATCAAGCACGACAAGAGAGATATGATTTCTCAAGTGCGTCATGACAGAAGGAGATCCAGTTGGTCCTCACACACTCAAGATGATTGGGTATGTGGAGAACCTACAAAGACTGGGATTTCCACTGAGCTAAGAGTTGGCTACTGACGTGATACTGCAATAGTTGCCAGAATTCTACAGTCAGTTTGTGATGAACTACAACATGAACAACTTTGATAGGCCACTGTCAGAGTTGTTGGGCATGTTGAGGATAGCTGAGACACAAATGAAGAAAGACAAGCCTAAGTCTGTGATGGTGATCACGAGCAAGAAAGGCAAGTCCAAGCGCAAGGGCAAGGGCAAAGCTAAGAAAGGTTTTGATGCTATCCAGGAGCCCAAGTCATCTTCAGCTCTCAAGGCCAAGGGAGGCGTGACCAAGAAAGGCAATTGCCACCATTGTCAAAAGCCAGGACATTGGAAAAGGAATTGTCCTCTCTATCTGGAAGAATAAAAGAAGAAGAAGGCGACAACCATCTCTACTTAAAGGTGTCATGAAAGTAAACTTGTAACACTTTTGAGGTATATGATACCAAGATGTAAAGTGTAAAGCACTCAATAAATGGGGCAAGTGTTGCCACCATAGATAGGAGTACTTTAGTTTATTTTCAGCCTAAAAGGCATGTAATATAGTTATGAACTGCTATTTCATATTTTCCAATAGATAGAAACACTTTATTTTGCATATTGTATGACAATGATGGAAATCAATAAAGAGATGTTTCAATTTCTAAAGATATGATCTTTGTGGCAATGCCTTGTTTATCTTGTGGTATTTGATATGCATAAGATAAAATGATACCTAAAAGTTATAGATAACTCAAACAATAAAATTAGCATCAATCATGAGAAATTCATTTCTAGTTTCCATGTGATGGATAAATCTACTCTTTTGGTTAGAGAACCAGTAAGAGACATGAATATCTTGGACATGATTAATCAATCTTCACTAAAGGCAGTGGAGAATGATTATCCTGTTAGGCATGATACATGTGATGTATTTACATACCTATTGGAACAAATGCTAATACTTCAAATGGTGTTTAGAGAAATACCAATATGAATATCTTGAAGTGTTCAAGATTATCATAGATGAAGTGCAAATTTGGTAAAGTGTTAATTCTTGATGATATCAATGAATGAAATACTTGGACCAAATGTTTGAGATCCTTATGAGTGATTTTGATAGTGTATCATAGTGAACTCATGATTAAGGCATGGTGATGTCTAAATCAAGAAGGAATCATACTCTAAGGAGTTAGAGAATGATTATCAAATAATTGAATTCTTCTTAATAAAAGAATACACTTCACTAATAAAAGAAATTAAGAATCACAAGGGTTGTGAGTTCTTATATCCTTAATAGATACACCTCATTTATCTATGTGATGAGTTGTTCATGTGATGAGTCAACTATCTAGATGAATATGAGGAACCAAATTTTGAGTTATGGTTTATGACCATTACATCCTAAATGACATCCATGTGAACCATAAGGTATGACCTTGATGGTAGCACCCACTGGATGAAATCCATAGGTGCAAATGAATCTTAAGTGTTAAGACACATGGATAACATTTTGAGAAGGATGATGCTTGTTGATTGCAACTTAATGACTAAAGGCATTTGGCATATGGATACTAAAACCACATTCCTATGAGGAATAAAATAAGGATGTGTACGTGACACAACCTATAAGGTTTATGAATCCACTAATGCAAATGAAGTATATAAGTTATAATGGACTAATCAATGTGATTGATTGAGTACAAGCAACTCGAAATTCAATCTTTACTTTGATGATATAGTCAAAGGGTTTGATTAATATATCAAAGACAAAGAAGGGATCTGTGATTTAGTGGGAGCGTGTTCACATTCCACATGTTGATGTGAAATGGAAATCCAAAAAGTGGAAATTATCTTTAAGGAAGATAGAGATGTTTCCTATGTGATAGGAATAGAGATCTATAGAGATAGTTCTCGAAAACCTCTTGACCTGGAAAAGAGAGAGCATACATTGGAAATCTGTACTGAAGGGTTCAGTGTACACAGATTTAGTGGGAGAAATCTTGTCCATGTTACATGGAGTTAGTATCCCAAGGCCAAGTGTCCAATTCTTATGAAGAATGGGAACACTAAGAATAGATGTGGATCTATCATGTATGTAATAATCCCATTATCTTGCATGTATGGACATGGCAAGAACAAAATGCATTCATCATCTTGTATGTAGGACATGACAATATGATGTGCTCATCCTGATAACTCGTATATGGGACATGACGAGTGGATGTCTGTCTACTTCCAGTAAGGGTTACTGGAAACCATAAGAACTTGATAAGTACTTGAGAAGTACTAGTTCTATGGAGATAAGGAAGAGTTTGATGTAAAGAGTTACATTGATGCAAACTTCCGAAAGGACAGAAAATTAATCGCAAAATATATATAGGATATATAAAAGTGAAAGTTTGTTAATAATTGGAAGTGTTCCAATGAAAACATTTAAAAGGAAATGTCGAGTATCTATGTGTTAGAGAACAACAGTGGATACTATATGGATCTGGAAGTTCATGAGATGAACTTATAGATATTCCGGTCATTGATGACAAGTATGGAATTCTTGATCATGCAATGTGGATAAAGGTTAGGAAAGGAATACTGGATCGCATATAACGACAACTCCATCTCATACGTGTGATGTACATCAAAGAGATGTGAGACATGCAATTAATACTGACTTTGGCAAGGTGTTGTCATAACTCACTATGTTGGCACAAGAGCACAGTAACATGTGGGACATATTTGAAGATCACTATGAATATGATTCAAGGGTGATTGGCTCGTAGTGCAAGTGGGAGTCTGTTGGTATGTATGCCCTGAGAGCCAATCATGGGATGATTGGTGGGATACATTAAGATTGATTTGATAAACATCAAAGGAAAGCTTCCAATTCTTTCTGGTTCAGTCATATGAGATAGTGATAGAACAAATTGAATGTCTAGAGAGTGACAATACTCAATGACGTATGCCTTCAGGTTCAAGACCTGAACGATGAGATCATACGGATGCTAAGAGTTTGTACATTCTTGTTATGTCCCTAGTCAGATGTCATTGTGGAAGGTAGATAGACAGCAATGACACACAAGACTAGATTGTGGTGTTGGTTGATGACATAATCTCATTAGTCATGATATAGAGATATCAAACCAACATAGGTACTTGTTAGAGAACAAGTGTATCGGACAGACCCACCGTGAGTTTGACACATGGAACCATGACATGGTAGTCACAGTCAGTACTCACAGTGATGGTGGTGAATGTGATTCTTTGACCTAAAATCACTACACTCAACACATGTCGTTGGGTACACTTTGACATCATCAAACGCAGTCCTGAAACATGGGTTGTTATAAAGGTGATGATTAGGTGGCTTTGACACATGGGGCTTTTGAGGGGTGAGTGATAGATATGGGATTTGTCCCTCCTGAGGGAGTTTGATATCTAAGGCCACTTGATGAGTAGGATTGAGATAGGCGTGCGCACGCATGTGTGAATCAGTATGTGATATTGATGTCATACATATCTCGTTCAATCTACTCTGAGATCAAGAAAGTGAATGAACGTTGACAGGATGACTGTTCCATGCCTCGAGTTCATTCGGGATATCAGTGACAAAGGAATTATACATTCACTGTAACACCATTCACGGATTGTAGGATTAAAAGTTGTTCTCCAACATTCTATTTCACTTGGGTAGCAATGATGTGTGACTAGGCACCACGCTTTGCTTGTGAAGTCATAAGTGTTATGGACTTTCACTGCCAACATGAAAAAGGACCTGCACGGCCACACACATAGGATTTAACATGGAAGAGGAGTTTTGTCCACAAACAATGTTTAGATTGATTACTAAAGGATTTTAGTAGTTCAATTAAACACTCAATTGATTGATAGCTCAAAATCATAGTGTTCAAGGTGTTGGACAGATTGATTAGAGTATCAGATTGATTGAAACTGCAATTGACTGTTTCTGCACGATCTGTACTCCCAAATGATCGGCTCATGTGATGAACCGATCGACTCAGCTTGGTGAAACGATCGGCTCAGGTTGTGAGTCGATCGGCTCATGGTCAGGGTGAAATGATTGCTTTAAGTGTTGAAACGATCAGTTCAACTGATGCAACTGAGCAAGTTGGGAAAGTAGGATTGGTGAGAATCTTCCTTTCGTTTCACTTGCCCAATTTGATTGGAACAAGGATTGGTATTTGATACCAATTAGAAATAAAATATGGAAAGTCAATCGGGAACTGACCAGGACCACCAACCGACCGGTTCAAAAGTGAACTGACCGGTTGAGGTGTCCCAACCGATCGGTTGAGGTGTCAACCGACCGGTTCAGGTCCCCAACTGACCGTTTCAGTTGTGAAATGATCGGTTCAAGTTGCGAGTTGGTTGTTTTGTGGAAAATTTGGAACCCTTCTACTTCTGCTTTTAGTCCCGCATTGCCCGGGATGGAGAACCCTATCCCATGACCCTCCTATATATATGGGTATTTTGGGCTTCTCAAGGAACAACCCAGTGCAACCAGTTGCTTTGTGAAGTTGTCGTTCTCTCTGGTTTTGGTAACCGAGAGAGAGCCCGAGAAAGTGCTACCTGATAAGGGAGGTATAGCAAGGGAAAGACAACTGTAGAAAGCAATTGGTGGTAGGAGAGTGTGTTGGCGACTAGTACGCTGACAGGAGGGTGCGACTCCTTCCAATTCCTTGTGGGACAAGGAGATTGGAGTTCTAGGTGGTCCGTGTGGACTACTTCAGAGGTGGGAGGTTTCTGCCGCTTGGAGGACAACTATCAATCCCGACAGTCCCGGTGAGACCAGGAGTCGTCAGTCCCGGTGCGACCAGGAGCTGCATAGACACCGTCCAAGACCGGAGGTGAAGACCGTGCAAGGCGCGAGGTATTGTCGCCGAGCAATCCTCGGGACAAGGTATGATTCCACAAACCATCCTTTCCTATTGTATAGACATTGACGCGTTTCCTTGTTCTGGTTTTGGGGAGGAGAATTTTTTTTTGTTTCCGCTGCCTTCTCTACCTCCCCTAAAACCCAACATAGAGGAAAGTTGAGTTTTTTAATGTGTCACAAGCGAGACATGTTGGTCTTTTTACATCAGATGAATGTCAAGTTGGGAGTCTCTTTGTAGTTAGTTTGTTGGCACAGTTCCAAGTAAATCCTACATCGAAACAATAGATCAAAGAGGCTCAACAGATAGATATTGTGACACAACATATTAGATTAGAGTTCGGCAACGAGAAGCATGATGGTTTTCACGATATGAATGAAGGGATATTATGTTATCCTCACAGTATAGTAGTTTTTAATGCGGATAATCTGAGGAAGATAGTGTTGGAAGAGGCTCATACATGTATGTATGCAGTGAACCCAGGTAGTACCAAGATGTACTACAATCTAAAGGATATGTATGGGTGGCCAAGATTGAAAAAAGATGCATTTGAGTTTGTTGCAAGATGTGTTGTGTGTCAGTAAGTCAAAGTTGAGCATTAGAAGCCTACATGGATGTTGCAATAGTTGACTATACCTTAGTGGGAATGGGATCACGTGACCATGGACTTTGTGGTTGGTCTTCTTTGGACAGCCAAAGGTTATGATTCCATTTGGGTGATCATTGAGCGATTAACGAAGTCAGCACATTTCCTCCCCGTAAAGACAATGTTCACAACAGAGAAGCTTGCTCAAGTTTATGTTGATGAGATAGTGCATTTGCATAGTGTCCCAACTACTATTGTATCTGATAGAGGTCCTCAGTTTACAAGTTGCTTCTGGGAGCGACTACATGCAACCTTGGGTACGTAGTAGAAATTCAGCACTGCTTTCCCCATGCAGACAGATGGTCAATTTGAAGGGACCATTCAGATCTAGGAGGATTTGTTGAGGGCTTGTGTTGTTTAGTTCTCAAGAAGTTGGGATATACACCTCAGTCTGATTGAGTTCACCTACAATAACAACTATCAAAGAAGTATTGATATGGTACCATATGAGGCATTGTATGGGAGACGTTGTAGGTCTCTGTTGTGTTGGTATGAGACAGGGGAATATCAACTTTTGGGTCCTGAACTTGTGCATCACACGAAAGAGAAGATCAAAGTGATCCAACAACAGTCAAAAGAAGTACATGATAGACAGAAGTCGTATGCAAACAATCATCATAAAACCTTGGAGTTTCAAGTGGGAGACAAAGTATATCTGAAGGTCTCTCCCTAGAAAGGTGTTATGAGGTTTGGAAAGAAGGGTAAGTTGGCTCCCAGGTTTATGGGACATTACCCAGTTGTGGCATGATTCGGGAAGGTGGCTTACAAGTTTGAGTTTCCACCTGAGTTGTACAAGTTGCATCCAGTGTTCCATGTCAGTACGCTAAGGAAGTGTCATCCAGATACATAGTCAATGTTATAGCCTGTGGAGATGGATCTTGATGAGGATATGACCTATGAGGAGGGTCCAATGTTGATCCTTGACTGGAGGGTGAAGAATTTGAAGAGGAAGGATCTTGTACTTGTGAAGGTTCTTTGGCATCATTGTGTTGTTGAGGAATCCACATGGAAGCTCAAAGGAGATATGAGGAGGAAGTACCCTTCTCTTTTCTCTTAGGATTTTGGGGGCGAAATCCCTGTTAGGGGTTGATGGCTTGTAAGGACCCTGACCCACCAATTTGGGCTAACCATGTATGTTTTTCTTAAGTGTGTTGCTTAGCCCCCTGATCTAATGATCTGAGATGTAATTACGACATGTTGGAGGTTTATGCTCATTGTTTTGATCTTGTTGCTTGATGTTTGTGCTTTGTGGTGAGGTTTTGGTGCAACTTGCAATTTTTCTAGAGTAGGGGTTGATATGAAAGTTTGCCACCTGTACAGTGTTCTTTCTCTCTCTTGGAACCATCTAGAGGAGATAGCATGTGTTGGGTGCCTTGTTTTGGACTTGGTTGAGTGGTGACATCCTTGGTGATGTTTTGGGCACATGTTTGAGGTGTGCTTTGCTCTTTTGAGCATTGTCTCAGGCTTGAGAGCCTTGGTGAGACCCTGTATTGGTTTTCCGTTGCCTTGAAGAGGTTTCATATCAGTTGAGGGTGTCTTGAGGGGCATCCTATCGGTTTGTGGCACCTTGAGGACCACCATATCGTGTTCTGGTGACTCTAGGAGGAGTGCCATATCGGTTGTGACCTAGGGTTTCATCCCTATCATTTTGTATAGAAGCTAGAAGGGTGTGTCGACCTTAACCTTCCTTAATGACCAAATTGAAGAGGCTTAGGTTCTGTCACCTTGTTGCATGACATGGCATGTGTCCCTTCTTCTTGGACAAGCATATTCTAGGGTGCTAAGGTGGTGACACCTTTCCCTTACTCTCTCTCTCTCTCTTCAGCCAAGTATATATACCTCTTCCTTCTCATGCAAGAAGATCCTTTTAGCAATCCTTGCTTGCTTTCCTTGGTGGTCAACCTTGAGCTTGAAGAACCCTCTCCCTTGGATCTTGGTGGGAGAACTAGAAGCTTGTGGTTCTCTTCTTCATCTTCTTCCTTGGTAAGCCATGGTTTTCTATCTTTCCTTTTCTTCTTCTCAGCCATGGACCTTGGAACCTTCTTTTCTCTCTTTTGCTTTCTTAACCATGGTCCTATCTTCCTTCTTGGAGGTGTAGAGGAGATCGAGCTAGGAGGACCTTCTACTACCTTGAGTTTGGGAAGCTTGGAGCTTAGCCTTGAAGATTAAATCTTGGTGGTTATTCTTGAGGCGGGTTTTATAACTCTAACCCTACTTTGTTATTATCACCTTTCTACTTGTTATCTTGCTAGTTATCCTTAGCTCATTATCTCTTGCTTGCATGCTATTAATTTTTCTTGGTAACCTTATGTTTGGTTTTGAGAATAGAACTATGCTAAGTTTCTGCCATGAAATGTTCCTTTCTTTGCTTTTGTAGTATCGTCATCTAGAGGTTGAAGATGAGTAAACCAATATGAGGTGTAACCCGATATGATGTGCTAGGCTAACATGCCTTGACTAGACCGATATGTTTCTTTTGATGTGACTTGTTATTTTCTCATGATGACTAGTGAGAAGAGTGTTGAGTTTCCATGCTTCTAGTTAAGTACGGAAGTCATCCTTGGTAACCCTAATTTGATACATGTGCAAACTGACACTCCTTTGCAAACTGATACTCCTTTGTCAACACACCTTGTTTAGAAGTGAGAAGCATCTTCCTTGAAGTATAACTTATACCACCAACCCTAATGGTTGATATCCTATGGAGGTCTATGTGGCTGATACACCATGAGGTACATGGTCGATACCCTAAGGAATAGAGAGACCGATACACCTTCTCCTATACCTCTAGACTGATACCCTTTTGTTGTGCTTTTCCCAAAACACTCTCATGGAAGTGTTGAGCCCGAAACAAGTGGTGTTGAGCCCGACACAAGTGATGCTAAGCTGATACTCTTCTCTTAGTTGCTTAGATGATACACCATCTAGAGTGGTTGACCGATACATATCTTAGTGTGGAGGCCGATATCATACTTTAGTGTGGTGGCCAATGCCCTAACCCTAATAGATACCCTTATGTGGGGTAGTGATGCTTCTTGTTGATGCTAGGGTTTCGTGGTGATGATGTTATATCACATGGAGGAGTTGTATGTATGATGTGAGGGTTATGTATCTAAACTACATAACATGTTTTATATAATAACAAGAAACATGGTTGAATGTCTGATAACACATCTCATGTTGATGAGGAAGTGATTATCTTAAGGTGGTTTATGATCCAACCTTGTAAACCCTAATCGGGTAAAGTGAAACCCTAATTGCTATGATGTAAAATGTATGAGGTGAATGTATAGAATGAGTTCTATGAAATGATGATGCTTTATCTTCTTGTTATCAACTTCTAACCATGCAAATGATTCTGATTCATGTTCATAGCCAGGTATGAGCTGTGGTGGTTATGTTGTGATGGGCATGTGGTCCTTGTGATGGACATTGGTCCTTGTGATGGACATGTTATCCTTGTGATGGACATTGGTCCTCGAGATGTACATGTGGTCCTTATGATGGAAATGTGGTCCTTGAGATGGACACATAAGTGATAATAGGCATAAAATGATAATGTGATTCAATATGTTCTGGTGATGAGACATACCTTGTTTATATAGATCTTGTTTAGAGATTATACGTTGTAACTTGATAGATAGTTAAAGGTGTTTAAATTGATCTATTTAATCAAGTGAAATCTAATATAGTAGTCTTTTAGATTTGTTTGTAGTATATGTTTGTGTTTAGGAATATAAATAACACTATATACAAATTTGTAGGGGGTGAGGCCATTCCTTCTTTTTCTAGAAGAATATGTTACTGCATTGGGTGAGGCTTACCCACTCCTTTCAAGTGACATGTTTCACAGTGTTTTAATTTTTGCCAATGTGGTTCTTGTGATGTTACGACTTGTCTATGATGCTTGGAAACAAATAGAACTACTATATGGTCACCCCAACCACGAGAATATAGGTGATGCATAAGGAGACATGGTTGCATGGCCTAAAGAGGGAATTTTCTATACTGATGTATGCCTAATTTACATTGTGATTGTATTTATATATAGTTGACAATTTATATGACAATATATATGCATGACATATCACCTAAGAAATCACCTACAGTTTATCCTCCACTTCCTTCTCAAGCTATTCAATAGCCTTCTTGGATTGCAAAGGACCTATTTGGCTTTCTAGGCCCTAAT
The DNA here is from genome assembly GCA_963693085.1 of Alisma plantago-aquatica. NCBI lineage: Eukaryota > Viridiplantae > Streptophyta > Magnoliopsida > Alismatales > Alismataceae > Alisma > Alisma plantago-aquatica. The sequence goes on from OY856411.1 coordinate 569,762,038, forward strand.
TGTAGGGGTTTGGCATTATGGCTAAGAAACTTAGAAGAATGATCGCCTATGAAGGTCCATATTAAGGAAGATGTTGCTAGTCAAGTTCATGATTCAAGTGTATTTTTGCAAGATGTTATGGAGTTGTTTACTAATCCTTGGTAGAGTACAACTACAATAGAACTTTGGATATGGTGAGATCTTATGTCTAAGTACCTTGTCATATATATGTTGGTATATTTTCTTATATATTAATACATACATGATATACATTTTACAATTACTTATATATGGTGTGTAAAGATTTCACACTACCACATGTAGCATTTCTAGTTCCATCATTGATTATTCGTGTAGATAAAGACCCAATATCTATTATTGATTTTTGATGTACTGCATTTAAAAATGTTGGTAATGCAAGAAAGAGCATGAGTATAGCTCCTTTCGATCTTGAGTAAGTTTCAGGCACTTTGCTTATATTATTGACTTAAGAATTACATTTAGTTGTGAGTTTTCTTTTGTTTGTTTTATTTTTACTTGGGAACAATCATTAGGTGTTGTTGGTCATTGTCCCCAAGATGGTAATCGTGTATTATCTATATCCATAGGGTGACAAAATAGACAATGGGAGACAAACAATGAAAAATACATTATTTACATGAGTAATTTTTTATATCCATCAACATATATTAGTGTTTGCATCATTAATTACATGACTATTTGCTAATTCAATTAAATGTGTTACATTAACTTATAGAGGTATAAAAGAATTCAAAAGGCCTGGAGGATAGTTAGATAAGAAAAAGAAAGCATTAAGTTGGAAGAATGTTGGGGTAGTTCTCTGACTTCAATGTGTATATATGTAAGATATGTTTACTTATATTTCTTAAAGTTATGTATAATTGTAAATTTATGTTGCCATATACAAGACAATGGTTGGTCATGCGGATGCTACGTGATGCACTATATGGACCTAATTTTTTGATAGGTGGCACTAGACATCCATCAGATACAAAATGTAATCTATATATAGTCTGAATCATCATAAGTAAATAGTATCATTTGATAATATGCAAATATCAAATAAAACTCTTTAATTATGTCATTTTCATTGCAGTTGTTCGACACAATAGAGCCCTATATGAAAGAAGAGATAGATGAGATACAAGAACATTCGGCACATTCCTTCGTTAAGGAAGTAAACTTTGAATTTGATTGGGATAAAATTTGAGTTTTCTAATCTTTTATGTTACCATTTATATATACATGTGGTGCTTATGACTTCTTATGACTTTAAATTTGATGTAAGTAAATTATTGGTACATTGTGAATATATGCATGTGTGTGATTGAATGTGAAGATGAATGAACACAATTAGAATTGCATTTGTACATGTCATAAGAATGGATTGGTGCATATGTGAATGATGTATATATACATGTGTGTGAGTGAATGTGAAGAAGAATGAGTAAAATGAGAATTATATTGGGCATGTCATGAGAATGGTAATGGAGAATGTATCTTTTATGTGGGTGGATGAATTTTGTGTGTGTGTTTTTATTGTAGGTTTTGTTGGTGTATTGGTATGTTGTTAAGCTGAGAACATGATAGAACCTACGATTCTAATGAAATGAAAGTTCTGCATCCTACTAAATATCCAGACAGAAGGTCTGTAGACCTGTTGTTCAAAAAAAATAAATGTGTCATCAGTTGTTGCCACAAACTGACTTTGTAGGTATTAATTATTAGTTTTTATACTATAACAACATTATAGGGCTATTCTAAAATGGTCATGCGAGTAGAACGATCATTCTACCGACTGGCTTGCAGTTTCAGTTGTGGTGTGAAACCAATGACAAAGTTGGTATATATTGTTAGTTACAAAATTTACACCAACGACACAATTGTACACAACATCAATTTGTTTATAACCCGGTGACACAGAAACCTTTATCAGTTAAAAGTAATACATGGAATGGAGGTTTAATGTTGGTTTTTGAACAAAAACTAACAGATAGGAGTGTTGACTTGTTGGTCAGGTCATTAGTTTCTTTAATCATAGCAACTGAGGCCTAGCCTATGTCATCAGTTTATGCATTTTACAAGAAACTGACATTGTAGGCATTTAACTGTAGTGTCTCCCACTTAGATTTCGAATGTTATAGGGATATTTTAACCAACACTAGAGGAGGTATATGTACTTGTATAGTCCTTGACCTTCCTTGACTGATGTAATTTTAATCCATGAGACCAGAGACAATTTCTTTCTTGCCTCTCGGCCTCTAGACCAGTTGAAGTTCTTCACATATATATTAATGTCATCACATATTCCATTAATATCTAATAATGGTATATGTAGGGATTTCTTGAAGGGTAGACTTTGTGAGGGTGATGTGTCATTCCAGTGAAAGCTGATGTGAGGACCCATTGTTCACACACTCTTGTAGTGTAGATATTATGCTTCCATGAGTGTCTTTGTTGAAGAGATGATGGACGATGGGTACTCTAAGATAGAAGCTCATATCATCTATTGAAAGATGTCAATGTTTTTGTAGAAATAAGTCCTTATTGCTTGAGGTGTATTCTATGAGAAGAAGAAGCAAGCATTTTCCTTGGAGACTTCTTATCATATGACTGTCGAGAACTCCTCTACTACTCATGACATACACCATCTTTCTAGTTGGATGCTTCCTCCCTAAAAAAATGTCATTAGCAAAAAGAACATGGGAGTGTGGTGTATGATTCCTAGTAAGCATGACCTATTTCCATTGTCCAAAAGAGATTTCATGAGTAATAAACTAGATTGTACGCCTTTGTAACATACCAATTTTTGGCTTTCTAGACTATAGAAACCCTAATGTCATGATTAGAATGTTAGTATGCTAGGTTCTTTAGCTTTGACCAATAGAGGATAGACTTATGCCCTAATATAGTTGTTTGTAAACCTAATGAATATAGTTAAAGCATGAGCATGAATAAATCAAGGGTAACCCTAACATGTATCGAATTGAAAGAATATATGACACATTAGTGAAGTTAGGTGTCATATTCATATATCCTATAATAATATTCATATTTTGGACCTAACCACCTAATATATCTTGATATGTAAATCAATTCATTAATATGTAATATTTGTCACCTTTCTCATTAATACACACTTCATGGCTTAAATGTGCACAATTGGTAATCTAGCATGAAGAAGTATAAATGTATGATCATGTGCACAATAATGTGACTTGTTGATATAATGTGACAACAAATGGATGTTTAATATTAGTGGAATAAATTAATGTGACATTATTTAAGTTAATGTTGAAATTAATGGACATAATGGAATTAATGAGTAAAACCTCATATTTCCTAAAATATAGTTTCACTTTAAATCCTAAATATTGATAATTATGTGATGCATAATAATTATTATTCAGATAAATGTGTAAAACCCTAACTATACTAGAACTCATATAAGATAATTATAAAAGTGAAATCTAACTCACAACATGTGATATACATGATTGATTTATCTTGGGTACCAAGCTTCAACCCAATTGTATATTGTTTGATAGTGTAATATATGAAAATAGATAATACTTAGTTTTCAGTCCAAGATTTAATTGGACTATAACTAAATTTGATTTTAAATTGCAATTTGGCTGTCATGCATTCAATTTCACAGATTTCATATAGTTGTGGTGTCACACTGGACTCCTTCTTTGGATATTTTCCAGTCTATATGAGCCCTTAGATCTACATCTCATGGCTCTCGAAATTATTTCTACCTTGAGTCTATTGCAACATGCACTCCTCATAGGGTTGGTAATCGTCTTTCCCTCCAAACTCAATCTCCCCTCTTCCCTGAATCTACTTTGTTTCTTAATAGTCTCTAGAGGAGTCAATGAGTTCGTTGGCATTTGGTTTGTTTTCTTGAATCTCGTAAACATGGGACTCCCAAATCCCCCCTCTCACTACACCTCCACCCTGATTCTCGATGTACCAATATCTTAGATCAAGACAACGTAAATATATTAGAAAAGGTATTTCATCCCTAGGGGACCCTAGAGGATTATCTACATAGCCTCTTTTTATTCGACTAAGAGAGGCAATGCAGAGACCAATTCTTCTTCCACTAGCGGATCAAGAATTGAGCTTTCATAGTTGAATTTCCCTTCGGTCAATTCATTTGGTTTAGAACCATCTCTAGACCTTTTCCTGCCCTCACTTTTATTTTTGAGATGTACTATAGTCAGGTATGGCTATCGACGAACTGGTTCTAGGGCTCATCATAGTGTCATCTGGAATCTATCTGTGTGTGGCTTTCATAGTAGTAATGGACCCTTTTGAGTTCATGATCTTCTTTAGAAGATTCCTAATGTTACAGTTTGATGTTTGCCTTTTTGATTCATGTTTTCAATTTCCTATGTCTCCCTGTGACTATAACAAGTTGTAGGTTCTGGTTTACTATCACTACGTCTTTTTCTTGGTGTTCTGTTGAAGCCTTTTTCAAGAGGTCATGAATGCCATCGATTATTATCACACATCAAATTTTTTTGGGGTTTGTGATTATACTTCTACTATTGTTGCTTAGTGGACGGTGGTTTCATGGTGGGGGAATCAGGTAAATTGAGCATTCCTCATGTGAGGAATATGTTTGTCTACATTTCATGAGGTTGTCCTTAGTTATTCTTAATTGTTGTCATGCCATCATGGCTGGATGTGTATTTCCATCTACTAGTTTTAATTCAAATTGCTCGGCCTCCTAGTTATGGCAATGTGTCAATATGCCCAGTCATGTAATATAATACTAAAATCATATGTGGGGCATATTGGTAATTTATCACATATTTTAATTTTAGAATATCAATAAATTTGTTTAACTTAGAATAATTGAAAACAAGTTATTCACTCATCTAAAAAATATGTGAAAAACATGTTCCAAAATTAGACAAATAAACCCTATCTAATGGTATAGGTTTCATAACCTAAATCCAACTTAATAAGAAGTCAAAATTTAGGGTTTATCGTATACTTATGATTTACATTTAATGTAAAAATAGGTGAAGATATACCCTGACTAGAACTATAATTTAGTCTATGACTGTTCATACTCAAGTTCGACGTAACTTGCATTTATCCTTTGAGTCCATGTTGAGAAATTGTTCTAATTTCTCTCTCTTTTGACCTAATTGGTAGATATATGTGAAATCTATCATTTGATGACTAAATCAATTCTTTTGAGTCTCAAATATTGACGTTGGTTATCTTTTGACACTGCTTAGTTGATATTTCACTTTGGCATCTAAGATATGTGATCTTGTTCATTTTATCTTTAGTTGAACCCAATTTGATATATTTAAACTATATTGTGATTTTTGTAAACTAAAACCCTAATTTACATATGATGAATTTTTATGGTTTGATGTTCCACTTTTGGTTGGAAAATCTTATTTAATCTTTGCCATGACTAAATTTTACTTGCTTCTACATTGCATGTTTGTTGATTTAGTAGTACTAGGGCTTTATAATATGCTTTGGATTTTTGGGTTATGTGTCCTTTATGTTTTTGGGATGGAGGGCACGTGGCCATTACCTGGGTTTTGTACCCACCATTATATATTTGGGAATTTAGTCATGTGTCGAGCTCTATTATATTTTAGGGCTATATGATATAATTACCATTGTCTCATCATATTTAACTAGTACTATGCTTATCCCACATGCATGATGATTATTCAATAATGTTAATGAGTCATGTACATTAATTTCTATGTGCATGCCCTTGAGGTATACTCTATTTTAATTCATGACAAGTATATATATTTTAAAAAAACTGATATCCGCTTGGGTAGTGCTTTTCTCTTTGTTTGTTAATCCTTGTTATATTTTATTTTCTTTTTACTATATAATTGCTAAATCTCTATTAATATGCACATACCAACATTTTATGTTGAAATCATCCACTTTGTCTTCTCTTACAGGGTATGCTTCCAACTCCTTAGGTAGAGAGCGAGGTGTTGATCAAAGTTGACCAAGTCTTATCCAAGTGTAGTTGATATTTCTTGGGTGGTAAAATGAAGTATTTGTTTATCCTTTGTGGATTATTTCCTATAGTTTTCTTTTTTATACACTGTGTACAGTGAAGAACAATGTTAGACATAAATATTGTAATTGTTAGATATTTTTATTTTCCATTTCTACATATTTGTTTAATAATACATTACATTCTTGAATTTTAGTGTATTATCCTTTGTGAGAAATTATTGTCATGTATGGTAATTTTCTTTATTTCCTCTAAGTAAGTGAGTGGCTCCCCTATTGGGTCACACTCCTTATAGTTTCATATATAGAACAAAGACATATGGGCTTCTATGGTTCCCTACCACACCCCTAGACTCAATTTAAAAGCAGGAAGTGGTGATACTTCCCATAGGATGGATATTTATCCACTATAAATAATATCCATGATTAATGAGATTATGTTTTTTACCAGATCACCTTCTGAAGTACCTCGATAATGATTGGAGAAAGAATTGTATTGAAAGCCTTGGAGAGGTTGAGCTTGATATTGACTCGATACTTGCCCATTAACATACCCTTCATGGAGTGGATGACCTATTAGACTAAAGGACATTGTTTCTAAGATGATGACTTTGTATAGAACTAGATTGAGTTTAAGAAATCCAATAATTGAGAATGGTTTTGAGCCTTTCACCAATGATCATAGACATAAGCTTAAAGTATGATTTGTTAAAAGAGACTGGTTGGAGGTTACTACAATGCTAAGTGCAACATACCAGATCTTGGACCCTACCCTAGAACTTTGACCTTGGGTTTGATCAATCAAGGTTGAGGTTAGAATGTTCCCAATAAGCTAATGCATGAATATATCACCTTAATGTAATTTGATATGTCACATAATTCATTTTGAGGTAATATGAACATACATAACTTAATTGGATAAATAATGTAGCTAATGGGTCATTGGTGGGCCATAAGGCATATCTCATAAAAAGAAATCCCAAAATTTAAATCTAAGTTAAAAATCATGTTCCTTGGGTCCCAATTGTCTTGGGAGTCAAGTTTCACATTATTTCACATAATAATAATTCATTTAATTCAAACTGGAAAAGAAGATGTGTGCTTTCCCCAAAATATAAAATAAAATAATGAATGACACCAAAAGAGGAAAATGATCTTAGATTCGTAATCTACATAATAAATATAGCCTTTGGGTGAATTTTCATCCAATTTGGAGAAAATTTGCTTAAAAGGTAAAATCAGGAGAGAGAAACTGTGTAAACCTTCAAAATATTAAATACATGCTCAAACAACTTCAATATGTAAAATTGATAGCAATTTCATATTCAACACACTAAATATGGCTTGTGGGTCAAGTTTCATAAAATTTAGATAATCCTAAGGCCATTAATCTAGGAGGAAAGAGAAAAAAAGTTTTGATTTATTTAACCCATTAAAAGTTCTCAAAAGGAAAAACTAATTCTCTATTTGGATTCTACACATCAAAATAAGCTAGGGTGTAAATTTAGGATATTTTTGGAAATTGTTTGAGCCCTAAAATGAAGAAAGAGAAAAGGAAATAAATTTGAATCTCACTTTATTCAAATCAGAATTGATTTTGTCACATGACATAATTTCCAAATTTTACTTATGCGCCAAGCGACGATGACTGTTGGATCAACTTTAGATGGCATCGGGGTCATCTCCTACCTCGAATAAGAGACTGACCGTGCCGTGAACAGTAAGTTCAATTTTAGTTTCCATGTATCTTACTCGTTTGTAATCCTTTTCTTCCGATTTCTTTTCCAGTAGTTTCCTTTCATTGTTGCGCATAAAATGAGCCATAAGTTGTGCGATTTTATGGAGAGTTTGGGAATCGCCCAAACCTTAGGCTCCAAGTCTCTCGGCCATGATAGGGTTTGCTCGAGCTTGACCCTTCCCCCTTTAAATACATATACCCTTCGCTTCGATAGACCTCACACGAACTTATCCACCCATCAATTCATTCGGAGGTTTTTTTTTCATCTGCCACCAATCAGTGTTTCTCCTTTGTTTGTGGCGGCCATTTCTCGCTTCTTTTAACTCTTTCGGCCAAATTGCAGGATCGGGTGAGTTCGACCTCTCTCCCTTCTTCTTTTTCGACTTTTTCCTTCGAGTTCGGTGGCATGTTTTGGTTTTCCCAATTTGTTGCTAGCAAGCAGCTTTACTACTGTATGCCATGGATGGCTCAAGAGATTGGGGATAGTACCCCTTGATGTTTGATGGTTATACCCCTCTCCTTGCATTCTTTCTGTGTTTTCTCAACTTTGGGCATTGTTGTCTTTTCGACAGTTTTGTTTTTTTATCTGGCTGGGGCCATGCGAGCTTTGACCCATGACTTGGCCACCCGTGATTGGGCCAAGTCATGTGGGGACGGCCCACTTTCCCTCTCTCTCTTCTCTTTGCAATCAATCTGCTGACGTGTAATTTTCTAATTGGGTTATGCTTAAAAATCGATAACTAATTAATGGATGATCAGAAAAATATGGAAAAATACTTGTTGGATTCAAAAAAAGAAGGGCTTTCTAATGGTATAAGTTTTAATGGCTAAATCTAATGTTTAATAACATGTGTTGTAATGGATCTAATTAATGATGAATTAACATATAAAAATCATAACTAATTATTTATAAGTCAGAAAAATACAATAAAATATGTTTTGAACTCATAAAAATATAACCTAAAGTGTGGCATAGTTAAGATAGCCTAATTCACCAATAATAAAAAGACAATTTTTTAGGGTTTTGAATAAGTAATGGAAACCTAACCCTAATTCCACATATATGCTAATATGTGCTTTGGAAGCCTAGGCTTGGACCTAGAAGTGGCTTTAGATCATTTAACTCTGAAGTTGAGGTATGTTTGCATCCCTGATTATTCTTCTTGAGAAATTAACCTATTTTATTCTTTCTCTTGGTCCTATGGACAATAGCCTGTACACATTGCTCTTATTTTTTGATATCATGGTCCTTATGAACTATGTTGTTTGTGGTAAACTTGTATATTCTCTTGATATCTATTTGGTGCCTTGGTGCATGTTGGTCTTGTTGATATATGTGCCACTTTGAAGTGGATGTTTAAATGCTTGTGTTGTCCATTGTGTGATGGAAACATTATATAATATGACTATACTTTCTACTTGCATCTACATTAAACATGCTATGTGATTCAATAGCACTAGAGTAGTGTAATTGTATTGGTTTTGTTTATAGCAAATGTGATATTTCTTGCTCTTTTGGGATGGCAAGGAACCTCAAACCTAGGGAAAGTTGTGTGATTCTTGACCTATTTTATATATATTTGGGAGATTGACAGTATTCCTTTCTCGATCAGTTTTCAACTTTATGAGGGTTGGCCACCAATTGTGTTTATATTGTTTTAGGGCTATGATTATCTCACATGCATGTAGGTTGATGAAATTGATGATGGGTTATGTGCCCAAATCTTGATATGTGCTTATGTTGCACAACTTTATTGTTTTGTTTATGGCAAGTATCTTCTTTCATGATGATGATGATTCTTTTGTGCCCTTGTGGGTAGTCCTTTTCTCTTGCATGGGAAGCCTTTACATTTGATGTGCTTTATTTCCTTACATTGCTCGTAGTTACTATATAGTATGCACATACCAGCCTTTGCTGATATCTCGTGTTGTTTCTCTTCTGCTGGGGTATGCTTCCAACCCTAGGTGGAGGACTTGGATGTTAAGGCTTGATGACCTAGTCTTAGATTGTGAAGTTCAATCTTGGAGACAATCTTGAGGTGGTTTAGATTTCCTCTACATGGATCCTATGATGTAAGTTTGTAACTATTTGTTTCATAATTGAATATAGTCATGTTTTTATTCCGCTGCTATACTTTGGTCTTTTGTTACCATTATATAAAGATTTGAAAATTTTACACCCACTCCATCATACCTTATGAGTGTGTTTGGACTGGAGGTTTTAATGTTCAATTTTTTAGTAGAGAAGTGGTTTCACTTCTTTACAAAATGGTATCATAGCCCATGGTAGTCGGAATTGACTAATTCAATTTTGTCTCCCTATAGAACCCTGGACTTAGTTAGTTACCTCTAAGTGAGATGATGACCCTAGATTTGACCAATGATGATCTTCTTATGGAATGAGGTTTGGTTTGAGGATAAGAATAGGAAGTCTCATTATGGAAATTGTGACTTGGTTTCTTCCTTGATTTTGAGATCACCATTGTTTCATATTGCATGATTCTTCGAAGAAGAAAAAATATTTTCAATTATACTACTATTCATACGAAAATTTTCTCTGGTTTGTCGATTTTTTCTTGAACTAAGTCACACTAAAGAGAAACTCTAGTTAGAGTAGATTCTAACCCTAGTTTTGTGACTAGGAGTTTATATAATGGTGTAGTTGACCTACCCTATGACCTTTTGGATGTTCATGTAGGGTTGATTGGTTAGAGACACAAGGACCTAAAAATCAACCCTAGATGGTGACTTTTAGTTGGATACCTAGAAAAAAAATATAAATCTCTAAAACATTCACAACTAAAAGATGTGGGTAGCTCTAAAAAGTTGTTAAGTTTGACTTGTTAAGTTGAAACTTTTTAAGGGGTGGAGAGTAGTTGATCGTTGATGTTTTCATCCATAGATTTTGAGGACGAAATCCTTTTTAAGGGGTGGAGTGTTGTAACATACCAGATCTTGGACCCTACCCTAGAACTTTGACCTTTTGGGTTTAACCAACCAAGGTTGAGGTTACACCTTAATGTAATTTTATGTCACATAATTCATTTTGAGGTAATATGAACATACATAACTTAATTGGATAAATAATGTATCTAATGGGCCATTAGTGGGCAATAAGGCATATCTCATAAAAAGAAATCCCAAAAGTAAAATATAAGTTAGAAATCGTGTTCCTTGGGTCCCAATTGTCTTGGGAGTCAAGTTTCACATTATTTCACATAATAATAATTCATTTAATTCAAATGGGAAAAGAAGATGTGTGATTTCCCCAAAATATAAAATCAAATAATGAATGACACAACAAGAGGAAAATAATCTTAGATTCGTAATCTACATAATAAATATAGCCTTTGGGTGAATTTTCATCCAATTTGGAGAAAATTTGCTTAAAAGGTAAAATCAGGAGAGAGAAAGTGTGTAAAACCTTCAAAAAACTAAATAAATTCTCAAAAAATTTCAATATGTAAAATTGATGGAAAATTCGTATTCAACACACTAAATATGACTTGTGAGTCAAGTTTCATAAAATTTGGATTATCCTAAAGCCATTAATCTAGGAAGAAAGAGAAAATACGTTTTGATTTATTCAACCCATTAAAAGTTCTCAAAAGGAAAACCTAATTCCATATTTGGATTCTACACGTCAAAATCTACTAGGGTGTAAATTTTGGTTATTTTTAGAAATTGTTTGAGCCCTAAAAAGAAGAAAGAGAAAAGGAAATAGATTTTAATCTCACTTTATTCAAATCAGAATTGATTTTGTCACATGTCACGATTTCCAGATTTTACTTATGTGCTAAGTGATGATGGTTGTTGGATCAGCTTTGGATGGCATTAGGGTCATCTCCTACCTCGAGTAGGAGACTGACCAGACCGTGAACAGTAAGTTCGATTTTAGTGTCCACGTATCTTCCTCGTTTCTAATCCTTTTCTTTCGATTTCTTTTCCAGTAGTTTCCTTTCATTGTTCCTCACAAAATGAGCCATAAGTCATGCGATTTTGTGGAGATTTTGCGAATCACCCAAAACTTAGGCTCCAAGGCTCTCAGTCATGATAGGGTTTTCTCAAGCCTGACTCTTCCTCCTATAAATACCTATACCCTTGGCTTCGACAGACCTCGCACAAACTTATCCACCCATCAATTCGTTCGGAGGTTTCTCTTTCAGCTGCCACCAATCAGTGTTTCTCCTTGGTTTGTGGTGGCCATTTCTCGCTGCTCTTAACTCTTTTGGCCGAATTGCAGGCTCAGGTGAGTTTGACCTCTCTCCCTTCTTCTTTTCCGGCTTTTGCCTTCCAGTTCGGTGGCATGTTTTAGTTACGCCCAATTTGCAGCTAGCAAGCATCTTTAGTACTTTATTCCATGGATGACGCGATAGATTGGGGACAATGCCCCTTGATATTTGATGGTATACCCCTCTTCTCGCCTTCTTTCTATGTTTTCTCAGCTTTGGGCATTGTCATCTTTTCGACGGTTTTTTTTTTTCTGACCGGGGCCATGCAAACTTTGACCCATGACTTGGCCACCCGTGATTGGGCCAAGTCATGTGTGGATGGCCCACTTTCCCTCTTTCTCTTCACTTTGCAATCAATCTGCTGACGTGTAATTTTCTAATTGGCTGACATTTAAAAATTGATAACTAATTAATGGATGATCAGAAAAATATGGAAAAATACTTGTTGGATTTAGAAAAAGAACAGATTTCTAATGGTATAAGTTTTGATGGATAAATCTAATGTTTAATTGCATCTATTTTAATGGATCTAATTAATGATGAAATAACATATAAAAATCATAACCAATTATTTATAAGTCAGAAAAATATAATAAAATATGTTTTGAACTCATAAAAACATAACCTAAAATATGGCATGGTTTTGATAACCTAATTTACCAATAATAAAAAGGTGATTTTTAGGGTTTTGAATAAGTAATTGAAACCTAACCCTAATTCCACATATATGCTAATAGGTGCTTTGGAAGCCTAGGCTTGGACCTAGAAGTGGCTTTGGATCATTTGAATCTAGAGTTGAGGTATGTTTTCATCCCCTATTATTCTTCTTGAGCAATTATCCTATTTTATATTTTCTCTTGGTCCTATGGACAATAGCCTATAGACATTGCTCTTATCTTTTGATATCATGGTCCTTGAGAACTATCTTGTTTGTGGTAAACTTATATATTCTCTTAATATCTATCTGGAGCCTTGGTGCATGTTGGTCTTGTTGATATATGTGCCACTTTGAAGTGGATGTTTAAATTCTTGTGTTGTCCATTGTGTGATGGAAACATTGTATAATCTAACTATACTTTCTACTTTCCTCTACATTAAACATGCTATGTGATTCAGTGGCACTAGAGTAGTGTAATTGCATTGGTTTTGTTTATAGCAGATGTGATATTTCCTACTCTTTTGGGATGGCAAGGAACCTCATACCCAGGGCAAGATGGGTGATTCTTCACCTTTTTTATATAAATTTGGGAGATTGGCAGTATTCCTTTCTCTATCAAGTTTCAACTTTATGAGGGTTTGCCGCCAATTGTGGTTATATTGTTCTAGGGCTATGCTTATCTCACATGCATGCAGGTTGATGAAATTGATGATGGGTTATGTGCCCAAATCTTGATATGTGCTTATGTTGCACAACTTTATTGTTTTGTTTATGGCATGTATCTTCTTTCATGATGATGATGATTCTTTTGTGCCCTTGTGGGTAGTCCTTTTCTCTTGCATGGGAAGACTTTACATTTGATGTCATTTATTTCCTTACATTGCTCATAGTTACTTTATAGTATGCACATACTAGCCTTTGTTGATATCTCGTGTTGTTTATCTTCTACTGGGGTATGCTTCCAACCCTAGGTGGAGAACTTGGATGTTAAGGCTTGATGACCTGGTCTTATATTATGAAGTTCAAGCTTGGAGACAATCTTGAGGTGGTTTAGATTTCCTCTACATGGATCCTATGATGTAAGTTTGTAACCCTTTGTTTCATAATTGAATATAGTCATGTTTTTATTCTGCTACTATACTTTGGTCTTTTGTTACCATTATATAATGTTTTGAAAATTTTACACCCACTCCATCATACCTTCTGAGTGTGTTTGGAATGGATGTTTTAATGTTCAAACTTTTAGTAGAGAAGTGGTTTCACTTCTTTACACTAAGGTTGTCACACCTTTGGCATTAGAAACATGTGAGATTCTAAACAATTAGAATATATCTTCCTATTATTGAAGTCATAGTTCACAATGTGAATCATTGGTGTATGTCGACTACACAACAAGTTCACTAGATAAAATGTCCCTAGATTTCATCCCTTTTAAGGACAAACAACCCACTTGTAAACAAGCCAATAAATTCTTAGTATAGAAAGGTATCGATCTCAACGAACAATGTGTTAAAAAGATTTAATCGAATCAATTTCTATGAACAATATTTAGACTCCACTTTGTAGAGAGAGTGACTAAACTAAACAAAATCAAGAATTGCATAAGTAAAAAGGATAACTAAATGTATGATGTAATCAATTTAATGAGATGTTGGGGGTGTGGGTGTTCATCACCATATACCATGTATTAACCATCATTGAATTAAATCATTAATATTATCAATCAGATTAGGACTTTGTAGATTCATGTCCTCCCAAGAACACAAATCTAGCAAAGGTTGAACTTCTCTCAAACCCATGGATTTTTAGGTTTGGAGGATCATCGTTCAACCATCTTACAAGACTTGACCAGGGATTTTGTCAATAGCTTGCATGTTCCATATGGGGTTCAAACCCGTGGATTAGGTTATTTCATATCTATGAATTATAGGTTTCAAGAAAAACGAGGGTTCGCTTCATTAATCAAGAAATATAAACGGATGGAAACATATATATTAATATAAACTTCAGAGTAAAATGCAACTAAGATAGAGTACAAACTATGAAGTTATTCCCCATGTTTTAGTATAGAAGGAACTACTACATTGTGGTGATTAAAAACATGTAAGAAAGGGGAAAGAAATCATGTTTCTAGATAGATCTAGCAGCATGTTGACGGCCTGCATGAGGAAAACACCAGCTCCTCCTTTACTTCCTTGCTTTATGCACTCAAGGGAGTCTCCAGAATGATATGATATGACACTCTTTTAGTTTGGAACTCCCGCTATTTTTATAGTGAAGGAAGTGCCCAAGGAACCTTAAAAGTGTAGCCAATAATGCTGGAAGAATTTGGATCTAGTGATCTAATCAGTTGGTTGGTGATTTAACATTTAGACTGGGAGGAATCAGTGCATAGCCTTTGAATAGATAACTCGAGCAATTGGGAGCCAATTGGTCAGTTGATAAAAATGATGCTTTTAGATGAAGGCACATCAGTCAATTGGCTTGAGGTGAGTCAACTGGTTCATTGATAAAAATGCACCTTTTTTTATTAAGCTATGTCGATCGGCCAATGTGCCTACCAGTCGCTTGGGATTGTGACTCCTTCCTTTTCATGCTACTTAGTTATCTGATTAGAGAGGGACAATTGATTGACTAGTCTCCTAAGAGGCTAATATCATGCAAATAAAGCATCTTGAACTTCTAATACTTGATTAATCATTGAGGGTTCTTGATCTTTGAGAGTGAAGGAGAGGAATCGAATTGTTTTTCTACAATTAATGGACAAAAATGATTAAATTTTAGGAATAAGATAAAAGGAAACAAAGGTGATTAATTCTTAAAATTGGGAAAGAAATAACAAAGTGTCCTAAATAAATGACCTAAGAGTGGCGCGTGATTCACCAAAAAAAAATGACCTAAAACATGCATTAAAATAGATGAATATGCATCCATCGATCATTAACTGGGCAATCTGTGTCTAGTGCAACTGAATGAAGTCATTATGGATGTCAATGGAGCCTGGATCCTTATAAAGGGCCATTGTGAATACCACTTTCTTGACCTCTTTAGGTTCAGATATGCGGGAAATGCAGTTGTTGATTTGAGGGTTGATTCTGGGGAAAGAACCCCTATATGAAGATATCGCCACAACATTTTCTTAGGGGACAACAATGAAAGTCATCAATTTCATAAAGAGGTTGTGTATCAGAATTTGGATTGATTCTTTGTCATTAATCCAATGACCAACATAATGGCATAGTTTAGTGAGATAGTTCATTTGGTGTTTATTTAGGAATCTCAGGAACAAAAAATAGAATGGAATAAAGAACTTTCTTGAAAATCCTTCGAGCAGGATCCATATAATGAAACTAAACCATATTATTCTTTGTGTATATGCCCATAGAGACAATCACATGATGATTGATGGGGCATCATATACTTGGTTCAATAATGATGAAGGTATTTACATCTATTATGTTTGTATTGATCATTAGATGATGACTCAAACATAGTAGATGTCTACAAAATGATGTTACTCGATGACATATGTTGTCAAGTTGAGGACCTAAACAATAAGATCATATGTATGATAAAAGTACATACATTTTTTATGTCCCTAGTCAGATATTACCGTGGAAGCAAAATAGACAACATTAATACATAAGTCTAGAGTGTGTGTTGATTGATGACAAAATCTCATCAGTTAAGATATGTGATATCAAGCCAAACACATAGGTACTTGTTAGATAATAGTGTACCAGATAGACCTGTCTTGAGAGTGATACATGGAGACCAAGGAATGTTAGTCAAAATTAGCTCTCAAAGTGATAGTGGTGATTGTGTTTCTTAGACCTGAAGTCAGTACACTATTCAATGTATTTTGACATCATCCAATGTGAACCTAAACAAGGGTTGGCATAAAGGTAATGCTCAGGTGCATTGTGACACATGGGGATTGAGTTAGAGTGATGTAGATGGGATTTGTCCTTCCTACAGGAGATTGATATCTAGGTCACTTGATAAGAGAGATTATAAGACCTCTAACCTTGCTTATTGGTTAGAGATACTTTTTTATCATAATAAGATTCTTAAGACCTTAATATCAACGTTTGGTTTGCTATAATATCATGTTACAAGCTTAAGTTTCAAGTTTGGTCCAGTTTGGACACTATTTGAGCTAGTTATGCATATATGTGCCTATTTTGGACCTAGTTGCAATTTACCCATCTCTAGGTTTTTTCTTGTGTTTTGTCACATGCTTGATGTTCCTCACATATTTTGACATCATGTTGGATATAGATGTGCTTTGGGGCACCTTGTTTCATCTTGATTTGGGTGGTGTCACCTTGTGTTGAGATTAAGGTTTACATAGATGCCCTAACTCACGATTGATCTTTGGTGTTGGCCACCTAGCTTTGGTGATAGCCATGTTTTCCTATGGTCCTTAGTTTTGGTGGTCCATGAGGTTTCATTGTGCCCTCTAGGGTTGGCATTCTCTAAGATCTCTAGATCCACCTAGGGTTGGCAGTCGATGAGAAATGAATTCATCTTGGTTGCCAACATCACCAGGGTTGGCGATCGTTTGGCTTTCTGACCACCTTGGTCGCCAAAAACCTCAGTGGTCGATGATCTTTCTTGGTGGGGTCTTTTGGTTCATGTTTGACTTGGTTTCATGAATGAGATGCTTGCATGGATGAGATCTCTTGGATAGATGGCATACTTAGCTTTACACCTAACCCTTTATCTTTCCTCTCACTCATAGCCATCTATACCTCCCTCCTTGCATGAAAACAACCTCCTTAATCCATCTTCTTCCTTTTCTTCTTGGAGCTCTTCCCTTTGTGCTTTCTAGAGAAGGAGGTACCAAAGAAGGAGAAGGTGGCTGATCTACCTTGCATGTGGACCTAGGGTTCAGATCTACCCTCTCCTTGTGCTTGTTGAGCTTCCTTGCTTTGCTTCTTGGTCTTGGTATGTGTGATCTCTCTATATCTTTACCTTCATTTTCCTTTTAGTTCTACCCTCTCTCTTTCTCTTCCGAACCCATGGTAATCCATGGTGGAGCTTGTTCTAGAGGTTGAAGACACTCTCTTTCTTGCCTTCTCTACCTAGGGTTTGCCTTCTTTTGGTGGAGGAGCTAGCTTGGCAGAAGTAGAGTGCCCAAGCTAGGGTTTCTACCCCCTTTACTTCAATCTGCCTTGATGTTTGGAGTATCTACATCATCTCTAATGCAAGTTATATAACTTTCTCCATGATTATTTCTTACTTCTACCTTTCATGCAAATGATCTTGCCCTAAAATGTTGTTCTGAGTAGGAAGATGATATCTTGACCTAGGGTTTGTATTTACATGATATTGCTTGATTAGTTATCCTCTTAGATGAACCCTAAATCTTGTGTATGATTTTCTTAATGGAAGTGGTCATCCTAGACCTTGTTTGCATGTGACAAATGACGTCTTTTTCCATCTCAAAAGATGGTTCCTTTCTATGGTTTCAAGATGATTTTACTCCTTTCATTTGAACCATATGCTTTGGTTTTGGTTTATTTTTCTTGAATTGCTTATGTCAATCAATGGAATTGACATTTTTGATATTTTTCATCTTGATGGTAGCTAAGTTTTCACCCCTTATGTGGTTGATGAAGTTCTAATCTAAAGTGGTCATGAAGATGTGAATCCACTATGGTTTCCAAGATTTTTGATGTTTAGTGGTTACCAAGTTTTGGATCATGTTGGTCACTAAGGTCCTTGAGATCATCATCAGTCACCAAGCATTGAACCTTTTGGTGGTCAATGAAGGATTTGATTCATAGTGGTTGCCAAGAGTTGTGATTTAAATTGCTCACCAAGTTTTATGTCATCATCAGACACTAATATTTTGTAACCCAAACGGTCGCCAACCTTCTTGACCCTTTAGTGGTCAATGTTATCTCTGACCCTTAGTGGTTGGTGAGAAATCTGATTCATGGTCTCTATGTTTCCTGACTTATGATTGGTGATGTTGCTCTTATGCTTTCATGATATGATGGTGATGTTGAGAATTAGGGTCTATCTCTAAAGGTTGTTTTGTAACCCTAATTCATATTATCTTGTTAAACATAACCCTAATAAAAGTAAGTGATGACGATACAAAACTTCTTATGTGACTCACATGAAAATGAATGTACTTTCTCTCTCTATGTTAGTGTAACCCTAATTTGCTATCATATGAACATCATAGTTCCTAAATGTAGTGTTGTGTCAAACTTATGTGTCACATGTATGGTGATGAGGCATGGAAAGATAATGATGTTCTTGAGGAAAAAATGTGGATGGTCATATGACCTTAGACATGGTTAAACATCTAGTGAGGTGTTATCCACTTCATGATGTGATAAGGACTTGCATCCTACGATAGTATGATGATGAGGGTGGAATCACATATAATAATAAAATAGTACCATGTGATGATGTGATAAACCATATGTTTCATACATTTTATATCTTATGAAGTTGCAATTTAACCATGACTTTTGTAGAACTCTTTTAGGGTTTGTATGTAACTTGATTGATAAAGTATTAAATCACCCAGTTGAAATTAACTAATAAAGTGAAATGCTAATCATGTAGTGTCGTGTGCCATAGATCCATTCTAGTGTCAAGATTTGATGGATGGTGAAATGAGTTCTCCTTTAGTGGAAGCTTTGATTTGTATATTATTGAGTATATGCATGTTTTTTAGGGTGGTTGCGGTCATACCTCGATAGGAGAGCAGTTGACGCCATATCTCTGATGATTATGATTATGTATATGACATGTGATTGAGAACAACTACGGTTGTACCTCAAATGATAGGGTCTTGTATACCCTGGTTACTAGTGGCGTGACCTCTATACTAAGGATGAACAAGGATGTTTTGCAACTGGACTTATATGGCATTATCGTTGACTCATATTGGATGAGGGAGGATGAGATCTTAGGATTCCAACTCTCCTAGATCTTGTATGGCACTAATTTTGACTTAGTAGTAGTCAGTAGGAGTCTGAGTGGTATACCTCAAACTCCTTAGATCTTAATAAAAGACTTAATACAATAGTGTTGTATATCTACTTAGGGTTAAAAATGACTCACATGAGATGTTAACCCTTCACTTGTTTCTTATATTGCTTAGTTTTTAAATAATGTGGTAAGAGAAATTAATTGTTAAATAGATGATAGTCTTAGTTGTTCCATCATATACCTACTAGTTATGTATGTTGTTATGCTTATCTATTTAGCTTACTTAATCTACTTAACCTGCTAAAATAGCTTAATCTATTTAATCAGCTTGCACTGCATAATTTTTTTAATATTATATATGTTGTAATCAATATCCATCATTGCAAGTTATATCTCTCGCTGGGACATGTGTCTCACCTCGTGGGTCAACACATCTTTTTAGGTGATCGTCAACAATGTGGTCAGGATCATGGTGTTGAGGAAGAGTGTCTGAAGGAGCGGTAGAGGTAGAAGGTTGGATAGTAGTTGTAGAATCCTAGAGTCATCCATGTAATCTCAGGTGTGCGCTAGGGATGTTTTGTATATGAAATGTATATGAACATGTTGTTTTGGCAGTATATCGACGTTCGTATATGGCGTGTAAAATTGGAACATCTATCTTTTGTATATCACATTGTGGCTGAGGCCACTGAGCACATGTGTAAATACATGATATGGTCTATGATGTTATACAAGTTGTTGGACCCTTATGTAATGTTTCTACACATGATAGTAATGTTCAAATCAATTTTAATTTACCCACATTTCTGGTTATATGGTTGTTTAGTTGTTGATCATGTGTTTTGGTTTGAGTAATCTCGTTTGGAGTGGTGTTGTGCCATAGTTTTAGGTTGGTATGAGATCTTTAGGTTCACTGAGTCTAAAAGGATATAGGACTTAGGTTTTTTGTCCGTTCTTACTATAGCCAACATATATGATGATAGCTTATGCGTATGCAGATAAGTCTAGAGAACGTGAAGAACATGTAGAAATTAACTATCTCGCACCAGGAGGTGGCAGTAGGAGGCAGACAAATGATGGAAGAGTGCCAGTGATGGGGTGGGAGAAGCTCATGATGCCTCAGTTTGACTCGACAACCATCGCCAATCTAGCATTTCATTCCATGTTTGGATATATTATGGCCATGATTATACATCTAGAGGATAGAGGGCACATACCCCAAGCTAGGGCATCCGTCCCCAAGCTTATGGCCATGTTCTAGGAAGACATTCGAGAGGTTGAGACATGTTGGATCGATTGAGTATGTCAGTACAGCAGAAGGGCAATGTTCCAAATATTCAATATCCCAGAAGAGGACAAGCTGAAGCACACAATTTATCTGTTGAAGGGCAATGTTGACCACTGGTAGACAATAGAGGAGGAGAAGAGATATGGGGTTGTGATATGATGGGAAGAGTTTTGATGGGGGCTTGTGAGTCAATACTTTCTAGAGACATACTTGGATGAAAAGATAGTGTAGTGTTAGGAGATACGCTAGGGTTCGATGTCAATTAATCAGTATGAGGTTAAGTTTATGGAACTTTTGAGGTTCTATCCTCATATGGCAATGATGAATAAGGACAACATTCATAGGTTTGATAAGATCTTGAGCTCAGAGTTGTCTGTGGTAATGCCTACTTTGGAGAATAAGGAGAGGTTCTCTACCTTCATGGAGTCAGTGAGACGGATTGAGAGGTCTTCTATCGAGAAGTGTGAAGCCAACACTAATAAGAGGCCATCTTAGTTTTAGGGGTAGTCGTCTATAGTCTTTAAGAAGCCAAGGTTTTCTTCACCATAGTCTCAACAACGATCAGTTTTCTTTGAAGTGAGATCATGAGTTCCATCTCAATAGTCCTCGAGTAAGGGAAGGGGTCAATCCATGGGTCATGATAGGTCAGATGGCACATTTTCATTCTGAAGTATTTGCTTCTTCTTTCATATCTGTCTTGGTTGACATAGGTGGAACACATTCTTTTATCACAAAAGAGGTGATAAGTAGTTGTAATCTACATATTTCTAGTAGATCTGATAGCCTTTGGCTAGAAACCCCTTTAGTTGGTTCCACTAAGTTGCGGGAGGTGTATCCATCCTACGTTCTTTCTTTTTTGGGATGCAACATTCAAGTGTATCTTATGCCACTTGACATGCATGGACTTGAGATCCTTGGGATGGATACCTTAGAGAAGTATAAGGTTGTTTTTAACTATAGTTCCAAGGTAGTGACGTTCCATGATAAAGATGTTTCTTGAATATTCCAAGGAGATAGGAAGATTCTTCTTATGTGTCTGGTGTCGAATATGATAGTGGATAGGTTGAAGAGACATGGGTGTGATGCTTTCTTGGATCATGTGGTGGATACTAAGATGAGAGGTCCTAGTATCCAGGAGTTGTTTACAATGTATGAGTTTGAGGATGTCTTCCTAAAGAGTTCCCTAGTGTTCCCCCTCCTAGAGAGATTGATTTTGAGATCAATCTTGTTCCTAGAACACAACCCATAGTGAAATCACCTTAAAGGATGGCACCAGTAGAGATGTAGGAGTTGAAGAAACAGTTGCAAGATTTTCTAGAGAAGGGTTTCATCAGATTGAGAACTTCCCCTTGGGGTAATCCGATGTAGTTTGTGAAGAGGAAGCATGGTTCTATGAGGCTTTGTATAGACTACCTATAGTTGAACAAGGTCACAATAAAGAACAACTACCCATTGTTGAGGATAGTTGATCTGTTTGACCAGTTGAGAGATGAAAATGTGTTCTTAAAGATATATTTTCGGTTAGGATATCACCAGTTGAGGACCAAGGCATATGATGTACCTAAGACAGCTTTTAGGACTAGGAACGGTCACTATGAGTTTGTGGTTATGCCATTTGGGTTAACCAACGCGCCGATAGCTTTCATGGACCTGATGAATAGGGTGTTTAGACCGTATCTAGATTAGTTTGGGGTAGTGTTCATAGATGATATATTGATATACTTCAAAGACATGCAGTAACATGAGCAACACCTTTTCCAGGCATTGACATTGTTGAGGAAACATTGGCTATATGCCAAGTTCAGCAAGTGTGAGTTCTGGTTGATATAGGTATCTTTTCTAGGCCATACCATAACTGCTAAAGGTGTTTGTGTAGACCCAAAGAAGGTACAAGTGATGGAGTGGGAACATGCATGACACTGGCAAAGATTTGAAGTTTCCTAGGTTTGGCAGGCTACAACATGAGATGATTATCAAGAATTTCAATGTTGTAGTGTTATTCCTAACCAGGTTGACTATTAAAGGTGTACCTTTCATTTGGGATAACAAGCATTCTTTCAAACTATTGAAGGAGAAGTTGACTAGTGCTCCAGTCTTAGTCTTGCCGGAGCAAGGGAAAGCTACATCATTTTCTGTGATGCTTTGAAGAACGACTTGGGATGCATGTTGATGCAAGACAAGAATGTGTTTCTTTTGCTTCACAATAGCTTCAGAAACACAAAGTGAACTGCCCAACACATGATATGGAGCTTGCAGATATGGTCCATGTCTTGAAGATTTGGAGGCACTATATGTATGAAGAGAAGTGTCATATCTTCATCGACCATAAGAGCCTTTAGTATATCTTCTCGAAGCAAGAGTTGAACATGAGGCAAGGAGATGGATAGAGTTGATCAAGGACTATGATTTCATGATAGATTTTACTATCTAGGGAAGGCGAACATGTTGGCTGATGCATTCAGTAGTAAGTCATCTTCGTCATCGTCTGTACATAAGGCAGAATTGCATGCTATGGTGTGATACAAGCAAGAGATGTTGGTGTCGCTTTGCCAGTTGAATGTATGGTTGGAGGTATCACTGTTGGTCGGATTGTTAGTGTAGTTGCATGTGAATCCTTCATTGATATAGAAAATTAGATATGCATAGCAGAATGATACTGTGATACAAAATATTAGATCCAAGTTTGGCAGCAAGAAGTATGATGGTTTTTATGAGACAGATGAAGGGACAATTTGTTTTCATAATAGGATTGTGGTCCCAAGTGTGTATGGTCTGAGGAAGATCTTGAGGAGGCTCAGTCCTCAATGTATGTGATGCATCCTGGAAGTACCAAGATGTACC
This sequence comes from Alisma plantago-aquatica, assembly GCA_963693085.1. Lineage (NCBI taxonomy): Eukaryota > Viridiplantae > Streptophyta > Magnoliopsida > Alismatales > Alismataceae > Alisma > Alisma plantago-aquatica. Next base: position 569,785,770 of record OY856411.1, read on the forward strand.
ATAATTTGAAGGAATTATATTGGTGGCCAGGTCTAAAGTGTGATGTGGTAAAGTTTGTTGCTAAGTGTCCAATTGTCTAGTAGGTCAAGGCAGAACATCAGAAGCATGTAGGAATGTTACAAAAATTTTTGAAACCATAATGGAAATGGGATCATATAACTATGGACTTTATAATAGGTCTTCCTTGTACATCCAAAGGTCATGATTCCATTTGGGTCATAGTTGACAAGTTGATCAAGTGAGATCACTTCCTTCATTTCAAGATGAATTCTACATCAGAGAAGTTAGCAAAGATATATGTTGATGAGTTGGTCCATTTGCATGATATTCCAGTGACCATAGTGCCTGGCAGAGGTCCATAGGTCATGAGTCATTTCTGGGAACATCTGCATATAGCTATGGGGACACGACTGAGGTTTAGTATAGCTTTTCATCCACAGATAGATGGCCAATTAGAGAGGACCATACATATTCTAGAGGATCTGTTGAGGGCTTGTGTTCTATAGTTTCATGGGAGATGGGATGTGCATCTGAGTCTGATCAAGTTTTCCTACAACAACAGTTACCATATAGGTATAGACAAGGCACCCCACAAAGCCTTGTATGGGAGACATTGTCAATCACCTCTTTATTGGTATGAGAGAGGTGAGTATCAACTTTTGGGTCATGAGTTAGTGCAACAAACTACAGAGAATATCAAGGTGATACAATAGAAGTTGTAGGCAGCCCAGGATAGATAGAATTCTTATGCTGACATCATCACAGACTGCTTGAGTTCCAAGTGGGAGACTGGGTGTACCTTAAAGTTTCCCCTTGGATGGGTGTGTTAAAGTTTGGTAAGAAGGGTGTGATGGACTGGATTTTGGGCTTAATTTTGAGGGAAAATTTTCTCTTAAGGTGTGTAGGACGTGATGCAGTGGACTTTTAGAATCCTTATATGTCCAACGACATAAGTGATTGTGTGTGTGGTTGAGTAATTTTGAGAGTTCTAAGTGTTTTGACTAAGCATGTAAGTTAATTGATGTTGGAACTATGATATTGATCTATAGTTTATGCTTTTATGAAGTATTAAATTGAATGATCAAACAAGTGATTTTGGGCACCAAACTTGTATGGTATTTGGGCTGAGTTGTGATAAAGCTAAGGTTAAAATTCCAGGATGATTGAATATTTCTAGAAGAAGTTATGTAGTTTTCAATGTGGTGAATTATTGATATTTTGATGATAAAAGAACAAACTTAGAATCTAGGTCCTGATATGTGTAAAGTGTCATGTGTCCTCTAATCGCTGATGCAGGGAGCCATAGATTCATTGGTTTTCATGTTCCATCTAGACAACACATGAGTAACTAATAGCTGAGATTGTCTCTCCTACATTGCAGTTAGAGTAGGGTGGCTGAGCTGATAGACATTGTAGTCTCCCCACCATTGTGCATCATGGATGTGGGTTGAGACATTATTTGGAGTGGGTAGTTGTCTTCGGATTGGAAGGATCATTCTTTTGACCCCTGGAGTGAACCATGATGCCACTTCAGTAGGGAGAACACACCCCTTTTTTCCCACCGGTTCTCCATTGTAGTGAGCAGGTGGTGGCTGAGAAGTAGCTATAGCGAACAAGGATATTTAAGTTGGATATGAAGAATGAACGAAAGGGAAATTGACAAGCAATACCAAAGGAGAAGAAAGGTGGTGTTTCCTGTGGATTCTAGGAGTCTTTCATGGTTGTTGAAGCCAAGGTTGTTAGGAGATGAGGTGGAGTTTAGGGATGGAGTGTAGGTGTTTCCCATTGCCCTTTGATACTATATTCAAGTTTCCATAGGATTTTCGGTCAACTTGGAGTTCACATCCTACTAAGGGGGCGAGCATGGGCATTTTCCCCTATCTGCTTTGTCGTAGCCGCATCCCATGACGATGATCTCCTCGAGCCGCAAGTAGGATAAACTAGTAGTGAGTCTGAGAGGTCATAGGTGCAATTGATGGTCTAGTGAAGTAATTGGGTGCAACAGGTCATGTCCAAGAGATGTCATTGGAGATCGATCGCTCAATGGCAAAGAGTTGTGTGGTGGCACCCTAGCGAACAAAGGAGGTTCAACGGTCTTGAGTTCCAATGGCCACTGAGGCTCGCAAAGGAGTTGGAGATCTGAGGAAGAACACCCCAAATGTGGAGGAAGGAGATACTTGCAGCTACGAGGATATGTTTGCCATTATTTGCTCGCTAGAGTCAAACCTCTGCGGCAGCGCTCACACACAGATCTGTGTTACGCCTTACGGGATCACGCGTGAAAGAGAAGAACGAAACGGCCTAAATACCAGACTTAACTGGCTAGAATATACGCTAAACCAGACATTTTATCCACCCCAGACTGACCAGTTCATCTTTGAGCAGCATCCCTTTATGGCCATGTGGCAGTCGCTGATTGGACATTCAAGGTAATTATCTTCTAAAGTGATTAGAACTTGCATAATTCATAATAAATAGCTCTGAAGTCCAATAATTCTCAAAAAAATATTTGTATGTTTAGAAAAATGTGTAGAACAACACCAAAGCATAATAGCAGGCTTTTGATGCATTAATCTCAATGTTATCATGTAAGTTGTTAAATGCTTATTTCATGGATAATAAATATCAAATGATGACCTAAAATTATGAGAACATGTCAATAAATCCATATTCATGTATACAATACATCTAATGTTAGTGATTATGATATTGATGCACGAAATCATGTAATTTACTCCATATGGATTAGGACTAATAACCCTATTAATGTGCAATAATTTCAAAGATGCTCAAGAAACCCTAAAAATTGCATAGTAAGCTTATATCAGTCATGGAATCTCATATATAACTATTAGATCATAATTATACAAATAAATAAGGTTGCACATTTAAGGATCCTATAATGATGAGAAAATCCTAATTGGATTAATGTAACTAATCTAGGGTTAATACATGCAAATAATGATATGGAAACTAATGTTCAAATGATGCACCACAATATAGAATATGAAATCAATAAGATAATTACATGATGACAATACAAGTAATAATGAGATATCATAATGACCAAGCTAAATCCTAGAATGGACATAATTAGGGTTTAGATGAAGTATAAAGTAATGGAGAATCTAATGATAGTATATGATCTTGTCTTAATTAGGTTTAACAAAGATATAGATGACATCAAGAATATGGTTTAGAATGTCTCTTTTCAAGGTACGCCCTTACCTCTTACTTGGCGTACTATTCAATTTCTTGTATTATATGTGTACAAAATACCTGGCATATGGTATTGGATGAAATTATTGTTCTTGTATTTTATCTTTCTTGATTTTCCATACATATGGTTAGGAACACATGAAAGATAATATATATGTTCCATTATATGAAAGCACTATATCTCTTTGGTAAGCATAGTGCTAGTGAGTGATCTATCTCTTTGGTAAGAAGATCACATGTACAATGTTCTATCTCTTTGGTAAGCAGATCATAAGGCCTGAATGCATCTATCCCATTGGTAGGCAAAAGCACAAGCATATAATGGAAAATGTGCCTAAAATATGTGTTCTCTTTTGATAACAAACATCTTTGTGAAAGTATAAGATTTTTCTTAAATCTGTTTATTATTGCCAAGTTCTAGTTTTATCTTATTACCAAGCCTAGTATTGAGAGGTATATAAAAGGATAGGTAGGCATACTTAGTACAATATTTTAGAATATTGTGCTGACATGTACCACATGTAATCTTTTGTTTAGGTTGTAGACATATGATCTTGAAGAACCAAGATAGTTGAGAGTTGTGTGGCGAGCAGGTGTACAGGTGGACCTGTTATCTTCAGATCTTGTTTTAGATATTAGTATATGCATATGTATAAGTTTGTTGTTCAATGTGTAATATCAAATGTTGTAACAATTCATGTTGTAATTATATGTTGAATGGTTAACATGTGTTGTATGGTTTTATTATTGTTCATGTGTATGTGCGACTGTTGTTTCATTCTGAATTCCTCTGGTTTTCTTCTTCTTATCCTAGTGTGGGGTGTTTCAATTTGAATACTCATTGAGGTGAGGTTTCAATTTGGATGTCACACATCAGATTAAGTTTTAGAAAATCTGGGGACGTCACAAAGGGTAAGTTAGCTCCTAGGTTTATGGGACAATTTCCTATTTTGGAATGTGTTGGAAAGGTGGCATACAAGTTGGAGTTACCTCCATAGTTGCATAGGTTGCACAAGTTCTTCCATGTCTCCATTGTTGAGGAAGTGTCGCCCAAATGTAGAGTTGACGTTGCATCTAGTGGAGGTCGAGTTGGAGGAGAAAGTGTCATATGTTGAGGGTCATCTGTTGATCATGGATTGGAGAGTGAAGATGTTGAATAAGAAAGATATAATAATTGTTAAGTTTATGTGGCATCACCATGGTGTGTAGGAAGCCACGTAGGAGTCAGAGGATGAGATGTGTAGGAAGTACCCGTCTTTGTTCACGTAGGATTTTGGGGGCAAAATCCTCATTAGGGGTTTATGGTTGTAAGACCCCTATTCTTGATTTTTGGTTGAACATGCTTGCTTATAAAAATAAGAAACTTAAGAGATTAATAAACCCTTTTGATGTGCTTTGGTATCATGTGACAAGCTTAATTTTCAAGTTTGGCCCAGTTTGGACACTATTTGAGCTAGTTTTGCATATATGTGCTTGTATTGGATCTAATTGCAATTTATTTATCTCTAGGATTTTTCTTGTAATTTGTCACGTACTTGTTGTGACTCACATGTTTTGACATCATGTTGTATATAGTTGTGCTTTGGGGAACCTCGTTTCATCTTGGTTTGAGTGGTGACACCTTGTGTTGAGATTAGGGTTTGTATGGATGCCTTAACTCATGATTGATCTTGGGTGTCGGGCCACCTAGGTTTGGGGATTAATTTATGTGTCACATGTATGGTTCTGAGGCATGGAAAGATAATGATGTTTTTATAGGGAACAATGTGGATGGTCTTATGACCTTGCACATGTTTAACATTTAGTGAGGAGTTATCCTCTTCATGGTGAGACAAGTACTTGTATCCTATGATAGTAAGGCGGTAAGAGTGGACTCACATATAATAATGAAATCGTACCATGTGATGATGTGATGAACTTTATGTTTCATATGCTTTATATATTCTGAAGTTGCAATCTAACCATGAATTTTGTAGAACTCTTTTAGGGTTTGTATATAACTTAATTGATACATACTTAAATCATCCAATCGACATTAACTAATAAAGTGAAACCCTAATCATGTAGTTCCATGTGCCATATATCCATTCTTGTGTCAGGAGTTTTTGGATGGTGAAATGATCTCTTTTAGTGGAAGATCAAAGTCGTTACTATTGAGTATATCCATGTATTTGAGGGTGGCTGCGATCATACCATGGCAGGAGAGTGGTTGAGGTCATATCTTAGATGATTATGATTCAGTGTATGACATGTGATCGAGGACAATTGTGGTTGTACCTCGAATAATAGGGTTTTTATGCCCTGGATACTAGTGTTGTGACCTATATTCTAAGGACGGACTAGGTTATTTTGCAGTTGGACTTGTATGTTGCTATGGTTGACTTGTGCTAACCAAGGGCAGATGAGATATTAGGATTCCAACTCTCCTAGATCTTGTATTGCACTGATTTTGACTTAGTAATGGTCAGTTGGAGTCTGAATGGTATACCTCAAACTCCTCAGGGCTCAATAAAAGATGTAATACAGTCCTGTAGTATATCTACATAGGGTTAAACATGAATCACATTGGATGTTAACCCTTGCATTGTTTCTTATACTACTTAGTTTTTATATAATGCAGTAAGAGAAATTAACTGTTCAGTAGATGATAGTCTTAGCAGTTCCTTCATATACTTGCTATTTATGTATGTTTTTATGCCTATCTGTTTAACTTACTTGATCTGCTTAACCTACTGGAATAGCTTAATCTGTTTAATCTTCTTACATTAATCAACTTGTTTTATATTATATCTGATGTAATCAATAACCTTTGTTGAGAGTTATATCTCTCGTTGGGACATGTGTCTCACCTCATGGGTCACCACATCTTTTTAGGCGGTCGTCAATGACATGGTCAGGATAGTGGTGTTGAGGAAGAGTAGCATGAAGAGCGATAGAGGCAAGAGGTTGGATAGTTGTTGTAGAGTCCTAGTCATCCCTGTACTCTCAGGTCTAGGCTGGGGATGTTTTGTAGATGATATGTACATTGACACATGGTTTTGGCAGTTTGCTGACATTTCTATATGGAATGTAAAAGTGGCACATCTCTCTTTTGTATAATAGGGTGTGGTTGAGGCCACTGGGCACATATGTTAATTCCTAATGTAGTCAGTGATATTATGTAAGTTGTTGGACCCTTATGTAATGTTTCTTCACATGATAGTAATGTTTCAATTGGTTTTAATTTACCCATATTTCTAGTTATGTGGTTGTTTAGCCGTTGATAATGTGTTTTGCTTTGAGTAATCTTGTTCTGGGGTGGCATTATGTCATAGAGACTAAGAAACGTATGGCCATTCTCATTTGACTCAAAATGTGATATGTGAACTCAGATGCATCTCATACATTCTTTTCTAGTTCAAGGAAAATGGATTGAACATTGAAGAGGATGAAGATTCCATTCCTCAAGTTCAATTCATATTTTAGAGGCAAAGGAACTATATGATCACAATAACATTGACCACGAATTGTAGGTTGAAGGTGTTATTCAACTTTCCATTTACTTGGGTAGCAATGATGTGTTGCTAGATACTAATTGCTTGTGATGTCATAAGTTGATTATGGATGTTCACTACACACATAATTTGGGACCTATAGGGTCACACACATAGGATACACTTAGAATAGGAGTTTACTCTTTTTTTTTTGGTGATCGAGAGAACCCACCCCGGACGAGTCTGACATGATAAACTCTCGAGGCATGAGAGGGTGTGGTCTGAACACCCCCCTTCCACACCTAATCAGCATGAATTGTCATTTGCAAAGTGCCTTCGGTGAGGTTCGAACATGGGTCCTTCATTGGGAATTATCGAGCTCTTAACACCCAGGCTACTATGGTCGGAAGGAGTTTACTCATTAATATTGTTTAACTTGAGTATTAAAGTGTTTAGGTGTTTAATCTAAACAACATTGGTTACATATTGGTTGAATTGGAACTTGAACCACTAGGTTCAAAAATAGACTGCTCGGTTCAGATAATGAACTACCCAGTTCAGGCATGAACTGACTATTTCAAAGTGAAACGAACATTTCAGATGTGAAATGACCGTTTCAACAATTAGTATGACTGGAACAAGGATTGATCTTGATTTCATATCTTACATTAATCTAATATTAAAAGCAAATACAATTGTGAATAGGAAACATAGTGAAACGACCAGTTCAAGTGTTGAACCAATCATCTCATGTGTGTACCGACCGGTTCACTAGTGAACTAACCGGTTCATGGTTTGTAGGTTCTGAAAAATTCATGAGATTTTGTCTCTTCGACTCCCGCTCAGACTAGAACTCCTAACCTTAGCCTTCCTATAAACTGAGGGGCAGTTGAGGCCTTCTAGATACACAACAATAAGCTCTAACAATTGTTGTCCTCTCTAGTTTTGATAACTAAAGAGACCAAGCAAGTCCTACCCATAAATGGGAGGACAATAAGGGAGAGACAACATGGGAGACTGAATCAACCCTAGCATGTTGATGTTCGAATGCACAACTACTTCTTATTGGCTCTGGTAGAGCAACAAGAGTTCATGGTGGTCCATAACATAGACTACTATAGAGTAAAGGAGCCCTTTTCCACCTAAAAAGAGGATGTAGTCAACCACCATCTGTTGTGATCACTCATGAGGTTGCTTCCTACGTCGTATAGGTTCAACTTAAAGAAAGGAGCACACTACAATACGGGATAGTTGTTGGACTTGCTCTTGGACAAGGTATAGACCTTGCAACCCTCATTCCAATTCATAGTTTTTGACACAATCTACTGTCTAAGGAGAATATGGGAGTTAAATTTTGTTTTTGATGCCATATTACCCTACAATTATGGCTTACTAGTTTATTCCTTATTGTGGAATATGCTCCAATGGTTCAAATTGTACTTCTTGATGTAGATATGGACACTTTAATCTTTGTCTCTCTTATATCTCTCTGGATCAGAAATAAAAACTCCTTTCTGGGGCTTCTGGTACTTTAGGAGCCGCCTTGGGATGCGTGTAGAAGACTATTTTTTGTTGTCTAATTGCAACGATTTACGTGGGACTTTAGGAGGTGGATGTAAAAGTGGAACATCTCTCTTTTATATAATAGGTTGTGGTTGAGGCCACTGGGAACATATGTAAATTCCTAATTTGGTCAGTGATATTATGTAAGTTGTTGGACCCTTATGTAATGTTTCTTCACATGATAGTAATGTTTCAATTGGTTTTAATTTACGTGCTTTTCTCATTATGTGGTTTTTTAGTTGCTGATAATGTGTTTTGTTTTGAGTATCTTGTTAAGGGTGGCATTGTGCCAAAGAGACTGAGAAATGTATGGCCATTCTCATTTGACTCAATATGTGATATGTGAACTCACATGCATCTCATACATTCTGCTCTGGTTCAAGGAACATGGATTGAACATTGAAGAGGATGATGATTCCATGCCTCAAGTTCAATTCATATATTAGAGACAAAGGAACTATATGATCACAATAACATTGATCACAAATTGTAGGTTGAAGGTGTTCTCCAACATTCCATTTTCTTGGGTAGCAATGATGTGATGCTAGATATTGCTCATTGCTTGTGATGTCATAATTCAGTTATGGACTTTCACTGCTAACATAATTTGGGACCTATAGGGTCAAACACATAGGATACACTTTAGACAGGAGTTTACTCATTAATATTGTTGAACTTGAGTATTAAAGTGTTTAGGTGTTCACTCTAAACAACATTGGTTGCTTATTGGCTGAATTGGAACCTGAACCGCCAGGTTCAGAAATAGACTGCTCGATTCAGATCATGAATTACCTGGTTCAGATGTGAACTGGATGTTTCAAAGTGAAATGGCCATTTTGGATGTGAAATGGTCATTTTGGATGTGAAATGACCATTTCAACAATTAGTATGACTGGATCAAGGATTGATGTTGATTTCATATTTTACATTAATTGAATATTAAAAGCAAATACAATTGTGAATAGGAAACATAGTGAACCGACTAGTTCAATTATTGAACCAATCATCTCATGTGTGTCCCGACCGGTTCGCTAGTGAACTGACCGGTTCATGGTTTGTAGGTTCCAAAAAATTCATGAGATTCTATCTCTTCGACTCCCACTCAGACTAGAACTCCTAACGTTGGCCCTCCTATAAATAAAGGGGCAGTTGAGGCTTTCTAGATACACAACAATAAGCTCTAACAATTGTTATCCTCTCTAGTTTGGATAACTAGAGATCCCAAGCAAGTCATATCCATAAAAGGGAGGACAACAAGGGAGAGACAACATGGGAGAGTGAATCAACCCTAGCATGTTGACGTTCGAAGGGACAACTCCTTCCTTTTAACTCTGGTAGAGCAACAAGAGTTCCTAGTGGTCTGTAACATAGACTACTACAGAGGCAAGGAGGCCTTTGCCACCTACAAAGACGATGCAGTCAACCACCGTCTGTGGTGATCACTTATGAGGTCGCTTCCTACGTTGTCCAGGTTCAACTTAAAGAAAGGAGCACACTACAACAAGGGATAGTTGTTGGACTTTCTCTAGGACCAGGTATAGACCTTGAAACCCTCATTCCAGTTCATAGATTTTGACACAATCTACTGTCTAAGGAGAATATGGGAGTTAAAATTTGTTTGTGATGCCATATATGATGCCATATTACCCTATAATTATGGTTTACAAGTTTATTCCTTATTGTGGAAGATGTTCCAATGGTTCAAATTGTACTTCTTCATGTAGATATGGACCCTCCAATCTATGTCTGTCTTATATCTCTCTAGATTAGCAATAAAAACTCCTTTCTTGGGTTTTTGATACTTTAGGTGTCGCCTTGGGATGCGTGCAGAAGACTATTTTTGTTGTCTAATTGCAACGATTTGTGTGTGACTTGAGGAGGTGGATCGTGTAAATCTACCAACTATTTGCACAAATCCCAAGGTCATAGATAATTCTACGTTGACTATAGATTTGTCCCCAAAATCCATTCTAACAGATCAGGTTTTTCCACCATGCACATGTGTAGCGGATCACACTATTCAACCATAAAGAATCATACCTCAATTTATGTACCCTAAGTGGCAGATTGTGGTGTTCTGTTGCACATACTCTTCCTTGTTTTGTGTGCAATGTATGGGTGACGGTGTCACTCCGCCAACACCTCAATTTTTGTGTCATCAGCGAACAACTTTGCCAGAATGACTTTGTTGTGAACTCGTCTACATAGTATCCACGTGAGTACTTGAAGATGGTCAAACTTTCCAATCTCTACCTCTTTATTTTTCTCTCTCCAAGTCACTTTAGGGTTTTTGTAAACCTTGGAGGCAATAACAAGAGAATCTAAGTGCATGAAAATGCCTCCTCTCATATCATATATATAGAGGAATGGACAGACAAAGTTTCTTAACCCTCGTTTGACCAAGATGTGGACTCCCTGACTTATGGAAACTAAATTCTTAAGTTTGGGTCTATATTTTATTTAGGTTCTTAAAACCTACTTTTAGGTCCCTATATTTATTACAACAAGTACAATAGGGTTCAATTCAGCCTTTCTTCAAGCTATTTCTATGTGTGTGACCCTGTAGGCACCATACTACCATTGACATTGGATTCACTAATCAATATTATAATCCATATACAATGAGAAGGGTCTAGCTACACATCATTTCTACCCAAGTAGTAGGACTAGTCCAACAAGACTAAACCAACAATGACTCGTGTTACCATGTCATATAATCCTTTCATAGATATCCAGATTGAACTAGAGGCACGGACACATCATCCTTGTTACGTTAAATCTACGTTCATTGATCTCCAAGTAGACTAGCAAGATACATATGAGCTCAATATCATATAATGACTCAATGACAATGGTCATGTATTTCTCTAGTCTCATTCATCAAGAGGCCTTGGATATCGCTCCCATTATATGGGAGGGAAAAATCCATCTATAACACTCATAATGGGTAGCATGATTCTCATTACACCCAATCACTACATTTATGAAAACCTTCTTGAAGATCACGTTGGGTAGTGTCAATTCATGATGATTTTCATATCACCATTATAGGAAGTTCAAGTTAAAGGACCACAACACCACCCTCACATTTGGGAGTTGTTTATGACTAACATATAACGGTTCATGAATCATTCTCAAGGCAAGTGTGTCCAATACACTTGTTCTCTAACAAGTATATATGTGTGTGACTTGGTATCCAATACCTATGACCCATGAGACATTGTCATTAGTCACCACACATACTAGTCTCACACGTATTACTGTTGTCCAATCCATAATAATAATTGACTAAGGATAATTACAAATATATTTTTAGAACCCATTAGGATCTCGAGCTCAAGTCATGTACTTGAAGTCTCATGGATTTGAACCAATCATTCTAAGGACACAAAGTCTGCACATTAACATAACAATAATTAAATATGCATCAAAAAATTGTAATTGCCTATATTAGTCAAATCAGTAGCACAAAATATACCTACAACCATCATCCAATTATTGTAATTGCCAATAGTCTCCCATTTGCACTAAAGCCAACCACTCATGTATATTATACCAAATGATATGGCCTGATCATCATGCTCGTTGTGACAATGACTTATTCTAGGGATCAACAAACTTGATCTTTGTCAGTATCATATAGTCTTCTCATCTCCTTTCGTATAATTTCTCACATGAGGTGGAAACATCAAAGAATATGTTTGGAATATGTATCCTATTTGGGTTCCTTAGCTAGTGTGATAGCCACATTGTTGTCACAGTAAGCCACATTGTGCCAGCAATGCTAGGAACAACTCTAAGTTCATAAAATGAACTTCTTGATCCATACAAATTCCTTTGTATCGTCTAATACAACCTCATATTCAGTTTCTATTGTAGAATTAGTCATTGTCTATAGCATGGAGCTCTTTCAATTGACAATACCACCATTGAGGAAAAACATAGAACCATATTGCAATCAATATTCATCCTTGTGGGTTTAGAACAATGAATGTTTGTAAATATTTACAACCAATTCTATCTCACATCTTCATCCTAAGTTCTTCATAAGTACTTCATGAAGCTCTATACTTTAATTCAGTAACATTCACTTGAATCTTCTAGACATTCTTTAGGCATATGAGAAGTCTAGAGGTGTACATTACATTGCATGCATGCTAGATCTAGTTGTGAAGGCATATGGAATCTTACTCATGTGGTCCCTTTCCTCCAAGGATTTGGCATAATTGTCCTAAAAAATACTTACCCCATGAGACATGGGTAAGTTCCCTTTCTTAGAATCATGCACATTGAACCATTTTAGCACTTCATTAATGTGTGTACTTTTACCTAAGCCAAAAATCCTTCTAGATCTATCTCTCTAGATCTTGATACCTAATATAGGTAGATTGTCCTAAATTTTTTGTTGAGATCTATTTCCTAACCATGTCTTTACCTTTTACAAAGATAGAATATCATTTCCCATGAGTAGTATATCATCCACATACAATATGAGGAATACAAAAATGCTCACACTAACCTTCTTGTAAACACAAGGTTCATATTTATTCTTGATGAAGCCAAACTCTTTGAACAATTCATTAAAACAAAGATTCCAGCTTTTGGATGCTTTCTTCAATTCATATATTTACCTTTGCATCTTACATACCTTTCCATCATCCTTTGGAGATTCAAAACCCTCAGGTTGTGTCATGTACACATCCTCAAAAATATTCCCAAAAAGGAATGTGGTTTTGACATCCATATTCCAGATCGCATGGTCATAGTATGTTTCAATTGTAAGAAAAATCCTAATGGACTTGACTATGGCGACTAGTGAGAAGGTTTCATCATAGTCAACACCCTGAACTTGTTTGAAACCTCTATCCACTAGTCTCCCTTTGTAGGTATAGACATTTCCAGTCATGTCAGTCTTCTTCTTGAAGACCCACTTGCACCCGATGGTCTTTACCACTTCAGGTGCTTCTACTAAGGTCCATACCTTGTTGGTATACATGGAGTCCATTTTGGATCTTACAAACTCAAGCGATTTACCAGATTTTGGTCCCGCCGTAGCTTCCTTGTAGGTAGTTGGCTCATCACAATCCATGGCCAACACTTTCACCATCTTGATTTATGAGAAACAAAAATCTCTCTGGCTCATGGCAAATCCTACAGGATCACGAGGTTCCTATGTTTGTTGAGGGGGTGTTTGTGTCACAACAACTTGTGGTGCCTCCTCATGTTCCTCTTCATGTTCATTGTCATTTTTTGTTTCTCAAACATCTTCTAACTTTATTTTCCTCCCATTGGTATTTCTAGGGATGAACTCATTTTCTAAGAAGATACCAGGTCTAGCAACAAACACTTTGTTCTGGGAAGGAATATCAAAATAGTATCCTTTATTTTTCTGAAGATACCCCACAAAATAACACTTGTGATATTTGGGTCCCAATTTATTAGGAAATAAATGCTTCACATAATCTTCACAACCCCATAGGAAATGAATGTTTCACATAATCTTTGCAACCCCAAACCTTCATGAAAAAAATATTGGGATGCTTGCCGGTCCATATCTCATATGGTGTCTTTGGAACTGATTTAGAAGGAACATAGTTAAGTGTAAATGCAATGGTTTCTAGAATATCTCCCCATAAAGAAAATTAGGAAGTCCAACTTGGATCATCACAAATCACACCATGTCCAACAATGTGTGATTCCTTCTCTTTGAAACACCATTATGTTGTGGCATTCTTGATGGAGTCAATTGTCATACAATACCATAATCCTTGAGAAGGCCATCAAACTCTTGGCTCAAATATTCACCATCTCAATCAGATTGAAGAATCATAATTCTCTTGACAAGTTTCTTCTCTACTTCATTCTTTAGTACTTTAAACTTTTCAAAGGGTTTTTGTTTGTGTTTCATGAGGTACACATATCCATATCTACTAAATCATCAGTCGATGTAGTGAAGTATTTATACCCTCCTCTAGTTGTTGAACTAAAAGGACCCGCATACATTAGTATGTACAAGTTCTAAACTTTTAGTTTACCTCTCACTATTTCTAGTCAAAGACAACTTTTCCATATTACCCACCAAACATAATTCACATATCTTGAGATATTCAAAGTAAAAAAAGTCTAAGTATCCCACCATATGGAGTTTAGAAATGTGTATCATGTATGTACGGACCAAGCGGCAATGCAAAAAGCAATTCATGTTTGAGTCATGTAGTTTAATCTATTTGGTATTTATGATACATACATGTGTCTTAGGATCTAATATCATCAGACACAAGGAAAATCCATATAGGAAAGCATCCATGTAAATTGAACAACAATTGTCCTTTACAAGGAATCAAATGCTATTTCTTATCCAAATAGAACTTAGTGTCATACGAGTAATAGAAATCCTACAATTCTATTACAGTCTACAAATGGTTTATATATTAGGAAATTCCATATAGAAAATCATTCAAATAAAATGAACAACAATTGTTCTTTTATAACAACTGAAAAACTCTTTCTTTTTCAAACAAGAACTTAATAGCATACTAGTAATAAAAACTCTCTAATCCTATTACATTCCCAAATTGATGAGATAAGATGTGCATCCCTATAGTAGCAACATCAATTGTTGTCATATTTGTTCTCTAATGAGATACTTCTCTTATTGTCTTACAATAATGTAAGATTCTCATGTTGTTTCTAATACACATGCTTAATAACATGATGAATTTATATCAATAACATTATTAGCTAAGGTGGAGATACCTCTCTCTCCTTTTACCTCTTAATTCCCTTAGGTAAAATACGAATTATCCAATGTCCAAATTTGATTAAGTTTCCTTGGGTGCCTCAAGAGGATTTAACTTGAATTTGACTTAGATCCTATCTTAGTCTCAAGCTTTTCAGTTATACCCCAAATTCTAAATTTATCTTTAAAATAGAATTTGTATGTAAACTATAATGTTGGTCTAGTAGTCCATAACATCATGAGACACAATGACAATTGTTTAAGAACATCATTCATGCTTATTAACTATATGATATTTGCAACATTTTCATACTGAAGTCCATGATCAACTTTTAGCCAAGGGAATTCACATACTCACTAGGTACTTCATGTACTGAACTTGTTTGAGTATAGAAGGAACTAATGCGAATGGGCTCATAAGGGGAAACATGTTCCAATTCATCTAGCTTGAGAACATTTCTCAAGTTCATATACTAGTACACAAAATTTACCTCATCAAGCGTGTATACTTAAGGACTGGTTGAAATGGCATGTGGTTCACGTTTTATTTCTACAATATTACAAGAACTCAAATCTTTTATTTGAAAATTTTATTGTCTAATTATGATTTCATTTAAATGGTTACTCCCACATTTTTTTTGAATTAATATTCCTCACTATTATTCTAGAAAGTTACATTGAATTGCTTGCTAGTGTGCCAAGGTCCATATTTCATTGAATCATGAGTCAACTTTGGACGACCGCTCACAACTGAGTTATTTGGATAGGAAAGTTTTACTAGTTACATCACATGCAATCCTCAGATGGATGGGAACAACCATTGTTAAACTCCATCATATGGAACACTGATTTGTATGCCTCTAGGTGTTTATATTCTATTAAGGTTACCATGTTCACCTCACACCTCAACAAGATGGACTATGCACCTCACTTTCGAGATCCCATGTAAATTGATTGAGGACTTGATGTGTATCGCATTTTGGAAAGCATCTGAGGATTAATATTTAACAAGGGGTTTTGAATAATACATATACATATCCCATTACTACACATGTGTATACTATATATCATACAGATAAACAAGAACCACAAGTCATAAAGATAAATACGCGATGATTATGACCTCCTAGCACAATATTTCCAAGATGATCGAAGATTGAGGTCATCTAAGTTTTCCTACACCACATGCATAAACAAAAGACGATAAACCTTGATCCTATGATTCTTCAATCATGAGCTGCCACCATGAACAATCCATGGTTGTTGATTATTTTGTAGTATTCATCATTCTTCATGTTCACCATGTTGGATATCTTATATCCTAGACTATTCTAAAACAATTGTATCATATTTAAGATAAGCCTCCAGTTACATTTGAGGGGAAGAAGGGGGGGAATCCTTACACATGCAATAAATAGAGAAGGTACGACATGCAATCCATGTTAAGAATTACAAACAATCAATCACATGTAATAAAAGAAATCATAGTTAGGTTTTGGCCATAATCATGCATCACACCAAACAAAACCATTTTGAATCTCTCCTTTGAATTATATATATATATATATATGTATATGAATATATGTATATATATATATATAATCATATCCTAATATAATAATGGTAATATTAATCAACACATTCCCAATAACCAGATCTGCACATAAACTAATTTCATCATATGAAATATGTATCCCATCTTTGTCCAATGATAGAATTTAATTCATAATAAAAATATCTGGAAAAGATCATTAGACATAGATATGATACCGTTGTAGGAATCTCAAGAGTGGAAAACGTATCATAATAAAAAAATTATTGAGATTCATTCGAGGAGGATCCATCTAATGCAACAAAACCATATTAGGGTTTATAAGTTTACACCTTATCATGGAAAATGTTCCAACAATTCAACTTGTATAGATCAGTGTAGATCTGTACTCTCCAATCTACACCTCTCTTGAATCTCCCTGGATCAACAATTGTAACTCCTATTTGGGGTTTCTAGCACTTTGAGAATCACCTCGGGATGTATGTAGAGGATTATTTTTCTATTATCTAATGGAGACAATACGTGGGTGATTTTAGGTGGCAGATTGTGGCAATCTACCAACTATTTGCACAAATCTTGATGTCACAAAAAAAGTTATATTAACCCCAGATTTGATTCCAAAATCACTTCTGGGAGATCAGATTATTCTAGAGTGCACATGTGCGGAGGGTCACATTGTTCTAACATAGAGAATCACCACCTTTATTTGTGTGACCAAGTTGGCAGATCACAACTTTCTGTCAGGGAGACTCTTCCTTGATCGGCATTTCATTTGATCACATGGTTCCACCGTCAACCCGATTTGCATACCATCGATGAAGATCTTTGTTTGGAATGACGTGATTGTGTGACGTGTATTTTACTACACGCTTAAACGCAAGTATACGCGTCGAGTAATATAGGCCTTGTGAGGCCCGAGTCGAACTCAGGGATACGTGAATTATTGGAGACTTCTACTAACTAATCGCAATCAGCTAGACCGATTTAACAAAGTAGGGTTTTGTTATTGAAATTAAAAGAAAATAAAAATCAAACAAAGAAAACAATCGATTAAAGGTTAATTTAATCAATTCAAACGGATATCTTTAGGATGGCGGTTTCACCGCGGGTCAACATTGTATTAGGTTTCATATAATTCCTCACACTTCTCTCTCTATCCGGGTAGTGGCCTGAAATGAGAATTATCCACTGTCGTGGTGTAATTCACTACTTAGGTTTAGGTTGATTCCACCGTCATAGTAATCATTCCCCTAAACTAAGCACATTAAAAACGGTCTCTCAGTTCCCACCATTAATTTTACAACTCCTTTATCAAGGGTTTTATTAATTAATGTAGATTTCGTCTCTTTTCAACCGTTAATCCTTCTGTCGAAGTGATTAAGGGTATTAAGTTATTATTATGGTGATCAAGTATAACAATAGAAGTGGAGAAAACGAATCTATACCACGGATTTGAGAGAAAAATATGAATTATTGATATAAAAATGTCATACAATGTATTCCCGGGCTACTCCCGGTCCTAAAGATTGAAGGTTTTAGCCTCTCATGTTCATCTCACACAAATACATGGTAGAAATAGGGGATTTCATAAGAAAAACTTGAAACAAGTGGAAAAACCCCTGAACGGAGAAGAACCGGTGGATCCTTGGCGTAAAACATGAGCTTCCCCGCCTGTCGGTGGTGGAAATCGTCTTCGGCAGCGTCCGAATCACCCGGGATGAGCTTCTCGGCCTCCGTTCTCCTTTTTCTCCTCCTCGACACTCATGCAATCCAAAAAAATGAGATCCTCCCTCGTGTGGGCGGCCGTCATTAGGTATAAGTCCCTAATTAGGTCGTCAAATAACAACAGTCGTCCGATCGAGATCAAAACAGATCCAACGCATATCTGCCGGCGTCGATACCATCGACGCGGGTCGATGGTATCGACGCAGCGGATTAGCGGCAGCTTTCCTTTCTTTTATTCTGAGCGCCTGTGGTGATCTCGATACCATCGACTTGGGTGTCGATGGTATCGACTCTGTTTAGCGTCGGTTGTTGTCGTTTAGCGACGTTGTAGCCTCCATATGTCGATGGCATCGACTTTCGTCGATGGTATCGACTCTGTGCTGTTCCTTTCGGCTGGCAATCTGTGGCTTGGTCGATGGTATCGACTTCCGTCGATGGTATCGACGGAAGCAAATACTTGTTTTTCCTGAAATTTCACAACAAGACCAAGTAAATCCACACATATAATAATATTATGATAAATAATGCTCAAAATAGTAAAACAAAGGGGATTTGACATAATATGAAGGCAAAGATCGAAATGAGTGAATTATGCAATATTATCCATAAAAATGAGTAATTAGAGCACAAAACACATATGAAATAGGTCTATAAATGCGACTCAAAATCATCGCATCAAACTCCCCTAAGCTTAAACATTGCTCACCCTCGAGCAACTAATCCTTAGAATAGAATTGCAGATGTCAACTAAAAATCAACACACCAACCCACATCCCATGTAACTCCCACTGAACATTCTCAAACCGGCCTTTCCTAATCACAGAACAGTAATTACCCTATAGGCGACAATAATCATCAATAAGAAAAATTATCCTTCAAACCGATGAACACTATCACATAAGGCAGTTAACATAATAAGGTTCGCCGATTCAGCATTGGTGCATCTTGTGATCGCCTACACTACGTTGCTCGCCCTAACTACCATCTACATGGAAGCAGTTCTCCTGATAAACATGAGTGAGGAGAAAATCACAGTGGCCTACCAATCCGAGCAACGGGTGGATGGAATGGGTGGCTCGTGAAAGAATCTTGGAAGTATTACACAGTTTCAATATGCATAAAACAAAATGTCCTATGTGATGCAAATGCACATTGAAAATGCCCTAATGCTTAAAATTGGGTGGAATGATGCATGCACTAACCTTCCTCCTCAAAATGAGATGGAAATCTAATTAAGCCACATCATGTACTCAATTTCCTTGTTATGCAAGTGATATCATGTTCCTTTCTCCCTCTTATTCCATTTCCTTCTAAATTCTCTTTTTTTTTCTCAATTTTTTCAGATTTTCAAAAAAAAAAATTCTTTTTTTTCTTAGCCCACATATCCATACTTGCTTAGAGATACCTGTATAAGGCCATTTTCTTCACGATTGGAAATCTTTGCATTATTTCGAGGGTATGGAACAGTTTAGATCACTTTTTAAGAGAAATTGAGATACATGGTGTACTTTATGCATGGAAATCATGAAAGTCATGAGTGCAACTACATGGCATGCACCTAAAGGTAATGTGCATGAATCACTATATATATATATATATATTTTTTTGTTTCATGCAAAAGTATGAAAAATTTCAATGCAAGTCCTATCTAAATGCTATGCACACAAGAAGAAATTGAAACTGCATTTTACTTCCAATTCTTAGGCGGATTATGGAAAAAATGAAGTGGAATGATCACAAGACTAAGTGACTGAACCTTAGAAGAGTATTATGTGTCCCTCCTTACTGACCTGTGTAGTGGTTTAGAGGGTTCTCTCTCTTATATCCAATTAAGGTCTCATTACCATTTGGTTAGGTTAGGCTCAAACAACCGTTACTATCCACTTTTCATGAGTCAATGGGGGTGTGGGTGTGACATATTGCTTCAAAGTTGACATAATCAATCATTTTCATAGGACAAGTTCCCCGAGGACAACCAAGTTAAGCTATCCAAAAGACACAGAAATTTTTAAATTCCCTTAAATTTCCCATGAATACACAGCGAGATGACAACTTTTACGACATCCACAGTTACACTAGATACATGTGGATCCTAAACAAAAACTAAAAATGCAAGAACAATTAGCAAAGCAAAAACTAAAAACAACAAAAGAAAAGATAAAAGATAGAGCTGTTCCAGCCACCCCCCTAAGCTTGAATTCGACTATGGCCTCATAGTCAAAAACCAACTTAAGGGTGGAACAGTGATACCAGATCAGTCTGATGGTGGTGGAGGCGGGTACTGCCAGGGTCGTGGGGTCCGGATTTGCTCTGGATGATGTGACTTCATTTGGCCAATAACCCTGTCTTGAATAACTGACACCGACACTGCTGTGTGCCCATCGATACCATCGACGGAAGTCGATGGTATCGACTCGCTGATTAGGGCAACTGCCTCGCGAGTCCGGCTGCCGCCTTTTTCATTTGTAAATGTCGATACCATCGACCAGTGTGTCGATGGTATCGACTCTACTGAGTCGATTTCTTCTGAAAATCTCCAGAGATCTCGATGGTATCGACTGGGGTGTCGATACCATCGACCTTTTATTGCGACCTGTCTGTGACCATGTCGATACCATCGACGGGGGTGTCGATAGTATCGACGCAGTGCGATTTTTTTGCTGGTGTCGACCTGAACCCATGTCGATACCATCGACGAGTGTGTCGATGGTATCGACCCTGCCTGTGCCTGCACATTCAACAAACGGATCAAGGTATCATTTTTAAACTAAAATTTAAACGAAATAAAAGCAATCTATGACTAAAATTAAACTATCCTAATGTACCGATGGTTGGGTTGCCTCCCAACAAGCGCCCTTCTTTAACGTCTTAGGCTAGACGTATGACAGTCATCATCTTTTCACCTTGGGAACTGCACTTAGAGGATCATTCGGTAATTTGAATTCGACTCGATCTCCTCCAATACCCAAGGACAAAGTCCCTCTGCCTAAGGCAGTCACGACATCTGCCGTTGCTTGAAACGGCCTCCCTAGAAGAATTTCACAGCTTTGGAGTGGTGGCATATCCTTGACGACAAAGTCCACCGGAAATATGAATCTGTCCACTTTGACTAGAACATCTTCACATACTCCATAGGGTCTCACAGTAGACCCATCCGCCAATTCAATTGTTGCGGCTGACCTCTTTATCTCTTTTAACCCCAGCTTTTGAAATGTCGCCAAAGGCATGAGATTTATGCTAGCATCGGAATCACATTGCGCTTTAGGGAAATGTTGACCACCTATTGAACACGGTATGTAAAAACCTCCTGGGTCCTTTCTCTTCTTTGGTGAACTCCCATGAATCATAGAGCTCACTGTCTCATTCATCCAATAAATTTCATCGTCTTTTATCCGCCTCTTCTTATTGATGATTTCCTTGATGAACCTCCCATAGGTGGGTACTTTCTCGATCATCTCCACTAATGGAATATTGATGTGGAGTTTTCGGAATATCTCCAGAAATTTCTTAAAGTGACGATGCTCTTTCTTTGACTTCGGATTGACCGGATCTGAAACATCAGCTGCATCAGCACGCCTGTGAGGTGGCACATAAGCGCTTTTCGGGGGTACCTCCCCTAAGCTTGCTTCAATCACTTTCTCTGACGTGGGCTTTGGCGAGACATCCTCAATAGTAGCAGCTTGTTGTGGTTCCTCTCTTGCCTTAGATGTCTCCACATGTGCACAAACAACTTGCACTTGTTCATCTTGCCTACATGGAGATATAGTATTCACAACTCGTTGTGATTTCCCGAAGAAAGGGTTTCCACCCGGCAATCCATAGTAAGTGCGTGGATATGGTATCGCCGGTGTTGCATTCACATTGAAAGTCATTTTTCTTTCTTCTACAGCTTCTTGCACCTGAGATTCCTCCTCAGTGCTTACCACAGACATGTACTTGACCTGATGGTGTGCCTGAGCCACATTTGCATTCTCGGCTGGTATCTGTTGATTGGCGTGCTTGATGGCCGCCACTTCACTCGAAATCTGTGCCACGGTGGTTTCCAATGCCCGCATCTGTGCTCCATGGCTTTGCAGCGTCTGCCCAAATTTGGTTAGAATGTCACCTTGAGATTGTAATTGTTTACCAAACATGGCCATCATCTCTTGGTTTTGCTGAACCATTTGACTTAGCAATTCAGTGTTCTTTTCCTCGGTTCTTTGCTGTGGTTTGGCATCCGGATCCTGCAGAAAATTATTTGGATCCTTCCATGAAAACTTCTTATCCTTCCTCCATGCATAATCATTGTTCCTATAGCCTTGTTGTTGTATGAATTTGACTTGGGCTTCCTCATTCTCAGATGCATCTTCTTTAGTTAGCAGCTTCTTGGCTAGAAGATCTAGCTTGTCGTTCAGCTCTCTAACTATTCTGGATTCACCGGCAGCCTTGACCTATTCCACTGCACCTTTGTCGCCCCATGACTGTTTCCTAGCCATGTTCTTTAATATCTCCCAGCATCTTGTATCAGTGTTGTTCAAGAAAAATCCTGAACCGGCCGAGTCCAAATTGCTTCTATCATGCTCAGAGAGAGCAAAGTAGAAGATCTTGACTTGGGTTTCCTTGTCCAGTCCATGATGTGGGCATCTCCTCAACATAACCTGGAATCGCTCCCAGGTCTCAGAATATGTCTCACCCGCCTGTTGGGTGAAATTGTAGATCTTCCAGATCATATCATTGGTCTTCTCAGGAGGGAAGAACCTCTCGAAGAAAACCTCCACCATGTGATCCCATGATTCAACAAACTCGTCGTCGAGGTTGTGAAGCCACTCTCTTGCCACTCCAGCCAAGGAACTCGGGAATAACTTGAGGTAGAGCACATCCTGTGGAAATCGATATATCTTCACCATATCACAGTTCTCCACGAACTGGCTGATGTGTGCCACTGGATCTTCATTTTTCAGCCCGTGAAATGCGTTGGATTTGACCAAGTTAATCAGTGCCGGGTCAATCTTGTATGTAGGTATGTTTAGCCCCTGTTTCTTTATAGGCCCCTTTGATGCCGAGGAAGAAGACGCCTTGATCTTCTCCCATATTGTCTGTGCTTCAGCCATTGCTTCTTCTTGTTCTTGCTCAGATTCAGAATTTATATCACTTTGGTGCTCCTGCTCGTAGTAGTCCTCGTCCTCTGGTCCCGCAGATGGAACCTCAGGTGTGCGATTCGCGTAGTCGGTACTACGCGTATGCACCATGCAAAGTACCTGAAATATGAAAATCGGGGTTCAGTACAATGCTTTGAACGAGTAAACACAATTATAGAGAAATATAGGAATTTTTAAAATTGTTTTAGAATAAAATAAAATAAAAAATGTGGCCTAGAGTGGCCGCTCTTAGCACTCAAAGTGCCAATAATTCGCCGTATCCCCGGCAACGACGCCAAAAACTTGACGTGTATTTTACTACGCGCTTAAACGCAAGTATACACGTCGAGTAATATAGGCCTTGTGAGGCCCGAGTCGAACTCAGGGATACGTGAATTATTGGAGACTTCTACTAACTAATCGCAATCAGCTAGACCAATTTAACAAAGTAGGGTTTTGTTGTTGAAATTAAAAGAAAATAAAAATTAAACAAACAAAACAATCGATTAAAGGTTAATTTAATCAATTCAAAGGGATATCTTTAGGATGGCGGTTTCACCGCGGGTCAACATTGTATTAGGTTTCATATAATTCCTCACACTTCTCTCTCTATCCGGGTAGTGGCCTGAAATGAGAATTACCCACTGTCGTGGTGTAATTCACTACTTAGGTTTAGGTTGATTCCACCGTCGTAGTAATCATTCCCCTAAACTAAGCGCATTAAAAACGGTCTCTCAGTTCCCACCATTAATTTTACAACTCCTTTATCAAGGGTTTTATTAATTAATGTAGATTTCGTCTCTTTTCAACCGTTAATCCTTCTGTCGAAGTGATTAAGGGTATTAAGTTATTATTATGGTGATCAAGCATAACAATAGAAGTGGAGAAAACGAATCTATACCACGGATTTGAGAGAAAAATATGAATTATTGATATAAAAATGTCATACAATGTATTCCTGGGCTATTCCCGGTCCTAAAGATTGAAGGTTTTAGCCTCTCATGTTCATCTCACACGAATACATGGTAGAAATAGGGGATTTCATAAGAAAAACGTGAAACAAGTGGAAAAACCCCTGAACGGAGAAGAACCGGTGGATCCTTGGCGTAAAACACGAGCTTCCCCGCCTGTCGGTGGTGGAAATCGTCTTCGGTAGCGTCCGAATCACCCGGGATGAGCTTCTCGGCCTCCGTTCTCCTTTTTCTCCTCCTCGACACTCGTGCAATCCAAAAAAATGAGATCCTCTCTCGTGTGGGCGGACATCATTAGGTATAAGTCCCTAATTAGGTCGTCAAATAACAACATCCGTCCGATCGAGATCAAAACAGATCCAACGCATATCTGCCGGCGTCGATACCATCGACGCGGGTCGATGGTATCGACGCAGCGGATTAGCGGCAGCTTTCCTTTCTTTTATTCTGAGCGCCTGTGGTGATCTCGATACCATCGACTTGGGTGTCGATGGTATCGACTCTGTTTAGCATCGGTTGTTGTCATTTAGCGACGTTGTAGCCTCCATATGTCGATGGCATCGACTTTCGTCGATGGTATCGACTCTGTGCTGTTCCTTTCGGCTGGCAATCTGTGGCTTGGTCGATGGTATCGACTTCCGTCGATGGTATCGATGGAAGCAAATACTTGTTTTTCCTGAAATTTCACAACAAGACCAAGTAAATCCGCACATATAATAATATTATGATAAATAATGCTCAAAATAGTAAAACAAAGGGGATTTGACATAATATGAAGGCAAAGACCGAAATGAGTGAATTATGCAATATTATCCATAAAAATGAGTAATTAGAGCACAAAACACATATGAAATAGGTCTATAAATGTGACTCAAAATCATCGCATCATTGTGCAAATTCATCTCCATGGTATCCACACGAGTGCTCGAAGATGGCCATAGTTTCTAGTATCCTCCTCACCCTCTTTATCTCTGCAAGTCTCTCTTAGAGTTTCTCAAACCTTGGAGGCAACAATGAGAGAATCTGAGTTCATGCCCTATTGGCCTCCTCTCCTATCATATATATAGAGGAGTGGAGAGCTAGAATTTCCTAATCCCAGTTTGGCTAGGATGTGGACTCCCCGAATTACAAGAATGAATTTCTTAAGTCTGGTTGGTATTCCATCTAGGTCCCTAAAACTTAGTTTTAGGTGCCTAGATTTGTTATAACAATTATAATAAGGTCCAATTAAGCCTTTCTTAAAGATATCTCTATGTGTCTGACCATGTAAGCACCATATTAGATTGGCAGTCGATTCACTAATCAATATAATGATCCATAAGGAATGAGTGGTGTCTAGGTACACATAATTGTTATCCAAGTAGTAGGATTAGTCGCACCAGACTAAACCAACAACGACTAGTGTAACCACATTGTATAATCCTTTTGTCACAGATATCCAGATTGAACTAGAGGCATGGACACATTATCCTAGTTATGTTTAATCTAAGTTCCTTGATCTCCAAGTAGAGTAGAAAGATAAATATGAGCTCTGTATCATTTACCGGCTCACATGAGCATGTCCCTACATTTCTCTAGTCTCACTCAACAAGATACCTTGGATATTGTTCTCATTACATTGGAGGGACAAACTCCTTCTACATCACTGACAATGCATAGAATGATTCTCACAACACCCAATCACTACCTTTATGGCATCCTTCTTCAAGATCATGTTGGATAGTGTCAAGTCATGACATTTGTATTAACCATGGTAGTGACTGTGAGTCAGGGGACCACAACACCACATTCTCATTTGAGAGTTGATTATGACTATCACATAACTATGTATGAATCACTTTCAAGGCAGTTTTCTCAAGTACACTTGTTCTCTTACAAGTACATGTGTGTCTGGCTTAGTATCCAATATCTATGACCCATGAGACATGGTCATCAGTCACCACAAATACTAGTCTCACATGTATTATTATTATGTAGTCCATAATGATGCTTGACTGGGAACCTCAAAAGGAACAATAGTGGATGATGAAGGGTCCATAATAGCAAAGGAAGGGATAAATGTGCATGATATATTCACTTTCCCAACCCTGCCATACTTCATATAGATCACTAACATTTTCTTAAGTTTAATATAATATTGTTTTTCATTCATGAAGATTGTAAGAAAAAGGGGTTTAGAGTTATCCGTATCAATTGCAATTCTTGCAAATTTTCCATGATGACCATAGGATGTGGTATGCTCAATATAAATTGTACGGCCTACTAGATCTTTAGTTTGTTCCATGAGTTGGGTCTGTAAAGGAATATTAGAATATTAGGCACATAATCCACACCACAATCTTGCGTCTGAAGGGCAAAAGCTCAGGACCACAATTGGATAGAGAGGTAATTCCTAAAGATGGTCCAAGGGATCCCATTCATGATGATCACAAATTTATCATGATTTTCCAGCTGAGTGATGTATATCACATCTCTAAATCAATGGATTGGAACATATTTCTAGGAAACTAGATAATGTGGAGCATGTTGACTAGGGATTCAAGCCCTATGTAGATGCCAATAACCTTCACCACAACATAGAGAACTTCCATGTTTCTAGGAGTATTTTAAGGGTTTCTTTATTCACAGTGATAGTTGGGAGCAATCCACTATGGTCGATGGAGATGTCTTCATCTGTTAAGGTGTCCGGTGAGACAATATTGATTACCAACCGTATGTACAGAGTAGATTCCATCGTGGCATTTACATACATGCATAGGGAGTTGGTGACTTGCATGATATAGACCATGGATCCTTTCAAGATAGAACCCTAATTTTCTATCTTCTTGGGATTTTTTGCAGGCCCTTGGGATGGGAAGTGCCATCTGGGGAAGCACGAGAAGGTATGTGATAAAACCCAAATTTAGGCATCTATGCTAGGTATTTATTTGTGGTTTAATGCCATTATAGCCTCAATATGCCCAAAATAACCCTAGATTCTTATGTTTTCATAATTTATATCATTTTAAAGATAGAGTTTCTCAACTAGCCAATTTTGGGACTTGCAGGCACCAAACTCAAAAAGCAATCAATTCTATAGATTCTGCCTCACAAGCATCACGTTATGTGCACCAGCTTAAGAAACTATTGATACCTTGGACCCTATTTTCTATGGACAATCCTTTATCAAAAACCATCCTCATCAATCATAAGGTCCATCGAGCGGGCCCATCAACCACCAGTAATACCTCCCATGTGGGTTTGTTCCTCAGGAGTAAAGTACAAACTATGATAGTGTTCTCAGACGTGATAGTGGTCTTGACCGCAACAGTGGTCTCGACTTGACGATGGTCTTGACCGTCACTCCTATAAATACCCGCCCCCTAAGGTAGGGGTTTTGCTATTTCGATCTAATTTTTGCCACTTAGCCTTTTTGGGTTCCCTCTAGTGACTAGTAATTCACAGAGCTCTGTGGGAGTGATCCAAGGTCCAAGAGGATTGAAGAACACATCCTACATCCATCCCTACGGCCTGCCTCCATCCACCTCCATTTTCCACAATCTTCCATCCATTTCCAGCCATTTCCAGACACCTCCCACCACCATACATCCACGAAGGTTGCTGCTTGGGAGGGAATCAAGGATAAAGGAGCCCAAGGAGACTTTGAGATCAAGGAGGACGACCCAAAGATGATATCCATCCCATACGGAGGCTAAGGAGTGAGATCCACCTCTCCTCTACGGACTAAATCTCTTCTTCTTCCCCTTTCTTCTATTTTTCTCCTTTGTTTCTATACAAATGATGTTCTTCTATCTTTTTTGGTGCCAATTATGCTTGTCCATGCCTAGGTGAGCTCCTTCTTGGCTATGTAGCCCATTTTGGGCATGTTTATCTAATTTTACCTTAAGGAAGTAGTTTTATTCCACATCTAGTATGTCTTTTGTTCTATCTTCTCTTTTTGGTTATGATTACTAGTTTGGTTGATCTCTTTCTTGATTGAACTTTCATTTATACATAGATCGAGAGATTAGGTGTAGGAATGGATAAGAGAATGTAGTTTGGATAGAATCTGGAAGGAGGAAGTCCAAGGGAGTGGTTTCTAACAACTCTAAATGTTTCGGACCTGAGAGGGTATTTGGGATATTCAAGGGTGTTGATATGTTGTCCTTGAGAGAGGTTTTGGATCTCTGATGGGGTTTTAGTCATGCTATGTGAGAGCAAGTGGGATGACCCCTAGGTGAACAACTACCTCAATATGTTCTATGTATGGATGTTAGATTCTTGCTAGGGTATTTGAAGGTTGTCTATGCTTGAGAATGGGTGCATAGACTGCCCAACTTGTGGTTACATAGCCAGGAACTCCTTCTCTTTGATTAGTGGAGTCTGACGAACTCTATTTTGTTTTCTTTTCTTTGTCTTATTTTACTTCATAACATTTTGCTAGACTAGTTCTAGTTCCATACTTTTATCAACTATTGTATTGGCTTGACTGACTTAAGAGCGAGATCTTAAGCGTCCCAAACGTACCCACGTTCTTGTGTTCAATCCTGTATATCTACTTCAGCCCTGTAATAAAGTTGTGGGGGTCCTTGAAGGTCTCGGGTTATAAATTTAAAGTCCAATTTACCTTTGGTGTCGTGCCTCCACTTTTGGAGCACGCACCCAAGGTTGATCAGTCTATTTGACACCAGTCATAATGGAGGAGACCTAACCACCACAAAAACTATCACGACCATGACTGCCATTTTCACCTCTCCCACCCTCGTACATGGATTATAGTAAGGTTTTTGATTTGATAAAATTCTTATAGAACTTACATGTGCAAACATGATTTATTAGAGAGGAAGTATATATACTATAAGAAAGTCTATAAGGTGTTTTCTCTTCAATTTTTCTATTTTTTAATTATAGAACTATCATTGTTTCTAATTTATATCATTTTGGAAATATTATACAAGGTATTGTATGTAGCTTTTATATTTTACTTTCAAAATATTTTTTTGTTTTAATAATGTACATGTGCAACAGAACAAAAGAGTTTCAATGTAATATTTTTTCATTCCTTGAACTATACATTGGTTTTTGTGTATTATATTCAAGTTATATGAATGATTGTATGGTGGTATGAAAGTATTTTTTTCTTAGATTTCAAATTATAGATTGGCCTTGTCTTATCTATGTTATACAAAAGCTTTGGAAGGATTTTCTATGTAACTTTTCTTCTACGAATTAGAATTACAAATCCTTGTTTTTTATTTATAAGATATAGAAAAGAGTTTAGAATGGAATGTATGCAATTTCTGTTACAAATTAGTCTTTTATTTGAACGACGCACATGTGAAAAATCACATAACGGTTTTAGATGCATTGATTATTACTTTCTAAAACTATTAATTAGTCCTTTTGCATTCTAATAAGGATATATGAATGATGTAAGAGGGATTGAAATCAATTTTAAGCTAAGTTTGTAAGCTTAAAATTGGCCTTATCTTACTATATATGAAAAGTTGTACGAAGGATTTGCATGTGTATAGTTTTTTAAATCACTAATTGATCATTGTGTATACCAATAAAGTTGTATGCATCACCGTACTGACTCCTACTAGTATTCACATGTGTGTTGTCTTTTGGTTATTAGGCTTGGAATCTGGTAAAATTAAGATCGGGGGAGGTAGAGGATGTGATCTCTATAAAGTGACACCGAGAAGGATCAATGCAATGTCATTGTCAAAACTGTGAAATATTTATTATTACTTTTATCATGTGTTTCTCTTTCTAGTGATCTTCTTTTTATTAATAATAGTAAGTTCGTATGAGATTTTCCAAAATAAATTTCAACATATGGATTTTTCTTTTTGTCTAACTTACTGACATTGTAATTGTCTCATTTCTTTTTCTCTTTAGCTCAATAAAGTGATGCAAACCTATATCTATGATATTCAAAGTAATATTGTGTTCTCAAACCTATGCAATGCACATGATATACTAGTGTTTTATAATGTATTGGTTGTATGTGATATCATTGGATGCAGAT
The DNA here is from genome assembly GCA_963693085.1 of Alisma plantago-aquatica. Classification (NCBI taxonomy): domain Eukaryota; kingdom Viridiplantae; phylum Streptophyta; class Magnoliopsida; order Alismatales; family Alismataceae; genus Alisma; species Alisma plantago-aquatica. Next base: position 569,816,142 of record OY856411.1, read on the forward strand.
AGGGTATGTGTCGCTTTATACATATGTAGTAGAGAAGCATTCACCCAAAAATATGACATTGAACTAAAATAACTACTCTTCATTGAAATTGGCTTGCAAGATGAAGGTAATATGAATATGATATCTTCCTAACTTATCCTAGAAAAAATACTCTTCTTCTTGGAAAAATAATTATTGTTGAGTAGAATGTGACACTACACATAATATAATTTTCTTGTATTTTATGCTCATTGTAGCTTTTTTAATCATTTTTATCATTCTACATCAAAATAAAATAACTAATGGTTATTATTATTATTTCAGTTTTACATCAAAATTAATTGACAAATACAATGTGTTTGATGTCAAAAATAGTGATTGGTTCTATTTTTTTATATTTGGCCTCATAAATAGAGTACTAAATGGTTCAATTTGTGTATAAATGTCTTTTTGATAAATTGCATTATATGATCATGTAACGACCTCACATTTAGTGTCCCCTAATTAAGGAAAGACATTCAAGTTGAGATCAATTACCACCTATATTCCCAAAGATCCAAATTTAGCTCATAATAAATAACAACAAATAATTTCCATTAATTCAAATGTTGTTTACAAGATGCTCCTCTAAGGAGTTACATACACCTTACATAATTCACATACCGAGAAGAAGTATTCATCTATCTAATCCTCCTTGGTGTATCTTTAATACCTTTATTATCTTCCATCTTATTCTTCATGTCCACTATCATGTGTATTATATACCTAAAACTCTGAAAAACAAAATGCAGTTAGCATATTGCTATAATGTGTACGTAGGTGCTACCACACTGTGTGCGACTAAGATAATCACATATAACACATCAAATATTGCAAATAAGAATAGACATTTTCTTTACATATTCTAGGCCTTATTGGATATATTATCTTGGGCATGATCTACATCCCTTCCAGGGCTTGTATGCATTACCCCTTAATTTTCATCAACCTAGGGTTCAAAATGTGATATCTTAATTTATGTGGTACTCAAAGTGGAATTATAACTTAATAGAAGGTAAATAAAAACTCAAAAGTTCATTTAGTCAATCCTTGAGAAACACTCAACAAACATTGGCAAACTATTGCAGATAGTCATAAGCGTAACCACGTACCATTTGTAGAACCTTGTAGATTATCATGAAGAATATACTTCAAGTATGTTCAAGAAATCCAATAAACAAAGTTGAATGCAAGAAATCAACATTTTAATATGCATGTATGTAATTCCTAAAGTGTCACCATCACATTATTCACATTAAATACTACTCGATCCTAATCTAGGGTTTAGAGTGGTCTCTAGTTTAATATATGGAATAAGGGTACAAACCCTAGTTCTCTAGAACATGTCATTATTAAAATTATTAATCCAAATTAGACATCATGTGTATCCCTAATTACTATATCCAATATATCTCTTCATTATGATCACTTAGATTCATTTTATGTTCATTAACAACATAGCATGTTATGACCTTCAACCCTAATTCATCATATTCATGATTTTTCACTTTAGAAACTCTATTTATCATCATTACAGTCACAATCATATTAAACTACCATTATATTTTACTTTATCATATTACATTTCAAAGAATCATGATTAATAACCTATTCATCAAAATGTAGGGTTTTTATGCATGAATCACCACTTCAACACATATTAGCAACACTTTCATAATAGGAATCATAATGAAGTATCAATTACATTTTATTTATGTTCCTCTCATTTTCCTGACCATTTTCATATACAATTTTTCAATTTTTGGGCACTCCTAGAATTTTCTATAAATAAAACAAAATAATAGATTGTACCTTAATTATAGGCCACATGGAACTTCCTCATTGGTCAGTGCTAATGCCATGCTCTTTAAGTGAAGATGCAATTTAGTCCCTAGGTTCTCTTCTAGACCGCGCAATATCTGGTTTATTTTATTGGACCATTGGATGACCTTCCGACCAATCTTCCTTCTCCTCGCTTACATACCATTACAGAAACAGATGTGCCACGTTGTCCTCAGCACTGCAACAACACTTCCTATGGGGCCCAGAACTCTTCATCTAGCCTTCTCTCTCACAATTCCACCCTCACCACCAAGGCCTCTACCAAACTAGTTCCAAGCTTGCAGTCATCTCCCTCAACTCTAGACCTACACCAGCAGAAGACCTAGTGGTCTGAGCCTTGGTGTCGTGGGTGCAACACTACCGCTACATCATCCTCCAAAGAGAGGTCTACCATTGGAGTCCTTTTGGTCGTAGCGAGAATAAGAACTAGAAGGGATAGGTTTGTGTCAATCCTAATCCCCCCCCTCTCCTTCATGACACCCTCGGCACGACCTACAGGACGAAAACAACATAGATTGTACTGATGATAGGGTCTTTGCTAAATGCATAGAGTTGGGGTTTATGGAGACAACATGTGGTTCCTTATCCTTGGTCCCTGAGGTCTGAGACCCTAAATCTGAGGTGAAGGATGAACCCCCCATATAGGTGGTAGGTGGACTCTTAGGGTTTCAGGGAAGATGGTATAAAAGGTGAGGGATGGGAGGTAGGTCGAGGTTTGCTCCTTTTTGGGATACCAGATAGGGAAGGTCGTATGGAAAAGTATGGGTTCCCATTCTCATATATCCACAGGTGAGAGAGACCATCGTATACTATATCACTAGTACAAAACTGACCTTTAGTGTCGGGTAATAAAGGCTTTTGGTGTCAGTTTCAAAGCAACACCCAAGTGGGCGCCGCTAAAAGTAGAAACCTTCAGTGTCAGTTTCAACACTGACGCATAACCCTTCCTGCCACCAATAAAACGTGTTAGCAAGGGAACAATCGACATCGGTTTTTACCGACAACTAACACTATATCCCTCTAAAATACGTCGGCTTTATACTAACAACTGATTCCATAACCCTTCCCACCACACAATAGGTGTCAGTTTTTATAGACAACCGACATTATATCCCTGTGCCCACCATAGTCGTGTTTCCCAGCACGGCCGTGCTACCTAGCCAACACAGCCATGCAGGGCGCAATAGGCATCGGTTTTCACCAATAACCGATGCCAGTAAGGGATAAAGACATCGATTGTATACTAATAGCCTAGGCCTATGTGTTTTGTAGCCGGTTTTATACTAATAACTGACACTGATATTCTGATTTTTTTTCTTATCAGTTTGTAGGCCTGTTGTATGGTTGGTCAGTAGGATGTAGAATCTGGAGTTCAGTTCTGAACTGCAGGTTTACAACGTCCATTGATTTCTGCCAACAACAGACCACAAACCTACAAAATTAACAAGATGGACAACAATTTATGATCACACACATGTATAAGCACATTTAATTCATATTATTTTTCATCACACACATGTAGAAACCAGTAGTTCCATTTCAAATTTCCTCCATTTTCACACACATTTAGCAACCTGCAGTTCCATTCATGTCATCTCTTTTCACATTCAGACACATGTAGAAACATTCATGTATTGATCATCTTCACATTCACACATGACAATTTAGAAAAATTCATTCACATTCACACAAAAATAATTATGAGTACAAAGTTTAGAAATATCATTCTTTATTCATCATCATCATTATCGTCATTAGTATCCCAATCATATTTATAAATTCCCACTACTTGTAGGGCTTTTTCCCATTGTTCTCTTACACCATCTAAGTCTTCCCTCGTATAGGGAGTATGTACATCTAATAACTTTTGGCCTGTAGTGAAGTTAGTTTTAAACACCTATAAAGAGAATGACATATATATAACTAAAAATATATAATAAGATTGATATATTTCTATTATCTAATGAAACTATATATAATACCTGATGTATGGTATCGATTTCCATTGCGACATGTTTGATAATTAGGTCCATAAATCACATCACATAGTATGCACATGCCCAACCGTTGTCTTGTGTAGCACACTATAAATTGAAACATACAAATATTCAAAAATACAAATAAGCACAGTTCGCATAAATAATATATACATTAGAGTCGGGAAATTACTTTCACATTCTTCCAAATTAGTGGTTGTTTCTTTTATTGGAGATCTTTCCTCCAGCTTTTTTGAACTCATGTAAAGCCCTACATGTTAATGTAACACATTATGTTGCATAATTAAATAGTAATGTAATAACAGATGTTAACGGATATAAAAATATGAAATATTTATCATGGGAATAATGGCCTTTTCATTGTGTGTCCATATAATGTATCCATTTCCTTCCCTTTAGGATCTAGATAATAAACAGTGAATGTCTTGGGGACAATAACTAGTAACTCCCAATGCCTACCACTAGAAGTAATAGAGTTAAAAACTAATAACACAAAATTCACAATAAAAATATAATTTTCTTAAGTCCAAATTATAAGCAAAGTAAACTTACTCAACATTGAATGGAGCTATTATCATCGTCTTTTTTTTTAACAAAATAATTAAAAGCAGCAGAGCAGTATGTGGTAACTGATGAAGGGTATTTATCTACAAGACTAATCAAAGATGGAACTAGAAATCCCACATGGAAAAATGAAAAATCTTTACAGATCATGTATAAGTGGCTGCAAAACATGTATTATGTATGCATTAATATATAAGAAACCAAATCACCGTATATGAGACAAGGTATATGGATGTATAAACAGGATCTCACCATATCCATAGCTCTATCAAAGATGTATTCAACCAATAGCTCTATCATAGATGTGTTCATCCAATCATAACAAAACAACTCCAAAATATCTTGTATAAATAGATTGTTATCATATGATTGACCTACAACATCCTCCGGAATAGAAACATTTATAGGGAAATTTGGGTCATGTTCACCTATCCATACTACCATACCCCTATAATTTGGACATAACGAGGCGTATAGGTCCCTTGGAAGCCAACTTGGTAATTCAGGAGGTGGAGGTGGAGGCTGAGATGTAGCGGGTGTCTTCCTTTTGACTTGTATATATAATTTCAAATCAATTGACTCATATATACATACTAACAAATTAATGTAATGTAAATTTACCATACAATATTAGTATAGACGACATCTACTTTAGACCACAATATCACTCCAACTTCTGCCTCACCAAGCATTTCATAATCTGGGTGGGTTTATGGCAATGGAAGATCCCTCCAATTGGGGAGTACATGTATCAGGCTCACACGAACCGCACCATTTGGTACTGGAGTCCCATGAAACATGTCCCATGGAAGGGGTGGGTAAGCCTTGGCTTCTCCAACGTCTTGACTTTTTATACGGCATGGCTTCAACCCCTACAAATTTAGGTAAAGAATGTTATATACATATATACATAAACATATCATCTTGAGAAGACTAGCTACTATATCATAAAAATACTTACAACGGGCGTGCTAGGTGGGTCTATAGTATTACTCACAACCTCTACAGTAGGAGAAGAGCGGCATGTCACATGTACTGTTTGAGTGGCAGTCTGAGATGCCTTCCACTTCACCATTATTTCTTAGATTATCTTATTAATTAACTCATCTACCTATACAATGACAAAAGAAATGCTAGCTTTTGATTATTGAATTCCCTTTCACAATAACATTCTAAAATAAGAATAGGTTACCTCAACATTTGATAATCCCGCTTTTGGGATAGGTTTGCACTGTGATGACCCAAAGAATGCTTTTATGCCCACACCAGCACCTACACCCCTAACACGTCCAGGATGCTCTGCATTACCTAGAGCAACTGTCAATTCATCCCTTGTGCCCTCAGGGATGAACTTTCCTTCCTTCCTCTGCTTGTGAAGCTCCCACTAATCGCCATCAACAGAAATTGGTAAGTAAAATAACAATAATCAATATCGATTGATTGCTCTAAGAGTTGAATTTTACCATTTTTGTAGCCGCCTCAGCAGTTGTGGGCTTGGTTATATCTCCTTTCTTGTTTTGCCTCCCAGCTATCCACATAGCATGGCAAGGCAGAGGTGCAGGAGCAATAGTAGAGGACTATGCAGTCTCCTGAGTAGCAGCAGACTGAGCTGTAGACTCATCCTTTAGTCTTTGGTGAACGCATGCATAGCCTCTTCGACCCATCGTGTGGTCATGCACATTTAGTACATGCCTTGCTCTTTGAGCATCACTGATAGCCTTGTTAGTAAGCACGTTGATTTGGTTAGTAACACTAAATATTAATCTTGAATACATAAGAACATATATTAATTAAATTGGGAGTGGCGCTTAATACCTTCAATTCATCCATTTTTCTTTGGGTAACAAACTCCTCCCAGTCTTTGGGGTCCAGGAAGTTCCATTTCTCAGTGGCTACCTTCATCCTCTTCTCAGCATCGTGTATGTAATCTCAGGTGATATTTTTCCTATAGTTCCTTAGGACCCTCCCACAGTGTTACATCATGCATTTATGATGCTGCTTTTCATCCAATTCAAATATACTCTACAAAATAGAATTTCTATTAACTAGTATCCTAAAAATTAGTAATCTACAAAAATAGAATTGCAAATAATAATAACTCTAGCATAGTTCCTTCCATATTAAGTCTCTCTTCTCCTTATGAACTTTATGCCAAGATTCTACATTAGTACTACAATATCTACAAGTAAGAACCCCAAGATATGAAATAAATGAGTTGCGGTTCACTCCAACTGGATTTCCTACATGATCAAAATCCATAGCCAGTTTGGGTCCATTGCCCCTTTGTTGTAGTAACTTGTTCATCATTGTGATGCCCCTCACTTTTTCAATTTTTTTTGCTGCTCATCAAGTGCCCCAATTTCTTTAGGGGGTACATCACCAACCTAAAATTTGACAAAAAAATACTTACAGGATATAACTATAAATGAACATATAGATAGAAATATAGGATATATTTTTAAAATGTACATTGTGAGGCAGCGCACTGACGTCCTCACCCTCATAGTAATCATCATCACGGTCATCCTATGAATGCTTAGCCATTTGAAAGTTCACATTCACATTGTAAAGTAATTCACATTGTAAAGTTCACATTCACATTGTAAAGTAATGTACATTGTAAAGTTTACATTCACATTGTAAAGTTTACATTCAAAAAATTAAAACATATAAAAAATTATAAACATGCATGCCTCTAATATTGCAATCTTTTATCAATTAACAATCCTTCATTGTGATCTCTGTGCACATACAAGTCATCATTAGCTTCAATATTTGGTGGTGTTGGCAACCCAACTGAGAATGGACTGGAGTCGTCATACTTATCATAGTATTGTTCTTCATCTATAGGATCTTCATTGAACTATCTTTTACCATGAAGAACAACCGACCATTTATCATTTGTAGGATCATCGCTATAAAATACTTGTTTCTCCTGTGATGCCAATATGAATGGTTCACCCTTCTCGCCAATCTTTTTAAAGTTCACTAATCTGAAACCTAATTCATCCACTATAACTCATTTGGTGTTATCAACCCAATTACATTTAAAGAGCAGAATTCTGAAATCTACGTAGTCAAACTCCCATATGTCTTCAATGACACCGTAATATGACATTTTAGCTTCACGTGGACTCTTATCCTTTGCACTTGCAAAAAATAATGAAGACACTTGAAGGGTGACCCCATTGTTTTGGACAGCACTCTTATCATCTTGACGCTTTGTGTAATACGAGAATCCATTTATGTCAAACCCTTCATAAGACATAACATTCAATTTTGGTTTAAAGGTGAGGCATTTGATAGTTTTAGTAAGATTATCTAGTGTTTGAGATAGTTGATGTGAGACTTTATTTTCAAACCACTTAATAAATATCTTGTTATGCTCTCTAGAAACCCACATTGAATTGACTCGAGGATATTGTCTCTTGATGAAATTGGTATGTTCCTTGATACAAACACTCACTTCATCGATGTTGTGTAAAATATACAAGTGACCTTGTTCCAACTGCTCACGACTGATTACTTTCAGACGTGATCCTAAAATTCTTTTGCCAAAATGCTCCTCAATATTCTTATCATTAACAAGAGCATCATTACCACTCAGAAAGTCATTGTAAAAATCATAACCTCTCTCACGACATAACCCTCAATAATACTCCCTTCTGGCTGATAACAGTTTCAAACATCACCTTTAAAAATGCTCATGTATCGTTCAAAGGGATACATCCAATTCAAGAAAATTAGTCCCAACATTTTCACTTTCCCAGTCAAGTGGACAACAAGATGTACCATGATATCAAAGAATGAAGGAGGAAAATACATCTCAAGCTAACATAGGGTAACAATCACTTCTCTTTGCAATTTATCGAGAATATCAGTGTCAATAATTTTGTTGCATAGACTGTTGAAAAAGAAACAAAGTCGGGTGATTCCAAACCTTACATGCTTCGACAATATAGATCAAATTGCCACGGGCAATATTTGTTGCATTAGAGTGTGACAATCATGAGATTTAAGACCTATCAACTTCAGATCTTTCATTGATACCAATCTATGGATGTTGGATGAGTAACCCTGTGGCACCTTAACATTTACCAAGCATTCACAAAAAGCTTTCTTCTCCTTTCTAGACAATGTGTAACAAGTGGGAGGTAAGTATGTTCTTTGATCGCTACTAACTACTACTGTTAATTCTGTCCTTATTCCCATTTCACGTAGGTCCATTCTGGATTTTATCCCATCTTTAGTCTTACCTGGTATATTCAACAGAGTACCAATGACGATATCACAGACATTTTTCTCAACATGCATGGCATCGATACAATGCTTGAATGCCAAAGAACTCCAATAAGAAAGATCCCAAAATATTGACTTCTTCTTGAATAAAGATTTGTCACTCTGTGTGGCCATGGTACATTATGATATCTTACTAAATTCATTGGCAAAGTCTTTTACTATTTCATAAACAACTTCCCCTGGTATAGGTTTAGGTGCACTCCGTTACTCATTTTGTCCATTGAATGCTTTGTGCGATCTATGATACGGATGGAATTTTGGAAGAAACCTTCGATGACCAAGATATACAGTCTCACTGCATTGTTTTAGTCGTATTGAATCAGTGTTCTCTTCACATATAGGACATGCTTTAAATCCTGTAACACTATATCCAGACAAATTCCCATATGCTGGAAAGTCATTAACAGTGCAAAATAACATAGCATGCCAATGAAATGTCTCTCTTCGTGAAGCATCATACGTCATCACACCTTCACCCCAGAGTTTCTTTAAGTCATCAATCAGAGGTTCAAGATAAACGTCGATATCATTTCCAGGTTGTTTAGGGCCCGATATCAACAACGACAGCATAACGTAATTATTTTTCATATACTACCAGGGAGGAAGATTGTATATAACAAGAATAACTGGCCAAGTGCTATGTTGGCTGCTCAATGTCCCATACGGATTCATCCCATCTGTACAAAGCCCAAGTCTTAGATTCCTGACTTCTTCACCGAATTTAGGGTACAATAAATCAATCTTCTTCCACTATGGGGGAATCAGACGCATGTCTTAGGATCCCATCATTTTTTTTCTTAACATCTGCATGCCACCTTAAATTCTTCACATCTATCGGATTGGAAAACAAGCATTGAAATCGTGATATTATAGGTAGATACCACATCACCTTGGTAGGAGAACCAGTTTTGGACTCCCCAGAAATCGTCAATTTATACCTTGACGCACCACATTTTGGAAAATCTTTCAAATCCACATAGTCCTTTTGAAATAATACACAATCATTCAGTCATGCGTGTATCTTCTTGGCCTCCATTCTCATTGGGCACAACAATTTCTTTAACTGGTATGTTGATATTGGCAGCTCGTTTCCTTCAGGAAGAATTTCTTTCAACAAAGACAACAATGACGTGAAGCTTTTGTCGTTCCATCTATTGTTAGATTTCATCTTATATAATCTCAACACAGCGCTAAGCTTCGTAAACTTAGTACAACCTGTGTATAGTGGTATCTCAACATCATGCACAATGTTTCTAAACATGGGAGGTGGATCGGTGTGCTCTACCCCACAACTATCCAACATCGCATCAACGATGTCTACTGGAACTGGTTCATTCACATGTACATCATCGGAGGCAAATTCTTCTTCCACACAAGCACTGCTATCGACATCCACTAATTTCAAGTTTGAAATCTCTCCATGCTAGTGCTATTCTGTATAGCCTTGTACAATCCTGTTGCACATGACATGACTTTTGATTTCGTCACCAGTGCTGACTTTCAAGTTGTTACCGCAATGCCTACATGGACAGTAGAACCTATCTCCAGGTTGTTTCCTATGTTCCTCGGAAAATCTAATAAACTGATCAAGACTAAAAATAAACTATGGGGTGCAATGATTTGGAATGGACATCCATGATCTATCCATTCTATGATCAAAGAGAAAACAAGTATATATTAGGGTTTAGGGTTAAAAGATTAGGGTCTAGGGTTAAAAGATTAGGGTTTATAGTTAAATGTTTAGAGTTTAAGGTCTTATATATAATAAATGTGTACTATCTATCCCATTCTTGAACACCTAATCTCACAAGTAAGTGTATAATGTGTATTGGGTTTTCAAGAAAATTTCGGCAACATTTTACCACTGTTCTCCAAGTACATATGTACTTAGAGAACAAACGGGGAAATGCTGCTGAAATTTTCTTGAAAACCCAATACACATTATACACTTACACCCTAAGTGAGATTAAGTGTTCAAGAATAGTCCCAAATAGGGGACTATCCAAGATTAACTCCTAATGAGTAAATCTTGGATGAGTTTCTAGGCAAATAAATACATGTATGTTTTCATTCTTATACCTACAATCTGTGAACCACCTATCCCATTCTTGAACACCTAATATCACTAGTAAGTGTATAATGTGTATTGGGTTTTCAAGAAAATTTCAGCAGCATTTCTCCATTGTTCTCCAAGTACATATGTACTTAGAGAACAAACGGGGAAATGCTGCCAAAATTTTCTTGAAAACCCAATACACATTATACACTTACATCCTAAGTGAGATTAAGTGTTCAAGAAGAGTCCCAAACCGGGGACTATCTAAGATTTACTCCTAATGAGTAAATCTTGGATGAGTTTCTAGGCCAACAAATACATGTATGTTGTCATTCTTATACCTAAAATCCTAGTTTCATCATTCATATCCTAAGTTGTGTGTAACATCATTTAATCATGGTTGTCAGTAAATACTAAACAATAAATAATACATGATTCCATATATCAAAGATTTGAATCAAAATGAAGCCTAATGGCACATTGGGAGAGTGATAATGTTATACCTCACTTGAAGGCTGAAGAAGAAATATATGCAAATCAACAACAAGTCAACAACACCTGCAACAACACAAATGCACGATTCAATTCTGTTATAATATATTAATTAGGGGTCAATCTTTAAGTTTTAACTAGAGCTTCATATATCAACATACATACTAGGTCATATTTCAAGTCAAGATTTAGGCATTTAATCACCTTAGGGTGCATACATGATTCACAAGGTATTTGGGTGCACAAAGTATAATATATGTTACTGATTTAGGAGTTCACATAATCATTTTAGAAATAGAAGACCCACATGTGAGTTAAGTTTGAGATTCAAAATCAATGTATCTTTAACACGCATGTTTCAAGGTTCAAAGCACATAATCAAATCAAATTAGGATGCTAGAGTGGATGAGTTTGTATCTTATTTCAACATGCATCAAAATTTACTGAATTAGGTCAAGAATGACGATTAGAAGCACAAATATATGCAAGCAAAGGTGATTTATATGGGCCATGGGTTTCACCCATGCCACAAAGGTGATTTTATTATTCTGTCAATTGTACCAGTGGGAAAATTACTTATCAATTCATGCATTATCTTTGTATGATTCAATTTTACCAAAATTGAGGATCACACCTCCTTAAAATGAATTTTGTCAATTTCCCAACTTATGGTTAGCAACCCTACTTAGATTATCTTTAATTAGTTTATTTATATGCAAAATTCTCATATTATGACTAAGTTTAATACCCTAAATTCAGGGTATTTCTACATTCCCATTCGTTTTAGGACATTATCATTTAGCCATTTCATTTTCACTTGAATATTATTTTCCATTTTGTGATTACCTTATATACCTAAGTTCCAATCTCTTATTCATTTCTTTCCACATAAGGGTCAGGTAACATCTCAAACCCTTGATCATGTCATTGAAACTTAACTTAAGGTATTCACTCTCATATGTCAAATTTAAGCATAACATATGTCTACCCAATCTATCTTGTTCATAATGAGATGAAATAACCATTTGATTGCAGCCCAAATAGAAAGTTCATCCCATTCCAAGAACATATATGGTGTACCAACACATTATCTCAAAATTTTCACATATTAGGTGGAATCACTTCCAACATGATTCTAAACCATACTTACCTTTTAATCCCACAATATTATTATATTTCCTGAAGTCAAGTGTCTTTTTTACTCTTGATTTTGTGCATAACTCCCTTAAGTTCTCATTATTACATGACTTCTTATATCCCTGACATTTACACCTCATGTTTCATTATCCTTAGTCATTTCCTCAAGGTTTGTAGGGGTATAGGTACCTTTCAAGTGATCTCCTCATGTATCTTATGATCTTATGGAGTGCCTTTCACATTTACCCCTTGGGCCCCATGAACTCATGAAGGTGGCCAAATCTCTTGACCCATGGGCCTCGGGAAATATTGATGGCTATCTTCCGACCCCATGGTCTAAGGCATTTAGGGCACAATCACCTCCTAATCTCATTGGTCTTATGTACCTTTAATCCTCACTAATTGACCTTAGGATTGACTTAGGGCTCTATCCTGTCTAGGGGTTTATTGAGATATCACAGCATTATCAATTTTTAGGCACGTTATTTTCTCATGTAATTCTTTAACCCGAATTTCCTTCATCCCTTGGGGTACACATTTTCTTGCACTTTATGTCCCTACCTTGGGCTCATGGTAACCTTCCCTTCCTGGGATTGGTTTTTTGTCACGGTCTTCCTTTCCGGGCTTGACCTATTAGTGACCTTCCTTTCTTGTCATGGTCACTACACATTGCAATGACTTCCTCTCCTATTGTCTTTCCTTTTCCAACTTGGCCTATTGGTGACCTTCCTATCCCAGCCTGATCACCGGCCATTGCAATGACTTCCTCTTATATATTCCTTCCTTTCCTAGTTTTACCTATTAGTGATCTTATTTTCCCGACTTAATCACTAGTGATTGTAATGACTTCCTCTCATATCGACCTTCCTATCCCATATTGGCCTATTGGTGATTTTCCTATGTCGGCTTGATCACCATTCATTACAATGACTTTCCTTTTTATATCAACCTTCCTATCCCAAATTGACTGATAAGTGACCTTCCTATCCCGACTTGGTCACATACTTTTTAGTCACTTCCGTAGTGACTTTCCTTGTGTCACCCTAGAGATGGAATAATTAGGTTCAAAGAATGTATGTGCTTTCATATTTTATATCAATAATCTTTCACATGTTAGGTGACATTCTAGGCTACCTCAATCCTTAAACAATTTAGGTCAACTCACCCTTCTATGGGAAGTCCTAACCTAGGGTGTCTTCTTGAATCACAAGAGGAGGTTAGGCTCTCTAGAAACAACCTGACCCCATGGGATTAGGATTTTTCTTACTCCTTTGATACTTTTCCCACTCTTGGGTTGACCAACCCCAGGTCCACCCACCAACCCTAAAGGTTGAATTTCATAAGTTCTCTTTTATGAAACTATTGGTTGCTTATGTTTATTAAACCAATTACATGAATGCCTTGCTCCACATATATCCATGCATGGGAGACTGGGTTACCTAAATTCATTTATATCTTTCATATTCCTTTTCACCCTAATCAGTGTTCATATGGGTAGAGTCTCTATCTCACTGATACCACTCTCATTACCCAGGATATGTATTTAGGGTTAGGGTCAGAAACTGCACACTATCTCTTAGCTTCCTATGTCCGTTTACCCACTAGGGTTTTCATAACGCAATCGTGGTCCCATCTAGGTTTTACCTTTGCAAGGAAAACCCCATAAAACATTTTTCTTTACTTTATCATTATTTCCACATTATATGTACATTAAATGGTGGAGGATGCCTTAATCCTACTTCTTCACAAAAACCCTAACATGAGATGAGCATGAAAGCATCTTTTAGGGTTTATTAAGCAAGAGGATGAGAAGGGGATGAAATTAAACATGGGATGACTTAGAGAAAAAATTACTTTAGGCAAACTCGAGGTTCTAAAAAGGCCAGTATCACATTGGCTAAGTGATTTCTGTATACCAACTTAGTGGTGCGGAGGAAAATATTGACAGCCCCAAAACCATGATATAGTCTAGACGCCATTACCATCAGGTCATGCCTTAATAGGTAGGTTTCCTTATATTTCTGCGGATTACTCGAAATTATAAATAATTAAGTATTATTTGGAAATTTTGAGGCTCTAATGCCATTTTTGTAATTCCCAGGCCCATTGCCCAAGGCTCTAGTAGAGTTTCAAGAATGACGACTGGCCTCATAGACTACCTTGATCCTTAAATGTGTGTTTTCTCCTCACTCATGTGCAATCTAGGATAAACTTCCCAACTAGTCACCCTTCCTAATACTACTCTGGACTGAGCAAACTTAATCATATAGTTATTTTAGTGATAAGCTCCCTAAAAAGGAGGTGCACCTTCAAGATGTGGGTAGTTTAATCATGTTTTTTAAGATCATTTTATCTGAGGCCTCGAATCCCGAGAGTTTACCATGTGAATGTAATATCCTCAATTTTGGTAAAATTTAATTATATAACTAATTTCCTCAATGGTACAATTGATGGAATAATAAAGTCACCTTTGTGCCATGGGTGCTACCCATGTCCCATATAAAGGCCCATGAGACTATTTGCTTTACAAATAGGTCCTTGTGGTACAAATTAAAGAAATAACAGATTTCATGCATAAATAAAGGATAGTACTTTGTTAATTATTAGGTAACAAATATATGAGATAATAAGCAAGTATCTAAAAGAAGATAAGATTTATGGTATTTTAAATCATTAATGGAGTAATTATCTAATCAGGATTGGAAACACAATGATTAAGGAATCAAATAATAATATTTTGATCTAACTTTTGACATACTTGAAAATAATAAGAAAATGAAAAGAATTCTATAAATTGGGAGGAAAAGGGATGACGGTGATTGATTTAAATAAATGCTTAAGGAGCAAGTTTTTGTATATGAAAGGTATACCCGTGAATAAGATGGGAGTTTGGGAAGGTATAAATGTATTAAAGGATATATCAGAGTGAGAGAAAGAGATAATTGATAATCTAGATTGCAAGTCATGAAGAGATTCCTAAAGGGTTGATCCAATAGGTGCCATATGGTTGTGTACTTCCCTTAATAGTTTCTTTTGGGTTTCTCAACTGAGTTCCATTATGTCGAAGGGGTTAGGCAAATCCAGAATAGAAATGAGTTATGATTATTTGGTTTCTAGTTGTGATTTGCATATATGATTAATCACCTTCCTTTTAGAATATTATGGTATACAATTGTCTCTCTCACCTGTGGATATATGAGAAAGGGAACTCATACTTTCCCTTAAGACCTTCCCTATCAGGTTGATCTAATAGGTTCCATATGGTTGTGTACTTCCCTTAATGATTTCTTTAGGGTTTCTCAACCAAGTTCCTTTCTGTCGAAAGGTTTGGACAAATCCAAAATAGAAAGGAGTTATGATTATTTGGTTTCTAGTCATGATTTGTGTATAATATGATTAATCAACTTCCTTTTAGAAGATCATGTTATACGATTGTCTCTCTCACCCATAGATATACG
Source organism: Alisma plantago-aquatica (assembly GCA_963693085.1). Classification (NCBI taxonomy): domain Eukaryota; kingdom Viridiplantae; phylum Streptophyta; class Magnoliopsida; order Alismatales; family Alismataceae; genus Alisma; species Alisma plantago-aquatica. Next base: position 569,832,005 of record OY856411.1, read on the forward strand.
AGAAAGGGAACTCATACTTTCCCATAAGACCTTCCCTATCTGGCATCCCAAAAAGGGCTCAAACTTAGGCCTACCGCCCATCCCTTACCTTCTTCACCATCTTCCATGTAAACATAAGAGTCCACTTAGCACCTATATAAGGAGGGTGTTGCCTTCACCTCAAAAATAGGGTTTTAGACCCCAGGGACCAAGGATAAGGAACCACAAACCCTCTACATAAACTCCACCTCTATGTGTTTGGTAGAGACCCTATTGCCAGGAAAATCTATGTCATCATCTTGTAGGTTGGGTCTAGGTGTCATGAAGGATAGGGGGGTGTAAGGTTGACACAAACCTTTCACTTGTAGTGTTTGTTGTTTCCACGACCATGAGGACTCCAATGGTAGACCTTTCGCCAGATGATGATGTAGCAATGGAATTGTGCCCACAAGACCAAGGATTAGGCTACTAGGTCTTATACTAGTCTTATTTTGGAGTTTAAGGAGATCATTGAAAGCTTGGAACTGATTAGGCAGACGTGTTGGTGGTGAAGAAGGAGTTGTGTGAGAGAAGGCTAGACAGAGATGACTAGGCACCATAGGCGATGTTGTTGTAGCATCGAGGATAGGGTGGCACGTCTCTGTCTACAGTGTTGCATACGCAAGGAGAAGGACGATCGGTTGGGGTGGTCCAATCAAATAAACCAGCTAATGCTCAGTCCAAAAGAGAACCCAGGGACTGAACTGCGCCTTCACTTAAACAACATGGAATTGGCACTAACCAAAGAGGAAGCGCCACATGGCCTATAATTAAGGTATAATCTATTATTTTGTTTTTCTAAAAAAATCTAGGAGTGCCCAAAAATAGAAAAATTATATATCAAAATGAATGGGAAAATAAGAGGAACACAAATAAAATGTAATTGATACTTAATTATGCTTCCTATTCTGAAAATAGTGCTAATATGTTTTAAAATGGTGATTAATGCATAAAACCCCTTAGTTTTGATGAATAGGTTGTTATCCATGATTCTTTCAAATGTACTCTGATAAAGTAGAATACAATGGTAGTTTAACATGATCATGATCACAATGATGATAATTATAGTTACTAAAGTGAATAATCATGAATATGATGAATTAGGGTTAAGGATTGTAACTTTCTATGTTGTTAATGAACATAAAATCTATCTAAGTGATCATAATGAAGATATATGTTGGATATAATTATTAGGGATACACATGATGTCTAATTTGGATTAATAACTTTAATAAATACTTGTGCAAAAGAATTAGGGTTTATACCCTTATTCCATATCATAAACTAGAGACTACCCTAAACCCTAGATTAGGAATGAGTAGGGTTTAATGTGAATAATATGATGGTGACACTTTAGGATTTACATCCATGCAAATTAAAATGTTGATTACTTGGATTCAAATTCTTTTATTGGATTTCTTGAACATACTTGAAGTATCTATTTCATGATAATGTGTATGGTTCTACAAAAGGTTTGTTGTCATGCTTATGACTACCCACAATAGTTTGCCAATGTTTTCAAAGTGTTTCACGAGGATTGATTAAATAAACTATTGAGTGTTTATTTACCATTTGTTCAATTATAATGACACTATGAGTATCATATAATATTAGATATCATATTCTGAATGCTAGGTTGATGAGTATCAAAGGCTGATGCACACAAGCCCTGGAAGGGACATTGATCATGCCCAAGATAATATATCTAGTAAGTGCCAAAATATATAAAGAAAATTTCAGTTATTATTTGCAATATTTGATGTTTTATATGTTATTATATTAGTTGCACACATACACAGTATAGCAATATGTTGACCACATTTTGTTTGTCAAATTTTTAGGTATATGATACACATGATAGAGGGCATGAAGAATAAGATGGAAGATAATGAATGTATTAAATTTATAACAAGGAGGATAGATGAGTACTTCTTCTCAATATATGAATCATGAAAGTGTATGTAACTCCTTAGAGGAGCATCTTGTAAACAATAGTTGAATTAATGGAAATAACTATTATTTATTATTTGCTAAATTTGGATCCTTGGGAATATAGGTAATGGTTCTCAACTTGAAGGTCTTTCCTTAATTGGGGGACGCTAAAAGTGTGGTTGTTATATTTGTTATTAGATCCATAACCCCTCCAGTAGGTGGGGCCCACATGGGCATGTGGTATGCTAGTCTTGAGTTGTGTGGTCCATGCATGTTGGAAAGGGTTGTCCATGGTGATGTAGCCACCCTTGCTCTAGTATTCTGTGATCAGGAATTGGGTGTCCAAGGGCCATTCTAGGTCTGCACTAAATTAGGGAAATACTATGAGGCCATATAGTTGAGCCTTGACGAGGATGTTGAGAGTATACGTGGGGAGATTGTCACAAACCAAGATTTGAGGCCTCAGATAAAATGATCTTAAAAGGAATGATTAGACTACTCATATCACCAAGGTGAACCTCCTTTTCAAGGATCCCGTCAGTAAAGCAACTCTATGGTTAAGCATTCCTAGCCCAGAGTAGTACTAGGATGTGTGCCCAGTTGGGAAGTTTATCCTATCTTACGTGTGAGTGAGGAGGAAGTGTGTAATTAAGGCATATGGTGGTGTATGAGGCCAGTTGTCATTCCTGAAACTCTACTAGAGCCTTCGGAAGTGGGCCCGAGCGTTACAGAGCACATATAGGAAAATCACATAAAAACTATGCCACATCAACTAGACATCAACAAGAATGACAATTAGTATGTTGTTCAATAAGATCAAGTTTCTAGCAATGAATGTTCTCCCTTTTCTCAATTTGTGGATCTTCATTGTTTCATTAATCATGCTATATGTTTCTGTAGTAGCCCAAGATTAAAGGTTCCTCTATGATGTTGATTTGGTATGCCTCTTTAGCATTATTTTTGTACTAGGATAAAAGTTATTAAAGAAGCTCACATCACTTTTCTTAGTACTGTACATGGTGATATCCACTACCAACAACATATTGGACTGATGGATATCACATGTGTGTTGACCTTACTAGGATATCTCCTTTTTATAGCAATATTTATAACAACTTCATGGAAGGCCTCTACATATTATGCAACCACTAAAAAAATCATAAACATGATGCAGCATGTGAGGATAAACATAACAATGTCCTTCCCTTTACCTTTAGTATATATGGGATGCAAGTTGTTGACTCAATATCTCACCTAGAATATATTCAACATATGACCAATAGATATATTATGGTGTCATAATCAATTTTTTCCAATTTTGTATTTATACTTGTAGGTTCTATAATAGAAAAAGGATTAATAGCTCAACTTGCATCCCATGCCTTTGCGAAGGCATTTATGTAATGTTGGACATATTTATTTCACTTTCATCTCAAGATTTACAATGAACCACTCAAAGGATCTCATCTTGGGAGATCCCTTTCGAAAGGTCAAAACTATATCATACTTTAGGGACCAAGTAAACAACACATTTACCTCTACACTTAAACAAAACTCCATATAATATGTTCTTGACAATAATGATAGGATACTAGAAACACAAAAGAATTTGGAACAATTTGACAAGAATGGAGCAATGGCACGTGTGCCAAGAGCTATAGACCAAAATATGTAAGTGATTAGAAAGAAAATTAATGGAAGTAAAAATGTGGTAAGAGGTAAAGAATTATTGGTGGAACAAGGTTATAATCAATAACAAGGTATAATTATTTATTAAACTTATATAGGAGTAGAAAGGTTAGTATTTATTAGTATGTTACTTACCTTTTTCATTATAATTTCTTATTTATCAAATAGGATGTATTATATTTCAGAGATGGAGCATAAAATATGTGTGGATCTACCTCCTAGAATTAAAAATTATAAGTTTCCTAACCATTTTTATGTTGCAAAAATCTTAATATGGTCCAAACAAATCCACACTATTGGATCAAGAAACTTAGAATTTTTTTGTTATATGAAAATTATAGGTTTGGGAAATTTGATTCTAATATCCTAAAAAATGAAATTAGAGTTATTTTGTTTTCTTATATTTATGTTGGTGGTATTATATCCAGTGCTACAAACCTCTCCCTTTGCAAGGATATAGATCTATACTATACAAAAGATTTGAAATCAGCATGATGAAAGAGCTTAACTTATTCTAAGAATTCATATCATGTAAACACTAATTTAAACTCCAATAGTAAAGGAAGTACATAAAAGGAGGAAAGGTAGTAGCTCAGTGGTGAATGAATAGGTTCCCTGATGAAGGGACCCAGGTTTGAACCTACATATCTGCACCTCAAAATGAAAATGAACCCACCATGTAGGATTTCCCACTGTATTAGTCCAAATTGTTCATCCCAATGTGTGAGTAAATCTGAGTTAAATGATAGGGTGGGATCACCAAAGTGGTTCCTCATTGTTTGTAGTTCCCATATCGTTTAGAAAAATAGAAACAAACTTATTAAATTCTACGTGGATGGATAATTGCAAGCCAAAATTATACCCTCTTTGCAAAACAATGCATCATCTGGTAAATATTTGTGTGAAGACATATAGAGGTATGATCTAAGTTTGCTTTATCACCTAGAAATGGACTAGATATCATGTTTCATGTAGTCTTTTATGACAGCTTCAATATTACTTGAAATGTCTCGTCTTATAGAATGTAAGAAAAAAAAGTGCACCAAAGCAAAACCCCCACTCTGGTCTATGGTAACCCAATCCAAATGATTTTACATGATTGTTTATCATTGTAATGGCCCTCCAAGGACATACATAATAGCATAAGCAAACCCTATGTTGTCCATAACATGGGTCACTTGGCTTGGAGGAACATTACAAAACATGATATACAATAGCAACAAGATAAATGAAACATCATGCATTTATTAGAAATATTGATTCATACATAGTTCTTTGAAATATACAACTAATAGCATCAACTATCTCATCCTTGAACTAAAATCTAATACATGAAAGGTGGAAAAAATCTAGGGCATAAATCTTCTCAGGAACATGACATATGATCTTATAAGGTGTAGATGGCACCCCACCAAACTAAATCATGGGATCTTCTACTTTGAAGCACTCACTTCAAATACCTTTATTCCTTGATCTATGGACATCTCGTCCCACGGCCATGCAAAAACAAAGACACACATCAGTAAGTGGCACTATACATTTTATAAGAAATTGGAAATAAACATATATACTTGACTTGAGAGAAAATTTTGACATGAATTAAACTTAAGAATTCTTGATTACATGATTCTTTTAACATGAAGAATTTAGTATTAAATATATGCAACTCTCTACGATGCCCACTTAAGAGCACATGATTGCTAGGAAAGCCCATAACAACATGAATGCCCATGATTTGGCTATAAAATCCCATAATTGGTACGAATGCCCATAACGAACTATTAGGTCCATGATTTTAGAAGTAGATAAAATTGATTCAATTCCATTTATCTTAACATTAACATTGCCATAAGCATGAACTTAATCTTAAACTATAATCTTTAACATGATGGAATTTCTCCCTCTTGAAACTTGAGCTTTAAATTCATAAAGCATCAATCATTAATCATAATCTTTAATCTTAATGATCATGATTACCATAAGACATAGCATATAGAAATCATCAAGCAAGTTATATAGGAACAAGATTAGAGAATTGAACTTTGAGATTGAAAGCATAATTCATAAATCATACATAGCATACAATTCAAATGATGTACATATGTATAGTGGCATGACTCACTTACCTAGAGTAAAGCAAGTCCTAACTTGGTCTCTCTGATCTTGAGTCAAATCCTAAGTCAACCGTCTCTTGTCTTAATTAGGCTTGAAACACCTGTTCATAGTTATTAAACACCATAGATCAATACCTTGTATTGATCCTAGCTTGAATCAGGGTAGATTAGGGTTTGAGTGCATTAGAGTTAGATTTACTGATCATCATCCTTAGGTTAGGAAAAGTAGGTTAGATTAGATCATGTTAGTGACAAGTAATATTTCATTAGGGTTTCATGAGTCAAATTAGGGTTTCTAGTAAAACATTAGAATAATGACTCAAAACATGACTTGAAAAACAAAAAATTAGATTTCTCTCAGAAGATAATTTCCAACGATTATTTATTTATAATTTTCTGATCATCCTATGATTTATAGTGAATATTCAAAATCTCATCCAATTAAAAAGCAAGATAGATCCACACTAGTTGTATTATCCAACACTGGTCTGGGAGGCTGAAAAGACAGAAAATCCCATGGTGTCATGACAAAATACAAACCTTGATTAGGGTTAAATTTGAGAAAGCAACGGTTGGGATCTTTGTTCCCAAAATAATGATGGAGCAGTCTGACTTTCTAATTATACTCACAAGCCTATACATGGTTACGCCTTTCGTAGCCAGATACCAAGGTTCTAGGAACCTTCCTGAGGGCCGGACGATCTCGAAGAGCTAAAGCTCAAAACCAGCACTTGTCAGGACACAAGATGGCTCCTCCACCATGGCACCTTAGGAGAGGAAACCAGGAAAAAACCAAACGCATAGGGAGAAGAATCTGCAAGTAAAAGATCTAAAAGACTATGTCTTATCAAATTGAAGATGCACATGGTGCAAAAACTAAAGAAAGATTGTTGGGGCACCAACACATATCAGAAATTAGAAATAACTAAAAAAGGGGGATAAAAGAACCTATGCCTTGGGGATAAAATTGTGAGTCGACGATGCTTCTAGGGGACCAAAGGAACTCGGGGCCACATCTTTGGGATTCCCCACGGTCATGAGTGATGCGTCGATAAGCAGATGATATAACCAGAATGATGATCTCATGGGTACGGTGAGGGAGAGACCTCCGGGGCAAGGTGAGGGTGTGGACGGGTTCCTGATGGTTTGCTCAAGCTTTTGAGGGGGTTACATATATAGAGAAGGTTCTAGGGTGGCGTGAGTCTCCTACGGAACTCAAAACAGGGGTAGGGAAAGGTGGTGCTTGTCGATTGAGAGTTCTAGGGCATGAAACAATGTTGTGTCTAGTACTTTTGTGTTCGTTTATGTGCAAAGATTTTGGGGAACCATTGGTTTTTATTGAAGTTTTATGGAGAGAGAGTTGTGGAAGACAAAAAAGTCACACTATTGTAGAGTCCTTTGTGATAGAAACCCGGGCAGGGGAGGCATGGTTCGGGTGTTGGATGAGTCCTCAAAGACTAGGACTTAAAAGCAGTCGTCAGATATCAAAAAGGAAAACTTCAAAAATGTTGATAATCAAGAAACTAGATTAAGGTGATTAAAACCAAAGTTTTAAATTAAAAACTACACATATTTTCTCTAATTAAGTTAGGTGGTCAAATGAAGTCCTATTAGCTTCAACTTTTAACCATTAGTTAATAAAAGGGTCTAAATTCTTCCTATGTGATTAGATTTAGGTTCTGCACAAGTTTTATCCATAGTTTCCATATAGGTCATTCAACTCAATTTTAATACATTTAATTGATTAAATGAGTGGCAATTACCTTCCTTTTATGGACTTTGAGTCCAAATTGGAGATAAACATTAGTTGTCTCACATTACATATATTTTATGCACTTTTGAAAAACTTTCATGGAGGAGAGAGAAATAGAGAATTCGTAACTACTTTCCTCTTATATAAAATTCATAAAAGGTAGGAGGAAAACTACTTGGTTAAGGCATCTATTCCAAGATTATATTATCGGATTCAAAGACTTTTCTCTTTCCTTTTAATCCCTTCTTAAGCATTCTTTAAGAATAGGGGAGAGATAAAGTTAGAGGATAAATGTTAGTTTTCCTTTTATGTATAAAGGACCTCAATTAATCATCAAGGAATTAAAGGAAGCATATTTCATTTTCTTCTTAATCCAAACATTAAGCAAAAGAAAAGGGTTAAATATTTGGTTAACTTTAGAATAAAATCTAATTTTTAAATTTTATAATTGAAAATTTACAAATAACACCCTAACTTATTCTATTTAATTTTTTGGGATGTTACATATGCATCATATGTCAGATGTTTGAACATTGTAACTGTACATCTGGCACTTCCTCTTAAGAAAAAATTTAGGTTCTTCATGAAGAACGACATTGTGACTCTTTCAATGATGCATTTACATAGGTAGTTGTGTGCCTCCCCAGATATATGGGTTAAGCAAATGATCAATGCTTTTTATTTATCATTTTATGCTTGATAATGTTAGCATAATATATTTATCATATAATTGTGTTCTTCATAGTATAGATAAAAGTATAGCGGTTCACCACCACTTTCTCCATGGTCAAATAGCTAACAGTGATATCTAAGTCACTTATGTTGATGTAGAAAAAATTGGTGGATATTTTCATGAAACAATTACCTAGAGAGTAATATAACAATATTTCATCAAAATTATTACATTTTCTTGTTGTTTTACCTATATCTACCTAGAAGTGTACCTATATCTTACTTTGTTAAATTAAATTGTTATATAGCTTGAACCATTTAAACATAGATTTCATGTAGTTTTGCTTGAAAAATAGACAATGAAGATAGATATAGGTGCATCCTAAAAATATACATCAGTTGACCTTCAACTTAAATGTTTTATATGACTTGATATGGTTTTGAAATTAGTTTTAGGTTTTCCCAACTTAGAGGTTAAAGACATCTTGTAAAACTTACTTAATGGCCTGGTGTGGCACAATACTAAATGCACTAACTAAACATACGCAAAAATTTCCAATTGATAATATAAAATAGTGCCCATAGGAATGTTAACCACATACGATACAAAATATATTCAGTCAAACACAATGTAAAAAAATTGATAATCTATGCCATCACCTGACTAGTTTTAATAAATTGTTCATTTAGTGAGATTAAGCCATCTTTTTATTTGTTGGATGTTTTTTTAGCAAAAAAAAACTCTTTGAAGTGGTGATCTTTTAATCTAACAAAGCCCTAGAACTTGAAATCCCTATCCTCTACGAATCCTTGCACCATATCTTCACAAGATCAACCCTTTTACATCTAATCCTAATATCTACCCTGAACCTCTTCCACCTTCAAAACTCTTCCTAACCCCAAATCTTCATCATCTTTAAGAGGATAAAGAATTAAACATGTTTCAATTCCCATGATACTGGCCCTTCCTCCTCATTTACCATATAATCTTAGGGAGGCACTTAAGTAACCGAGAAGTAGTGAAATAATGTAAAGAGATCTCCCAAGAACACAACACTAAAGCCAAAAGTTCAATAGTTGTCCAAAGAATATAAAACAAACATTCACAAAATGTAGAACGGTGCTGATTCCATGCGAAATCTTCAACCATCTGATGTTAGATTTCCAATTATGACCCATGTTTCATGCATGAGATAACATGTCAAACCCCAATTTATATAATCTCATTCTAGACCACATGATAAGGATTGGAGGTGATCCAACAAGCTAACTCAAAATCTTTTGAACCTTTTCCATTCTTATATTTTCAAATTAGAGCACACCGATAAGATTTTTTTAATATACTATAAATTTTATGTAAACCCAAATATTTTTCTTATATATCACTTGGCACTACAACATGTTTGGATACAAGAAGCATATAATTGAAATTATAATACATAGGAGAAACCAGATATCCTTAACACATAACTAGTAAAACTCTTTCATTTAAACACTAGAGCACATAGAGTAGATAGGGATCGAGACCTACAAACTCTATATTAAATACTCTTTCAATAACCTTGGGCTGCAGGACCCTTCTATAGTGTTTCTATCACCATAATTACCACATTCACTAAAACATTTGTTTAATAGAGTGTGAGAAATTAGCATAGTGAATGAAAATTCACTGATTAGCCAAGATAATCCAGATATGATTAATCTACTTGATAAAATAGATCAAATAAATACATGGTAGTTAAATGTTGTATTAAATAGAAAAATGATGTGAATCGTGCAACATGTTGTGATACTAATAATAACTACAACTACTAAATTATTAGACGTTATTGCCTAATCTAATGTTAATTTTATTCATGTCTTGAACCCGTATGAAGTGTTCAAAAATATGTCAAAGTAGTACATGTACAAGACATACAACTGGCATTGGATTTTAAGTCTTCTTAACTAGATTTTGGTTAGTAATAGGGCTCACCACATCTGGCCTAGTTAGATATATCAATTCACCAGATAAAATAAACTCCTCCTCTAAAATTGAGTATGCCTGAGGAGAATCAAAGAGCTTTGGCTATATGTCCCCACAGCATTGGATCCACAAAGGCTGATATATTAAGCAGTAATTGAACTGAGTACTACTAGGATCACTTGTTAGTGTTCATTACCTAACTGTAACTATACCTAGACTTGGAACCATCAAGATATTTGATTATTGTTGAGTAGTATTCGGTATCATCAGTATCATTTCTTCATGTTGGACACTCATACTATCAACTAATAGGTTATCCTCATTGGGCTTATGCCTCATGCCCCACCAACACGTTATGATTGCCTTTTCTAGTTGTTTCTAGTGGGTAAATTGTTTCCTTCATTACGGCATAGACCTTCATGTGGAATTATGGTGTTCAAGTCATATTATGTTTAATTGATTCTTTAGTGTTATTTTACAATGAACTACTAAAATTTTAATCATAATCATATAAGTAAATGATTCTAAAATCTTTCTATATAATGTATTTTCATTTTGATATTCAAAATTATGATGTATAGTATATGTCTTGAACTCACTAACATATATAGAAGAATATTTATTCTCAATGAACCAGTGAGGTTAATAATGTATATTAATTTTTAAATAGTCTATACATTTTTGAAACACTAAAAAGATATATATTGAACTATTGAAATTTCATATGGTACCCTACTTAGAATAAGTTGATCATTTAATATATTCTTAGTGTTGTTTATTGTAACTAAACAATTGATTTCCAATGCTACATATTACTTGAGGTGAATAAATCGAGCATATCTAGAAATATTGGAATGTTTCTATGAAATTATCAACTTAAACTCATACTATTAGAAAACAAAGCTACTATTTTCTTTTTGGAATTTAAATAGAATTGTCAGCCTATGAATCGACTTTTTTGGGTTAAAATCTATATTGCAATAAATCAAAAGTCATAGTTTTTTTTGTGAACACTCAGGTATACTATTGACTCAAGATATTCATATCTCATAATTTTATGAATTTGAAATATATTCATCTTGAAGCCAAATGCATTCAGAAACTATCATTATTCAACCGATCTTTTAGATATATGAATCCAATCATATTGTCACTATAGCATTGACATGGAAAAATGAACATGCTTAATATTTTTTGTTCCATTTTGATTTCTATAAAATCTCCAGTAACTATTGGTTTTTCACTTACCTTAGTTTGATTTTTTCTATTGTGATCAAATTCAAGCTAAATCAACCCAGATTTGAAATTAAAAGGCCCCTTATTTCCCTTTTCCAAGCACCATGCAACATCTTGAATGTAGGATTCATCTACGGGGGTAAGGAGGAACAATACATGAATCAACATCTACATCTTATTTTTTCCATGAAAGAGGTAGATAAGGGAAGAAAAAATAACAACAAATTGTTTACCTCAATCATTTCTAGTTTGGGCGTTCAGTTATTGTTATATTCTTGACTCTTTCTTATTCCACCATAAAACCTCTTTGTCAAGCATCAGAACTTGCATTTAGGTTTTGCAATTGGTAATTGTCATTATTAGGAAGATACATTTCAAATCTCAATCAATTTCGTCAAGTAAATATCAAGATATTAGTATTTTTGGGATTGGTTGTCCTAGTGATAGTGTTGTTGGTGGTTGAAGCATTTCCATTAGTCAAAGCATCTACATTGGTTGATTCACATGCTCCAATTGATGATTCTGAATTATTCAATGCAGCTACATCCGTCGAATTGATTGTACATGTATTATAAAAAATGTGATAGCTTGCTTATTTGAACTTTCATTGCAACCATCTTTTTATATTGGGTTTTAAATTTCAATTTATATCAACATTCACTAAATTTCTATAAACTAAAATATTACAATGTTATTAATCAATTTGTAAATTTAGTGTGAGGTTGGAAGGTTTATTCCAACAAGAATGTGCAAATTTGATGTATTTTACCTACTTTCTAGCATAAATGTTAAAATAGTTGACATATATTTTTTACTTAGATAATTTGAAATAGGGATAAAATCAATAATTAAATAAACTATATATGAAAAATAATTGGTAGAGTAATAGACTAAGATTGGTTTCTGTGTTCATAAAATATATAAACTAAGCTCAGGGTTTCTATAACCATATCATTATCAATTAACATAAAATACTATGTTAGATTTGTCTTAAGTTTTTCATCATTCCCAAAGGATAAAAAATCAATTTGATCCATGTGGGAGAAGCAATAAAAGGATGAACACAATGATTTTTGTTGCATATTAGAGTCGAAGATTGAATATTTGATCTAATTATCAATAAGATAATGATGTATCCTATGTGTAATCAAAAATAAAAAATTCATGTTTATGCTAGGTAAATGTTAGATGACATGCACTAGGCTCATAAGATAAGGTTCGACATACATATTTGTCACCCTTACTCCACCAAAACACACACAATCAACAACAAAGGGGGAATGATTGGAAACTACTAGTGGGGTGTATATTGTAAGGTTTATGATAACTCAGAAGGATAAATATGTAGAGAGAGAAAATGTTTACAATTATGTCAATACTATGATAGATAATGCAACTTTTCTAGGAACAACCATGCCCAGAAAGAAAAGGCTTGAATTATTTTGGAAATGTCATGCTTCCTAGATAATTTATACCATGTATGTATACATATTTTGAGTAATTTTAGAATGAATTATATATGAAAATATATAAATCTTATATAGAAAACAAACATCTATTGATTATAATTTTGTTATGTGGTGCAAGCTAAGTGTAAGAAATTGTACAATACTATTTGGCCAAGAATTTGCACAGAGTCTTATATAATAAGTGTTTGTAGAAAGAGGTTGTGGGATCAATATCGCTTAGCTACATTTATAAATCAAGGGATGCATTCACATATTTCACCAAAATGTATATATTACTCATTTGAGCTGTCATTGCAACCATTATTTTTGTATTGGATTTGTATTGTAAATTTATACCAATATTCACTACATTTCTATGAACTAAGAATTTAGAATAACTTACTTAATCAATTAATTTTTTTTGAGGTTCAAAAGTTTTTTACCAACAAGAATGTGAAAATGTTTTCTATATTATTTTTACCAACTTATCTAGCGTAAATTTAATATATAGTTGAAAGATGCATTTTACTTAGATAATTTGAAAATGGGGATAATATAACTAACTACATAAACCTATATTATGAAAATTTGTTGGTAGATTTATAGTCTAATATTAGGGTCCCCATAACCCTAGAAGTTGTATACTAAGATTAGGAGCTCTATAACCCTAGAATTATCAATTAAGATAGACTAATAAGTTGCATTTGTCTTTAGCTTTCCATTATTTTGAGTGTATAAAAAATCAATTTGATTAATCTGGAAGAAGCAAAAAGGATGAAGACTATGATTTTGGTGGCATATTATAGTTGATTATTGAAGATTGGATCAAATTATGAATGAACCAATGGTTTAGTGTACATATAATAGAAAATGGAAAATTCATGTTTTCACCAAGTAGACTGTGGATGACATCCTCTAGGCCCATAAAGTAAGGTTCAATAGATGTATTTGTGTCACCCTTACTCCACCAAAACTCACACAATCAACAATTAAGGGAGATTAATTGGAAACTACCCATGGGATGTATATTGACCTTATAAAGTCCCTGGTAACTCAAAAGGAAAAATTAATTACAGAGAAAAAATGGTTACAAAACTTCAATGATATGACAGACAATGGAGCTCTTCTAGGCACAATTATGTCAACAAAGAAAAAACTTTAACTATATGGGATAAGGTAATGCTTCCTAGATAATGAAAACCATGTACATGTACATATTTTTATTTGATTACTCTTTAGGACGAATAGTTTATGTCAATTTCATTTTAACAACACAAACATATTGATTAGAAAGCTATTATGTGGTGAAAACACTAAATAGGAGAAATTTAGAATACTATTTGGTCAAGAACTTACACATAGTCTTATAGAATAATTGTTTTGTAGAGAGGGGTTGTGGTATCAATAGAAATTAGTTATATTTCTAACGAGGAGATGCAATTATATATTCTAAACCCAAAATGTAGTGTATTTCACTTCAAATCATAGATAAAGGAATATATAAATTCATATATTATAATGATTAATAATATTATTATTGTTATGGAAATCCACCAATACACTAGAATATTAGGTATCAGTTCCACATTCTTGCCTAGCGTACCAAATTATTTGTATATGTTACATATATTCCATATATATGTACAATTTGGCATAGGCATTTCTTCCTAGTTTCCCAATTAACTCATGTATCTTATTTCTAGAAAGAAATCACAAAAACCACTTTGTGGTACAACACTTCACATGGAATATAAGCATGGCATATAAAGGATACATAGCATTTTTAAATTGATACAATCTAAACCATCCCTCTACATTTTGGTTACGACTGGGAGTGAAAATCCTCATTTGAAACCAGGCCACATGGAGTATAAATGTATACCCCCTATTCATTTCCATAAATCAAAGTCAGAGATTTTTTGTTGGATCGATTGCATAAAGATATGTTGAAAATGGTGACATTGTACCAAATCACGTTGAAAGCAGTTGGTGGTGATACTTTGACACATATTGTTGAAGTCCTTAGTATAATTCAAACTCACAGAAAAAGTCATTGATGGATCAAATAAAGATCAAGAGAAGAAGATATATTAGATAATGACATCAACAACAACTTTGAGTCCAAAAAGAAACAATTAGTTGATCAATACATTTTCATATTTTCAACTTTAAATTTCTAATTATGACCCTTGATCTTGTCATGATATACAAACTAGTTTAAAACAAGTAAAAATGACCATGTACCATTTGGGACATCAAAAGTAATGAGGGATACAAATTTTTAGGTAGTTTTACCTATGCATGTGGTAACTAAGAATTTTCACAAATTGTTTTAGATAGTCATTTGGAAATTGTTAAAGAAAGTTTCATTGGTTGCTAAAATAGAAACACATGGCTTTTTAAAACTATGAAGCTAACATGGATCCCTATTTCCATTTACTATCTCTACAGACTCTAATCTAACTAAATGCATTACAAACACAAGAAATCATAAATTTGAATAAATTCTTCTCCCAATATATATATATATATATATATATATATATATATATATATATATATACATATATATATATGAAAAGGACCACGTAGGTGATAAGTATTTTTGCTAAAGGCTAATGATATTTATTGATGCTTTATCACCATTGGATGCATGAAATATATGGAAGCTTCATGTGTCACATTAAACTTCAGATCATATTGTAGATGATATTCTCTGATATAAACCCAAAATAATCTTTAATCACAGTTAAGCTTAAAATACCCCCAAATATTAGATGTTCACTTTTGAGTGTTAGCAACTTAAAGATTGTAACCTCACTAAGGAACATAAGTATTAAATTTCCTTCTTAGTCCCTACTCGAATACGTTCCATCTTGTTTTGTTATCTTATAATTCTCAATGGATACACAATCACTTTGATTTACATGGAAGAATCATGAAAGAATGAACACAATAATATTTGTGGCATATTGGATTTTAAGATTGAAGATTGCCATTAATTATGAATAGGCCAATGGTTTAAAGTACATATAATAAAATACGCAAACTCCATTTTTTTGACCAAGTAAAATTGGGAAGAAATGTCTAGGCCCATTAGAAAAGGTTCAGTTTATGGTGTCCTTATTCCATGAAAAAACACAAAATTAACAATGAAGTGATAAGCCTTTGTGAAGTATATTGACCTTTGTAGATCCTAGTTAGCTTAAAAATAGAACTATACAGACAAAATTCTCACAAAAGTTGAGTGTTATGACATTAAATGAAACTTTCAAGGCAACCATGTCAAACAAAATCTTAAATTGTTTAGGATAAGGCATTGTTTCCTAGATATCTAAAACCATATATATATATATATATATATATATATATATATATATATATGCTAAAATGCACTTGAGTGTATAGATCAACCATACACCCCAATGGTGTTTGTCTATCTAGACCATATTTTTCCAAAATCTAATGAATTGATCTTCATGGTTATAACAATAATAGGCCATATATAAATTTTGAGCTCATTTGGATGAGTGTAAGTCACTCATTTAAGGACAAAAAATCAACGCAGAAAACTAATCAAAAATGCATGATTTTTTCTCCTTTAGATGCACGACCTATAAGTGTCCAAGTGAGCTAAAATTATTATACAGTATGTTCTTAAGGTCACTAACAAGATCAATGGTTTAGATTTTTCAAAAAGTTACTGCATCTTTAAAAATGACTAAGGTATATAGTGCCTCCGGTACACTTTAGTGTACACTAGCTTGATTCTCTCTCTCTCTCTCTCTCTCTATATATATATATATATATATATATATATATATATATATATATATATATATATATATATATGGTAACAATCCAGTGAGAAACATATCTTGATGAGAGCATGAGAGGCATTTGAATAACTCTCCACATAGATCGGTTTTTCATTATCCAACTATATACATTATAAGTATCCCTTAATATTTACCTTCCTATAAAATTTCATCACCATCTGATTTGTAGATCATTCACAGCAGCATAATACTTTTCAATACTCTATATTGAATTTTAGGTTGACCGTTATATGTTAAAAGTGTATATTATATGTATGAACATGTAAACCATGTCTGATTGCAATGATTTTTTTGTGAGAATGTAAATAAAATGATGCTTTCTCAATCTATTTGTTTGGATTTTAAAAAACAATTCCAAATTTGTAGTTATTCATATACCTATCATGCTCTCACCGTAGAATGTTTCTCACTGGATCGCTACCCTATATGTATGTATGTATATATGTATATATGTATGTATGTATGGGATGGGATTAAGAGAGAAAGATTTCTCTCTCCCTCTCCCATAACCCATGGCGGAGGCTGGACGCCCGAGAGGGTGATAAATCAAGAGATGCTTCTCCGTGTGGTTTCAAACTCGGGTCCCTTCATTGGGGACCAGCAGAATTCGCCAACCGGGCTATTCCCTTGCCGGCGTATGTATGTATGTATGTATCTATGTATGTATGTATGTATCTATGTATGTATGTATATATATATATATATGTGTGTGTGTGTGTGTGTGTGTGTGTGCGCGCGCGCGAGCGCGCAAGCATGTCTGTGTGGTGAGATATTTATAGGAAAAATATTATCAAATTTATTTTGGAAATGAACTCATATTGAAAACTTGTTATGTGGTGCAAATAAGTAGGAGAAACTATATAATACTAATGGGGTAGAGTAAATTTTCTCTTTCTAAGAATTGATATTTGAGCTTTGTAAATTATGTGATTTCTAAGAAAGAGGTTTGGAATTAATGTCAACTAACTAATTTTGTAATCCATGGGACAAGACATTATAAACAAACGTAATGTGCAGGTTGTTTTCAATCATTGATAAAAGAGTTTATATTATATCAATAGTTAACAATGGTAAATTATTATGGAAATCCGCCAAGACTCTCTGAACATCAACATATTAGCTACAAATTACATCACAGTGCATATTGTTTCATATTTTATGTGTATATTATATATTGTATATTTTGTATGGTACATAAGCTCGACAAAGAAGTTTTTAAAATTTGATACAATCTTTATCGGGATCTGCTCCTTTGATTGAATTGGGTTCCATACATATGAAAGATGTTCGCCCCCCTCTTTCTTTGATCATGATAATTGTTAGGTCAAGCACGCCTACATGTGTCAAAGGTGGTGACATTCTGCCAAATCATGTTCAAAGAAACATGTGATTTTTTAATGAATATGTCAATTTTTTTGGTTGAAACCAACCTCATAGAAAATGCAAGTGATGCATCAAATAAGGACCCACACCCAGTGTATCAACAACTCTAAGCTTAAAAAATGGGTTAGAGATTTTTCCACGTCTTTACATGTATCACGGTTCCACTGATAGCACGCCTTGTATGCTACATTTTCGGAGCAACTTTCACTTATAGTATTCACCTTCAAGGATCTTGCTAATGGAAACATGTTGGTATAGTGGTTAGTGGCATATAGATAGAATATATAAAAAGATTTATTAGCAGTGTCAACAAGGAGTGGGCATAGGGGATTTTCTATATTGTGAAGTGTAGGTTCCCCAACCTCTATATACATGTGTGTATATAACAAATAGGGCATACTATATATTACATGCATTTATTTAAATTACAATTAAGATATACTATATAATCTATATTGCATGCATAGGTATATTCAGTGTATGTGTTTTGTTTGTAAAGCTTGATATTTAGTGTGTGTGTGTGTTCTATCTGAAAATATTGAAGATTGGCATTAATTATGAATAGACCAATCATTTGGTGTACATATAATAAAATATGAAATTTTTGTATTTTTTATCAAGTAAAATCGGGAAGAAATGTGCTAGGCCTGTCAAATAAGGTTCAAAATATCTAGTATGCCATCCTTATTCCTCCAAAACACACACAATTAACAATAAAAGGATAAGTATTGGAAAATTCGAAAGTGAAGTATATGGACCTTGTAAGATCCTAGTTAATGTAAAAAAGAAAACTTGCATATAAATTTAGGCATAACCATGTCAGAAAGAGAAAAATCTCACACTATTTGGGATAAGATCATGCTTCCAAGTTAATTAAAACAATATATATAGATATATATATATGTACATATATACACTTTATTTTTACACCACACTCGTATTATATATATATATATATATATATATATTGAAACACACTCCTATTGATTAGAAACTTATTATGTGGTGCAAACACTATGTAGGAGAAACTATACAATATTACTGGGGTGGAATAATCTTTTTCTTGCTACGAATTGGCATTTGGGTCTTGTAAAATATGTTGTTTTTCGGATCAATCTCGAATAACTAATTAGTAATCGAAGGGACATGTTATGAAATATATATAACTTGAAATGTTGTTTGTTTGCATCCTTGAAAGAGGAGTTTATATCACATTTATGGCTAATATTGATTAATATTTTTATGACAACTTATTAAGGAATCTACCAAGACTCTTTGTCAACATATTAGCTGCAAATTACATGTTAGTGAACAATATATATATATATATATATGGCGTTCATTCGTTGCCCGTGCGGGTAACTTGGATTTTTGCTACCCTGCAGCCAAAAAAGTAAGTATGCTGTCAAAAAAGTAACTATGGTGGCCAAACAAGTAACTCTGCTGGCCAAAAAAGTAACTCTGTACAAAATATATAGCAGATATATATAAGGACGGGTTTTTTGATTTTGGAGGGGCAAATGATATTATTTTTGGCCAAAATTTTTTGGAGATCTAGACAAAATAGTCCTCTAAAATTGTGAAAAAAAATTGAAAAAAAGTTATGGGAAGGGTGGGCGGGTAGCTACCCGCGCGGGTAATAAAGATGGGACCATATATATATATATATATATATATATATATATATATATATATATATATATATATATATATATATATATATATATATATATATATATATATGTATATATATATATACATACATACCTACATATATATATATATATATATATATATATATATATATAACTTCCATGGCGGAGGCCGAATGCCCGGAAGGGTTGTAAATCAAGATGACAACCGGGATTCAAATCTAGGTCCATTTGTTAGGGGACACCATTCTTGACCACTTGAGCCACTCCGTGTGTGTGTGTGTGTGTGTGTGTGTGTGTGTGTGTGTGTGTGTGTGTATATATATATATATATCCAAATTAGGTAAATATATTCTGACGTCCCCCCTACAACTGTAGGAGGTCAAGAGTTACATATAGCCCCATGCTCACTATACAACGTGTACGTGAACAACTCACACAACTAGCAAAGACGTAGCCTCTTTTTTACATTTTTACAGATTTTTGCAGCAATAGTACTCACACTACTATCTAGACCTCCATGCTTGCAAGCATTCCTCTCATTCTAGATGTGGAAGCACAGAGCAGCAAATAGAAGTATCTTTTTCTCCTCATTGGTGCAGCGTTTGACCATCTTCTTTATGTCTTCATTCATCTCTATTCGTAGTTGGAACTCCTTGCAAGCTTTCTCACATAAAGTCTTCGTGAAAGTGAAGCCACCAAACAAGTGGTTGTGGGTTTCTTCCTTCTCTTTACATAAGTAACAAGTGACAACAATATTGTTGTTCCACTCATGTATTTTGTCCAAAGTCACTAAGGCTCCATGTAAAATTTTGAAAACACATGTGGACCATTTAGGAACATGCTTACCATCCCATATCAATGCCATAATTTCATCCTTTTCATCCCTTGTCCTCGTGATCTCCCACAGATCGGCTTTTGGATTTAACATATGCCACTCACCAGCATGATTCAGAACAAAAAGATGATTGACCTACGGCCATAGGCTCCTCATCATCTAAATAGTGTGTGATATGTCTTCTCTGGTACGTGGCTGGAAATCCAGCCCTTATGGGTATCTATCTCTCATCCATATTCCCCATATGAAGCCACCTGTTTGGTTCAAGATAATTCTCTTTAATGTCCCCCATATAGCAATGTCTCTTGGAGTTTTCAGCTGCAAACCGCCTTCAACTTTGGGTAAGGCCAGCCTAGCATAGCGCATGGGATGGTACTCACCCGCCCAGATGAAGTTTGAGATTTTCATCTCCATCCTGTCAAGCACAACACCTGGTATCTCACCTTGTTGCACCCAAAAGATAAGAAGGCCCTCTATAGCTACTCTGAAAAGGGTAGCTCGGCCCACCATGGATGTCTTCTGTGTAGGCCATCTCGCTATCATCTCATCCAATCTATCAATACATTCAGCAAAGTCTTTGACTTGTAGATTGCCCCTAGCAAGCGGTAAGCCCAAATATTTAGTTAGGAATTTGCCCAGCTCCATACCCATGGCTTCTTGTAGTCTGTCTTCCATGTGGTGATAGTTCTTTGACAGATAGAGTTGAGTCTTATTTGCATTAATTCGTAGCCCCGTCTGCTCCCTAAATTCTCCAAGATTTTTTTTCAACTCCAGTAACATATCAACTTTAGCCTCAAGGAACAACAGTACATCATCCGCAAAAATAAGATGGCTCATTACCTTCATACCATGGACCGTGTAGGCTTTGATCACTTTTGCATCTTCAGCTTCTTTCAGCTTCCTTGTGAAGTATTCCATGACAATGGTAAAGAGGAGCGGTGAAAGAGGATCACCTTGCCGTAGGCCATTGCTACCTTTGAACATACCAGCTGATGTGCCATTCACAAGCACTGAGAAACTTGTTGTACTAACACATTGTTGCATGCATTGTATCCATGTTTCAGAGAAGCCCATTTGTTGCATGATCCACCACAGTTTTCCCCATCTTACACTGTCATAAGCCTTTGAGATGTCAAGCCTTAAACAGGCCTTTCTGCTCCCTCTCATCACATTGAAATCAGCTAGGAACTCGTCAGCAAGAAGGGCACAATCACTAATACTCCTGCCAGTAATGAAAACTCCTTGGTTTTTAGAAATAAGAAAAGGAAGGACCATCTTCAGCCTTGTGGCTAGAATTTTTTCTATGATCTTATATTGAATAGAGCAGCACGCAATAGGTCTGAAATCAGCAAGAGAGGTCGTAATCTTCTTCTTTGGAATGAGGACCAGGAAAGCATGATTAACTTGTCTAACCATATTACCTCCATCAAGAAACCATCTCACATATTTCACTAGATCTTCTTTGATTGTGTCCCAAGCCATCCTATAAAAGAAAGCATTGAATCTATCTAACCCAGGGGATTTGTTGCAGCCTATACTCCATAAGGCATCTTTAACTTCTTGTTCAGTAGCCTCCCTTGTAATAATGTTGTTGTGGGTGCTAGAGAGTTTGAACTTCCAGTCTATGTCTTCCTCCTCCCTATCTTCAAAACTTTTGTTGTAAAGCTCATTGTAGAACTGCATGGCTTGGTCTTCAATGTATTCTTGTTTATTAACCACCTTCCTATCTTTATCAATCAACTCACATATAATATTAGATGCCTCCCTTCTTCTAACTGCCGTGTGGTAGATCTTAGCATTTCTGTCACCATCCTCCATCTATTTCTCCCTACTTCTTTGCTAGTAGAATTTCTCCTCGGCCTTTTTTAAATCAGCAAGCATATGTCTTAACTCTTGGTTCTTCTTAATTAATTCCCCATTGAGCAGATCAGCCATCAGGAGCTTCCTCACCTCGCTACATTCCTTCTTTGTTTCCACGATTAGATTGGGAATATTCACCTTCTCCTTTGCCCATTTTTTCAGCGTTTCTTTTAGTAGTGACAACTTTTTAGCAAATACAAACATGGGGTTCCCATGTATGTGTGTACCCCATACCTCCTTAAGTATATCATCAAAGCCCTTCCACTCTGCCCAATAGTTGAGAAATCTGAAAGGTCTTTGTTTTTGTTTTTTCTCTATGATCTGCATGAGAAGAGGAGCATGATCACTTAGCTCAGATCCACCTGCCTTCACCTATACATTAGGAAATATCTTTAACCATTATTCATTAACTAGGGTTTCTATCCAATTTGCTAGCTATATTGTCTTTCGGGTCTTGTTCATTATTGCACGTGAAAAGATCACCACCTGTCATGGGTAGTTCCATCAGCTCCGCTTTATCAATGGCTCTATTAAAGCATCATTCATAGCTCGTAGCATAGGTCTGCCTCCAATCTTCTCACCCTATAATCTGACATTGTTGAAATCGCCAATCACCATCCAAGGTGTCGTCATCTACGTAGAAATCAAGGATAGATCATGATATAGTTCTTTCCTTCTCTTTGCATCATTATGAGTGTATACTACTGTCAGGCACATATGCAATCATGCTGCGTTCCTACACTCTAGAGTGATATGTTGATCAGACATCATCTTCACAGTCATCTGCCATGTGTTAGGCTTCCATGCCACAAACACCCTAGCCAACTCAGAATGTTGGAGGTTGGATACATGTCCCCAACCTTGTGGAAATAGGTAACCAATGCTTAGTTTATTATTCTCATTTATCTTAGTTTCAACCAGTGCCACAATAAATGATCCACTAGCACCAATCCAATCACAGATTTCTTTCTTTTTGTTTATGTTGCACCCCACTTTAATGTTCCACATGAGTATGGACATATTAAAGGTTTTTGTTTTCCCGAGTACACCTGGGATGCTCCATCTTCTTGTTTCCTTCTTTCTTCTTCTTCGGTGCAACCTGTACAGATTCTTCCACATTCGACTCCCTAAGGGCATCAAATCTATTGGTGGACTCAAGAATGGACCCGACTCCTTGCGACTTTGGAATCCCACTCAAGCTCTTCCTCCTGGATGTGGGTGTGAACTCCCCCTCTTCTTTCTAGCCTATGGAACTTGAGCTACCATCTTCGAACTTGTTCACAGTAGGTGGGCGTGCACTGGTTGTTCTTCTTGTAGTTGTGCACCACCATCTTCCTCGCCCACAGTCTGTGTTGTAGTTGCTTCCAGCTGCCCCTCACCAGCCCGTGGTTGTTCTTCTTGTAGTTGTGCACCACCGTCTTCATCTCCTATGGTCTACACTAAAGTTGTAGCCGGTTGACCCTCTCCAACCCGCTTAACCTTCTCGACCCAAGCGGTCTTTTGCGTAGCCTTTTCCATGGGTTTCTCTTGGTTGGTTTCCTTTCCTTTCTCCCAGGTGGCCTCCTCGCACTGTTGTGTGCCATGTCCAAAGGCCTGACACCTGCTACAGCTAACCGGGATGTAATCATACTCGATGGTCATCGGTATTGGTTGTCTGTCCTTCACATTAAGCCATACTCTTGACGGCTTCGTTCCTTCTACCTCCAATTCAACTAGAACCCTGGGGTCATCTCCTTCGAGAGACATGTCATTGACGTGCAGAACTCGACCTGCCCCCACAACGATCGTGTCGGAGGCCCTCTTCATTCAAGAACATCCAAAGGACTTCAAGGTGACCCATGTCAGTATGGTCGTGAAGGAGTCCTTTCGCAGTTCGTCTCTATGGGTGTAGTGCTTGGCGATCACAAGTTGATGATTGAATCATCAAGGCCCCATCGCCAGCAAGTCCTCCTTGTTCGTTGCCATGGAGAAGCGCACTAGGAAGATGCCCTTATCACGTGATAGGAGCTCGAAGGATCTCTTCGGCCGCCATGTCCTTTTGATCCAAGCCATGAGGTGGGGGTAAAACAGTCGCTTCCCCAAGGTGTAGACCATCATAGTGTGCTCCCATATGTTTTCCAACCTTTCCAATTCGGCTTCTTCCAAGTCGACGTGTATCTCACCTTTCTCGATTTCGGGCTTCAATAATTCTAGTTCCTTCTCCTTGTTGCTCGACGGTTGTTTTAGGATTTGGTTCTAGGCGATCCTCCATTGTCCGAGGCCATTGGCCTTGCCCGAGCCCGACAAGTTCTTCACCTCTGTCGCTGTCATTCGTTTGGCTCCTGCGGACTCCTTCTTTTTTCCTGCCATTCCAGTTTGGTGGTGGTCTTGAGGTGGTGTAGAGTAGGGGGATGGTGGGTTGTGGTGTTGGACGCCTCCGGTCGGGATGGCCGGAGATGTGGGCGCCATGCCCACGAGCTTCCCAGTGTCGCCCAGGCAATCTCCCAAGAGATCGCCCAGAGAGAAACCCTAGGTGGCGCATGGTGGAAGTTGTAACCCACTGTTGTATGTTGTATGTATGTATGTATGTATGTATGTATGTATGTATGTATGTATGTATGTATGGGATTAAGAGAGAAATATTTCTCCCTTATAATGAACCTGCCTCCCAGTAACCCCCAATTAAGGGAGACCAAGAGGTCAGAGTTGTTATCCCAATTAACAGGATCAAAGGTTCGACAAATAATCAATAATAATTATAAAATTCTACCAAAACTATACTGAAAGCTGGAATAAAATAAAACTTTGCATACCTTTTTCAAAAACTTGGATATCTACTTCTATCCCCAGTTGGAGTCTATTCTAACTAATCTTCCTTGTACTTTAATTCTTACTTTCACAATATGTCATTTTACTATTTGTTCTTTTCAACTTTGTACCTAAAACGCCAACAAACAAAACGTCAATCAACATATAGGAATATGCCGATATGTGGGGGAAACCAAAATTTCACACATATGGCAAACAATCTAAATATCACAATTAAGTTAATTAACAAGCCAATTTACGCTTTCAATATGACATTCTCCACCACTTTTGCCCTAACCCTGGCATACCCTGCTTAGGGTTTCTCTTTTGCCTATGACTTAAGGCCACCTTCTCAATCCCGAGCTTGGTGCCTGGGGTCACCTCTCATGGTTCCCATTAGTCATACAATAAAGACCACCTTCTCAATCCTGAGCTTGGTGTCTGGGGTCACCACTCATGGTGCCCATAGGTCTTCCCTCCTGGGCTTGACCTTTTGGCATCATCCATCAGGGTGGCATGTAGGTACGAGAATACACACTTATATTATTATTATGATAATCATAGTGACTTTATGATTTGTAAGTATGAACATCCAAATAGATAGGTTGCATTCAATGTGATTAATCATCCAGAAAAACTTTGGGAAACTAATGCGATTAACCATAATTAACCACATACCTGTCAGGCTGACTTGAGTGTAGAAATAATCCAACTCGGCAAGAAATCTAGTAAACAAACAAGCACACAAGCTGATCCTGAAACATGCATCCAATTTTCCTATGATTGATCAGGCCATCAAGGTCTATTAAACCTAGCTCGTTTCCTAGGGTTTCTAGTCCACTTTTAGGGTTTCCATTGCAATTAGGGTTTCACTTCATCTTCATTATTTTAAACCCTAATTTTATAAAATTACTCAGAAACCCTAATTATCTCATCTTATCTATCATAAAAGATCTTAAGATCATATTTTGACAACATGAAACCCTAATTTCATATTAACTACTCTCTTCTCCCCTTTTTCCATTATTTAGGGTTTCTAAGGATATTAACCATAATATTAAGTTTAAAACCCTAAATCTTATAATTTCATCTTCAAAACAGGTTAAGATTCATGTTTATCACTACACAAGTTAACAATGCTCGAATTAACTTATTTGCAATATTAAATCTATCCTTTATCATCATTTAGGGTTTCTAACCACAAATTAATACTTTTTCCATCAAAATTATACACTTTTGCAAAAATATACTTATTTAGGTTTTCAAAAAAAATTTATCGTATTTCTTGTATTTTTCTGATCAACTTTTATGTATAAACTTTTCTCATCGGAGTTTTCTAGCAAAAGATATAATTTTTGCAAGAAAAATCACTTTTTTGGATTTTCTAATATATTACGATTTCATCAAAAAAAACCTAGTCGTTCAATCCGTGGTCCTCTGGACCATGCGTGCCTGACTCGTGATTGAAAAGAAACAAAAAGGCACTTATGCCCTTACCTGAACAATAGAAGAGGGAGGGAAATCCGGTAATTCTCTCGGGGGTTGTCTTCAACCTCGTGTTTCTCAGTGCGTGAGCAGGTGGTCAATCCCTTGGTTGACTCCGAGATCCCAGCCACCTGTGATAGCGGAGAAGATCTAGAAAGCTCCGCCTTCCTCTGCCAAACTTGACGATGCCTTCAATTTCTCACCACGACCTTCCCTTAGTTGTCGGACCCCGGCGAGGTTGGCTAAGAAGATGGCGGTGCAAGTTAGGGTAGAAGAAGCAATTGAGAGCACGAGACCACTCTACGCAGTCCGCCGTGAAGTTTAGGCTAGTAAGTGAACATGTTGGTTCCCCCTCTCACCCTCCCCTATATATATAGGGTCAAAGGCAGGTTTGGGTGAATTGGGAACTTCCCCAATCGTCAACCAAACCCCTACAAAGTAGGGATGATTCTCATCAGACTCCTCTCCTAAATCCAAAGGAAATAAAAATGGGCCTGCACACACTCAGGATCATGAGGAAATTGAGAGGGAAAATCCCTCTGTAACTCGGCCAGAGTCCAAGTTCTTGTGGAATTGGACGATGAGCGGCAATCGTTGGATCAAGATCCAACAGCTCTCATCTCACGCGATCAACCAAAAAGGAAAATCG
Source organism: Alisma plantago-aquatica (assembly GCA_963693085.1). Lineage (NCBI taxonomy): Eukaryota > Viridiplantae > Streptophyta > Magnoliopsida > Alismatales > Alismataceae > Alisma > Alisma plantago-aquatica. The sequence continues at coordinate 569,859,326 of OY856411.1, forward strand.
TATTCCGATTTGCAAGATAATTCCATATTTTGGAGATAATTTGAGAAAATCATAACTCCTAATCCGTTGGTTATTTTTATCTCAAATTTTAAGGGAAACTCACTAAAGCCTTAATATTTCATCATTCCAATTTTGGGATTATTATCTAAAGAAATCGGGTCCTTTTTTTAGTTGCAAGTCATCACTTAAATATATATATATATATATATTTCACATATTTTCTTTTCCCTTGCTTTTAAATTAACCTCTTGGATTCCTTGGACCTCAAGAAACCTTAAAGGCACGAAATATCACCTTGCGAAATATTCCTTTGCCTTTTCCTTTTATTCTTTTATCCCTTTATTCACTTTAATTCCTTTTTCTTTTCTTTTTCTTTCTCTCTCAATTGGGCTCAATAGCCAATAAATCCCATTAAGAAAACAAACAAGGTTGTTGTAAACGAAATCCTTTTATTCAAAACAAATCATATCATTATTTGTTTAAATATATTTAATAGCAGAAATTATATTTCTCACCAAAAGAACCCAAAAATTGGGGTTGTAACATCCTTCCCCTCTTATAGGAATTTTGCCCCCAAAATTCCACCAGGCACACAAACAAACAGGATTAGCCTTTCTTATGTCCATCATGGATCTTATATGGCTTCACCCTCTCCATGGTGCTTCCTAAGAACCTTCATCATCTCATATTCTTTCATCTGAGTTCTCTCCCACCTTGGTATATTGTACCCTCATAGGTGACTTAGGACTTTTCAGCCTCTCACAAAGCTGAATAGGTTCATGGCTCAGCACATGGCTTGGGTACCTCACATAGTGCTCTAGATCGGACTCATGGAACGCATCACGTTATCTTGAGGGGTAGACTAAACATAACCATATCCACCAATCCATCTCAAATGGACCCATATATCGGGGACTCAGCTTTCTCAACGGTAGCTTAGAGGGGTCGGATTTTCACATCGCATATTCTCCCACAGTGAACTGCATGTCAGTCTGCTTTGCATCAGCTCATGACTCATGTCGTCCCTGGGTTTTCTCAACCATTGCATGAACAAAGCAACTTCATCTGCACACACTACGGTCTTTTTCTAACCTTTACGAGGTCCCTTCACCAACATCTTCTTAATGAAGTGGTGACCGACACAACCTCCCTTACAGAGCTTCTTTACCTCCCGATACTGGCTATGGTGGTTATCATCACATCTTACATAGGACAAAAACTGTCTCCATGTATCACCCTGAATGAGCACACACACTCTCATCAGACCCTCTAGTCTGGATCATACTAACCATTAGTTAGGGGTGATAAACTGTACTAATATCGAGTTCTTCATGTATCTACTTCCACCGCATGGAAGTGAATCTTTAAGTTATACTCAAGAACTTTTGAACTCACATCATGGTGTAGTTGAAACATCTCTTTCTCATATGTAGTTCAACCAAATTTGTCCCTTGATAGTGATATCAAGGTTACTTTCCATGGAAAACTGGTCTCGAACCCACTTGGGTCACCACACAATCCTTGGTCATCTTCTCTAGGTCTGTAGGGTGTTGGCACTTTTGGGGTTATCCCTCTTCCCTTATGCATACAGATAGTTCCCTCCTCATATGCCCTTTGGGTCCCATGAGTTCATGAAGGTGATCAATCTCCTAACGCATGGCCCTCAGACAATGATAGTTGTTACCTCCCGACCCTTTGGTCATGTGCAACTAGGGAATTAGGTAACTCCTACTTCCATCGGTCTTATCCCTACCTGACCTTAGGATAGACTTAGGATTCTAACATAGTACATGTACAACTTAGAACCTTACCCAAGTCTCCATCATCTCTCTCTGCATTCAAAGGACTGACTTTCATCCTTTCATAAGGGTCATGGCGACCTGCCTACCTTGGCCAGGCCCCATACCGCTTACCTCCATGGTAACACATCCACATGCACTTAGAGATGGTTATCTATGGGTCTACATGTTCATTCTCTTACCATTTACCCTTCACTTATCTTCTCAAGATTCTATTAGACCTCTTTAGGTTACCTCAAAACCAACAAAACTGGTATACACCCTACAAAAGGGTCCCTCTCCCATGATGGGAAGAAACTACATCTTGATAACAAAGGTCACAAACGTCCTTATGTCTAGGTTTTACATCCACATGAGCATGCTTAGCCCTAGCAAGCTACTAAGGCATAAGAAGACCACCTACTAAACCATGCTAGGTCATACTTGTTCTCATCCCTCAACATTGGACCAAGATCACACCTGCCCATGTCACCAACTTTGATGTGAGGGGTTCATCAAACATACCTTACACTTAAGGCGTTCCCCTCTCCTCTAAACATGAGGAGTGTCATTCTCAAATCTATAGAAACTCAAATCTCTTCATGATCATTAGGTACACCACTTCCCCTCTTAGGCTCTAGGAACCCTAGGTTCACTTTTCTGATGTCCAACTATATGCTCAACCTTCTAACCACGAAACAAACACGTACAAGGTATGACATGCACCTCCTATTATCCTTCTACTCTAGTAACACCTCAAAGTTGATTCCTCCTTAAGGACAACCAACTAGGTATAAGGCCTCACAACTTGTTACTAAACCTTTTCAAGGTCTAAGGAACTCTTCTTCCTAACCCTAAAAGGCTAAACACCTATACCATAGGCACATAGATACTAGCAGCCCTATCCTCTCTCTAGGGTTTGGTTCCTCTAAAGGCAACCAAGATACCATCAACCTCCAGGGATCATACATGAGGCAACCACAACCATCCTTATAGGTTGCATCATCCTCAACTTCTCAGGGTTTCTCCTAGCCCAGAGTCTAAACTTCCAATCTTCTAGCTCGGGCCCTGCTCTCTCTCTCTAGGGCTTAACCCTACAAAAACCTTACTACTGGAGGTCCTCTCTCTAAGGTGGATAAAGCTCACAAGCGTACACCTACATGAGAGAAACCTATGTTCACCCAAGATTATCCAAAACTCTTCATGCTTATCTCATAAGCTATCCAACATACTCTCTTGGCTAGGGTTTTAGCCTACTGTCAGCCCTACTGACGTATTTTGGGTGCATACTATGCCACATGCTCATAAGAGCCCATAGGGTCTCTATAGGTTCTTCACTAACCTCATCATTGAAGTAGCTAACCTTCACTCTAACATGCACGACCCTTCCCAGGGTTGGGTCGCCAAAGGTACTAGGTCATCCAACCTCACATGGCTGATATCGTCATGGGCATCAAAAAGCATGTCCACCCGCACTCCAGGCCTACCATGGCATCTGACTCATCATGCCATCTCTCTCTAACCACCACTTAGGGTTAGGGTTAGCATCATCCTCATAAGATTTGCCAGGTCTCCACCTTTAATGGAGGTCTCTTCCTCCAAGACCAACTCTACTTCATCCTCCTGACAAGAAGGTCTAACCTTAGGTTTCTCCTGAGGGCATGACAAAAAATGTCATACGACCTAAACATGCAACTAATCTGTAGTTTACGCTTAAACTATTAAGCTTATGTCCATGACATATTGTTTACATGCTTTTTGTTAATTTAATGGTGGATTCCTTAACCTTATCACACATACTCTATCCTTAAGAGGGTGAGGAAGAGAGAGAAAATCCCTAAACCTTATAATCTTAACAGCATTAGGGTTGAGAAGGGACAAAAATAGATGAGAGAGTCCTAAAGGTATCTTATTTCAAGTCAGATCCTAAGACATTCGCTAGGCAGTCACACAGATTCGGGAGTCCTCGTATTCCGACAAGCAGTACAGAGGAAAATATTGCCAGCCCCCGGATGTGATCCTTTTCTAGTCACCTCTGTCTTTCAGAAAATCCTCTAATAACTCCCTCAGTTCTATGGAATTTGTAAAATTTAATAATTACTAAAGATTAAATGAGGAACTAGTGCTCTAATACCAAATGTAATGACCCCAACTCCCGATAACCCCCAATTAAGGGAGACCAAGAGGTCATAGCCGTTATCCCAATTAACAGGATCAAAGGTTCGACAAATAATCAATAATAATTATAAAATTCTACCAAAACTATACTGAAAGTTGGAATAAAATAAAACTTTGCATACCTTTTTTCAAAAATGTGGATATCTACTTCTATCCCCAGTTGGAGTCTATTCTAACTAATCCTCCTTGCACTTTAATTCTTACTTTCACAATATGTCATTTTACTATTTGTTCTTTTCAACTTTGTACCTAAAACGCCGACAAACAAAAATGTCGGACATCATATAGGAATATGTCAGTATGTGGGGACAACCAAAATTTCACACATATGGCTAACAATCTAAATATTGCAATCAAGTTAATTAACAAGCCAATTTACGCTTTCAATGTGACATTCTCCACCACTTTTGCCCTAACCCTGGCATACCCTCCTTAGGGTTTCTCTTTTGCCTATGACTTAAGGCCACCTTCTCAATCCCGAGCTTGGTGCCTGGGGTCACCTCTCATGGTGCCCATTAGTCATGCAATAAAGACCACCTTCTCAATCTTGAGCTTGGTGGTTGGGGTCTCCACTAATGGTGTCCATAGGACTTCCCTCCTGGGCTTGACCTTTTGGCATCATCCATCAAGGTGGCATGTAGGTGCGAGAATACACACTTATATTATTATTGTGATAATCATAGTGACTTTATGATTTGCAAGTATGAACATACAAACTGATAGGTTGCATTCAATGTGATCAATCATCCGGAAAACCTTTGGGAAACTAATGTGATTAACCATAATTAACCACATACCTGTCAGGCTGACTTGAGTGCAAAAATAATCCAACTCAGCAAGAAATCCAGTAAACAAGCAAGCACACAAGATGATCCTAAAACATACATCCAATTTTCCAATCATTGATCAGGCCATCAAGGTCTATTAAACCTAGCTCGTTTCCTAGGGTTTCTAGTCCACTTTTAGGGTTTCCATTGCAATTAGGGTTTCACTTCATCTTCATTATTTTAAACCCTAATTTTATAAAATTACTCACAAACCCTAATTATCTCATCTTATCTAACACAAAAGATCTTAAGATCATATTTTGACAACATGAAACCCTAATTTTGGATTAACTACTCTCTTCTCCCCTTTTTCCCTTATTTAGGGTTTCTAATGATATTAACCATCATATTGAGTTTAGAATCCTAAATCTTATAATTTCATCTTCAAAACAGGTTAAAATTCATCTTTATCACTACACAAGTTAACAATGCTCGAATTGACTTATTTGCAATATTAAATCTATCCTTTATCATCATTTAGGGTTTCTAACAACAAATTAATACTTTTTCCATAAAAATTATACACTTTTGCAAAAAGATACTGATTTAGGTTTTCAAACAATTTTTAACTTGTTCCTCGCATTTTTCTAATCAACTTTCATGATAAACTTTTCTCATCAGAGTTTTCTAGCAAAAGATATGATTTTTGCAAGAAAAGTCACTTTTCTGGATTTTCTAATATATTACGATTTCATCAAAAAAAACCAAGTCGTTCGATCTGTGGTCTGCTGGAGCACGCAGGATCCAAAGATCCACCACACGCACCTGACTCACGATGGAAAAGAAACAAAAAGGCACTTATGCCCTTACTTGAACAACAGAAGAGAGAGGGCAATCCAGTAATTCTCCCGGGGGTTGTCTTCAACCTTGCGTTTCTCAGTGCGCGAGTAGGTGGTCAACCCCTTGGTTGACTCTGAGATCCCACCTGCGACAGTGGAAAAGATCCAGAAAGCTCCGCCTTCCTCCACCAGACTTGACAATGCCTTCAATTTCTTACCACGACTATGCCACGACCTTCCCTTTGTTGTCGGACCCCGGCGAGGTTGGCTAAGAAGATGGTGGTGTAGGTTAGGGTAGAAGAAGCAATTGAGAGCACGAGAGCACTCCTCGCAATCCGCCATGAAGTTTAGGCTAGTAAGAGAATGTGTTGGTTCCCCCTCTCACCCTCCCCTATATATATAGGGTCGAAGGCAGGTTCGAGCGAATTGGGAACTTCCCCAATTGTCGACCAAACCCCTACAAAGTAGGGATGATTCTTGTCGGACTCCTCTCCTAAATCCAAAGGAAATAAAAATGGGCCTGCACACACTCAGGATCACGAGGAAATTGAGAGGGAAAATCCCTCTATAACTCAGCTAGAGTCCAAGTTCCTGTGGAACTGGACGATGAGCGGCAATCGTTGGATCAAGATCCAACGGCTCTCATCTCACGCGATCAATCAAAAAGGAAAATCATATTCCTATTTTCAAGATAATTCCATATTTTGGAGATATTTTGAGAAAATAATAACTCCTAATCCATAGGTCCTTTTTATCTCAAATTTTAAAGGGAACTCATTAAAGCCTTAATCTTTCATCATGCCAAATTTGGGATTATTATCTAAAGAAATCATGTCCTTTTCTTTAGTTGCAAGTCATCACTTAAATATATATATTTTTTTCACATATTTTCTTTTTCCCTTACTTTTAAATTAACCTCTTGGATTCCGTAGACCTCAAGGAACCTTAAAGTAACGAAATCTCACCTTGAGAAATATTCCTTTTCCTTTTCCTTTTATTCTTTTATACCTTTATTCATTTGAATTCCTTTTTCTTTTCTTTTTCTTTCTCTCTCAATTGGGCTCAATAGCCAATAAATCCCATTAAGAAAACAAACAAGGCTATTGTAAATGGAATCCTTTTATTCAAAACAAATCATGTCATTATTTGTTCAAATATCTTTAATAGGAGAAATTACATTTCTCACCAAAAGAACCCAAAAATTGGTGTTGTAACACCCCCCCCCTCTCATGCCCGTGGCGGAGATCGAACACCCAGGTGGGTGGTAAATTAAGGTGGCAACTGAGATTGAACCCGGGTCCTTTCATGAGGAGACACTGTGCTTGACCACTTGAGACACTCCTTGTTGACATGTAGGTATGTATGTATGTATATATCGAAATCAGGTAAATATATTCCGACTTCCCCCCTACAAATATAGAGGGGTCAAGAGATACATATAGCCCTATGCTCGCTATACAATGTGAAACGTGAGCAACTCACCCAACTAGCGAAGACTGTATGTATGTATCGGAATTTGGTAAATTTTATTCCGATTTCCCAACTAGGTTGGGTCAAAGTACATAGTAGCCCCTACTTGCTACTAAACAAAGGGAACAAAGATTGAGAATCTATACATTGAGTCTATGGATGAGAGTTTTACAAATTTTCTTCCCAATGTATTCAATGCTACCCAACCTAGATTTGTGCTTCCTTGTGTTCCTTTCTTTCCATATATAGAAATAGACGGCAGAAAGGGCAGTTAGTGACTTTCTCTTCTGAAGATTGAGACTCTGTCCAAGATCAATGATCATATCTTTCGTAGAGAGCAGCCTATGTGGGACCAGGTTAGCAAGGATGCATACCCTGTCCCACAGTTCTTTAGTGAATGGGCATTTGTGAAACAGATGATCATGAGTTTCAGCTTCATTGTTGCATAGAAGACAGTTGATTGTGGAGGTATTAGGATACCATTTCGCTATTCTGTCCAGTGTAGGTAGAACTTCGTATGCAGCTCTATATAGACACAGACTCCATTTAGGAACTTCATAGTCTGTCCATATATAATTGGTGAAGTAAGGTTGTCTTGGGAGTGAGTTGACTTGCAGAGAAGCCAGGTCCCAAGGGTCGACACCACTGGGAAGCTGCCACTTTCCTGATGTGAAACAAAAGGCCTGTTTGATAATTTTCCAAATAGTTATCATCCTGTTTATGACTCGAGAATAGCCTTCTCTTGTAGGAGGATCATGATCCAGTCCCTTTGCGTATCTTTTCCTCATCCACCGTGCCCAGATAGAATTCCCAATCTGGAAAT